>OY754971.1:10681713-11124213 GCA_963576475.1 Molanna angustata | reverse complement strand
AACTAGTTAAAATACCACCAGTGAAAACAATCTGTTTTATTGTTGTTTATATTATTTAAGAATACGACTTAATGCTCTGTTTAAAAACACGTGATTGCTTCATTGTAATTATGCAATATTGGTTCTGGATCTAATTACTAATAACCTGATAGAATTCAATATTTATAAGGCTTATTCCATGAATATATTGAAATAACGACAGGATTTTATCCAATTGTAAATGCCTTCCAACCAATCAAAATGTTTGTTTTTCATGCATAATTCGTCCAATTCAGTAGGTAACTTATTGAACTAAAATAGGAACATTCTAAAATTTAAGAATTAATATCATTTGAACTTAATTTCGTATTCTCTGTAACTTACGTTGTTCCTAAAAATTAAATCTACAAAATTAGTGCACCGTAGATAATAATTTGAACTAAAAAAGGTTTATGGCGCAGACTACGCATGCCTACTGCGCACTGTTCGGCCATGTTTATTTATCTCATGTCGATGTGATGTCGCCTAACTTAACATTTCAATTGATATGTACAGACATTCTTAGGTTTTAATTTTGAACCTTCTTAAAAAGTTATTGAATCCGACGTATTGTGTCGAAAACATTAACCACTCTGTGAGCTTAAGTTAAATTATTTTTTGAGTTGAATGTATGGAGTCAAATTAATACAACCACAATTTATCAGCCGATTCCTTGAACGATATCATTAAGAATTTATCGTATATACAAAAACTATTTATTTTGCCGAAATTCAGTAACTGATAAAACATTTTGTATATGATAAAATATTTTGATGATTATGAACCTACTTGGTGTGGCGGATGCGTAATTAAATAGTTTATTGATTGTTGTTGAATTGATATTATTGTGATGCGAGGGTTTTTTAATAGGTGCGTGGTTTGGGTGCGTGGGTGCGTGGTTTCACATATATTCGAAAGAGACAAATATTAACGGAATGCGAAATGACTCAAACCAGAATAAGTGAAACAAATTTCCTACCTGTAGGAATGTGGAAGGCTGAAGGATTCTGGAACATTCCTCTCAGCTCCTGATGACGTGGTGACGAAACAGACACTTACCTAAATATTGAGGACACAAGCACAGATAGGATAAAATTAGCGGAATGAAAATGTTACATTAAACTAAAATGCGACGCGTGCACGATAATCGTATTGTTTTTTAGCTCAGATGAGCGATGCGAAATTATATGGAGTTTTGAGCGATGCGGATATGATATTAATGCGAGGTTCAAATTGATACTAATTATGAATGCGTATTGTACTGAGCGGCGCGGCGATATTATTGTTGCGGGTGAAGATGGACAATGTATGTAGGTAGGAAAGGGGTATAGGAACTGGATATGGAAATTCGGAATTTATTTCACTGACATCCAATCCAGCCACATAGGTACATACCGTCACTTTACCTCCTCATCATTACTCATTTATAATTATTGTTAGACAATGCGATAAATGTAGGTACTAGTTACTTATTAACTCTTAGACATTTTCAATCGGCTAGTGGATATATGCCTCTTTTTTTATAAACTTTTCCCTTTAGTCATTGCGATATATTTTTTTTAAAGAATAGGTATATTCTATAGATAATATCGCAGTATACCTACCTGTCTCGAACGATCGCATTCAAAGTGACTCTCCTTACTATCTTGCCACAACATTCCTAGTTTTGATGATTACCTATTATTAATACCTAATAACATTATTCTATAACTTAGCTATACGTTCAATATCCTCGAGCAATATGAAAAATAGTTATATTATTCTATTTTGTATTTCAATATAATGACTTAAGTATAAAAAAATAATTCCATCAAGTAGGTACAACCTAGCTTGGTCGAACATTTTTTTTTTATTTATTCTTTTAATCAGATTACATCATTAATTAATTGAAATGTTGCATTAATTGATTTCAATTACCTCTAATACAAACAGTATCTAAAGCCTATCTATTGCAATAATTTGTCGGAATATGATGCCAATCATAAAAACCTCCGCCATCTCTGTTATTTGATTCAATTTATGGGGATCTCATTTCGTCATAAAATATATATTTTGAGGTCGGAATTTTACGACAGAATATGTGGTGTCAGCGATATTAAAATTCGTTTAATATTAACACGTACAAAGGGAATCGGAACGAAATACGAACATTTTACATAAAATGAGTAGATTTTTAGACGCAACGCCATCGCCATGTACGAGATGATATTATTATATCATGAATTTTAATAACCTTAATACGATATGATTTGTGTACTTAAATGATTTTATGATATGATAAAGTACATTTTAAGAACTGATACAAGAATCACTTACATACCTACCTACATTATTATAATTTTATTTTAATATTTGATATCATTGTATTCGCATCCATTAAAACGTTATCAAAAACACACAAATATATCACAAATTAATAAAATTCCTTGAAGTTATTGCCTATAACAAAATTACATTTTTTTGTGAATTTCATTTATTTTATTTTATTTTTCATTTTTTTTAATTTAAATATAATTTCAGTCATCTTGTAGGTATTTATTATAATTAATCAACGGGCATCGTTACTATCAAAGCGTGAATAGAAATTATATCGATTTTTCTAAGATAATAATTATTTATATTTTATCTTAAGTACCTACAGTAATCGGCAAATATCATGACAATTTTAAGCTGAGTGTGGGGCAGTGTGCTCATCTACCAATCAAGCAATAAACCAAAATTTTTGTTCTGCGCATTAATGATACTCGGGCAAATCTCTTGGAGTGGGTAAGATATAATATTTAGTTGTACCCTTGTCATCGTGGGATGTAATATTGTCATCATGCATTCTTTTTGCAGTCGGCTTTTATAAAATAATAATGTAGGTGTATACATATCAAACCATCACAAAGTGGGGTAACCAGCGACAGGTGTGCGGGTGTGAATCAAATTACAAAAGGTAACATGACACATGCGTTATTCTCACTCACACACCAGCCTGATAATAATAATGTAAAAATAAGGAATACTTTAGTAACGGTTCTTAAACACATTATTCAATTTAGGTATTATATAAGTCTCGCATATTGCTAAGAAAACTCAGTAGATGAAATAAAAAAGTTAAAGAGATTTATTAATATCTATTCTATTGTTCACCTATTCATAAAATCGAAAAGTTAATCCAAAGAAGTAATCAACGATACCTAATATCGAGTCTTATATTATAACGTTTTACCCCATAATAATAATAATAATAATAATATGTTCCGCGGAGAATACCTTTTCTCTCAGAGATCAGAAGAAAATCCGACCAGTTCCGGAGAATCAATGAGAATTTTATTTAATTAACAGGTTCATTCGTTTACATAAAAGCTCATTTGAGAATGAACACTCTAATCCTTTGATTAGAAATGTACTTTGTGAGTGATAAGAGTCTTTATAATGTTATAGGTGTGTACGTACCTACATAGTTGTTCGTACAACCGGAAGAGAGGATCGGGGGTGTATTCAGTTCTCCGAACCTTACCCCTAAACTCACCCTCAAGCCAAACTCACCCCCGCCGACGTGCCCTTGGCTCGACCTCTCCGACGTTTTTCGCGCATCGATAAGGAAGACTTCGCTCTTCATTTCGGGATGTTTTGTTTTTGGGAACATTCTCCGGTGAGCGGAGTAAACAATGTCATTTAAACTATTTTCTGGTACAGCCTCCGGGCCTGTGTTGGGACGCGGCCTTCCTTGCTTTGCTCCATTATTTTTGTGGGTTCACTAATTAGAAGCAAAAGCGAATCTTCATCTTGTTTATTGCAATATTCACAAGTACCTACAACACACATTTATACTTACTTTAATGTTGTTTATAGTGTTCGTAGCTTACACGTGGATGTAATTTTTGACCTTATAAACTTAAAAGGTCGTCGTTTTAAAACGCTATTAAAACCCTCGCTTCTTGGTGCTGTAAAATCAACTGCATTCATACTACAAATATCTATACACAACGTGTTGAAATGCATAAAATAGGCAATGGGTTCGATTCCTCAGAAGATATTTTAATACGATTTCAGTCCGGATTTGTGAGATAATGTCAAATGTCTCTAAAATAATACCTGCACTTATGGTGATTTTCAACAGATTGCAGATTCTGATCACTGCTTATAATAAAAAAAGTGTAAATATAAATGTAAGTCAAGTAGAACATAATATGTGATTGTACAAGGAACAAGTGCGTTCTATTTTCTATAAAAAAAGAATGAATTTGTCATTATACAAGTGAGCAATTATGGTTGGCGTGATTTTTTTGTACATTATCTAAAGATCAAAAATGGAGCAGTGAAGTCGGTTTACTGCTCTAGGAGAGGATATAATATATATAAAGACACCGAAGAATGTGGGTTATTTTTTCTCAGAAAATTTATTTTTATTTGCAAAAATGTTTATTGAATCCAGCAATATCTCTTGGTTATATAAACAACTATAGGTAAATGAACACTTCTAAGACAGCCTTAACTAAAGAATTGTAAGGTGATATTTGATATGGTTTGTAAAAAATGAATGAATGCAACTTATGTATTCGACGAATTTATCAAAAAAATAATTGAAAATGGGGGCCAAACACGAGATTTTTAATTGCTATCCCTGTAAAAACATAAAGATTTAAGGCGTATTTTGTTTTTGATAATCTATGATTCAAAAAATGAATTATCATCATCACATACCTTTCCTTATATAAAATTGGATTTCTTATATAGGCTCACTTTACGCCTTTGATCATAATCTTCAGTCAAATATCATTACCAATGATACCCACTGCTAAGATCTGACATCAAAGCATAAGTCGTTGGACTTAACTTTAACTGATGGTAAAAAGGAGGTATACAGTACCTGTACAATAATATTATAAACCCAATTAAAATTCTGTAATAGAACGATGTATGACAGGGTCAGAAATGAGGACATAAGAAAGAATGTAGGATAAAGAAAAATGTTATCAATAGAATGAAAGTGAACACATTGAGATGGTTTGGTCACATGGGGAGAATGAATGAGAAACGCCTGACGAAAGAAAATTTACATTGCTGACAGGAATGGAATGAGAGGTCGGAGCCGCCCAAGGAAGGGATGGCACGTCCATGTGAACGGTATTTTGAAAGACAGAAATGTTAGAAGCGTGAACAACAGACGAACATGTATAAGGCGATGTATGAATGTTGACGAGGCGATGAATGTATGTATGTCAAGATAGAAGTAAGTGGGGTTCGGTTCTCTCTGCCTACCCCGTGAGGGACATAGCGTGAGAGTTTGTATGTATGTATGTATGTACCAATTAAAATTCTAGATGGGTCGATGGCAGAGCGGTTAGCGCGCTGGGCTAGTAATCCAGTGTTCGCGAGTTCGAATCCTGCCTCGACTGATTTCGTTCACCTATAGCCCAAGTATTTTTGCTTTATTTAGGGAATGTAGGAAGATTTATATGTACTTGTTTAACAAGGACAAATTATTTTTTTTTAAACAAAATTTAGTACCTATTTTATTTCGTAAGAAGATCTGTTGGTCAACTTTTGTTATAACCTATTTATAATAAGTAGGTATCTCTTTTTATGAATATAAGTTACCTATAAATTATATTTCCTAATTAATTTAATACTTATAATTTTGAATACCTACATTTGTCGATTCACAAAATATTAAATATATTTTTGATTCCTTATAGCTAGGACTAATAATTAAACGGCTATAAAATTGTTCGCCACTATTTCTTTTTTTTTTTACTGGTAATAAAACCAAATTACGGTCTAGGTCTTGGCTGCGGCCACTTAGGTGCGGGACATATGGTTGCACCTGGTTGCGACTTATTCTATAAAAAAAACTGTTAGATGGCGCTATAACTCAACATATAATGCAACTCTCTCACGCGAGCCGCAATAATGACTGCATACATACAAACCTAACCAAGCTTTTGGTTAGGATATTTTTTCTTCGTCTTCTATCTTCGTCTTCTTGTGCCTGTCCTAGCGGAGGTTGGCGACCATCACCCCAAAATCATCCCAATCCTGCGCCAACCTTATTAATGACGCCGCATCCGGAATTCCGGACCACCTTATAAGGTGTGTAGAAGGACAGCGTTTCTTCAGTCACTTTATCCATTATATTTCTACATAACTCTTTCCTTGGAGATGCTATCGACTCATGAGATGCGCAATCAACTTTCGGTATAGCAATATTTTTTTTCTCCATGTTTTTGGATTCAACTCAACCTGAATCTGGTAACAATATTTCATGAGTAAGTAATTACTATAGCTCATTGTTAAAAATAGAGAATACGCTAGATGGCATTGGTAGTTATATAAATACATACCTATTTTGAATTTTCTAAGCTGAGCTTCGTATACCTACCTACATAATATTAGACCCATCCACGGGACAAAGCAAGGGGCGGTGAACTGGCTACGGGGTTTGAATTTAAGGCTCTAACGAGCATCATAGACGCAGCCTTTTCTGGGCGCAGAAGAGCCTAGCCATTTGAAAAGTAAGTAATTAAGACCCATCCATCGGTGTTGATGTTTATATTATTGTTGTGTTAGTAAATATACCAACATACCAAGAATGTGTAGACAGTATAACTATATGACAAGGGAGTGTCCTGATCTTGACGTGTTTGCGGATTCGCTCTCTGTTTTTTAGAAAAAAGTTAACTCGAGCGTGTTGTTTTAGGAAGGTCTCAGTGCTGTTTATGTACGTATTTTATCTTTATTATTACTTATTTTATTTTATCTTTTCTCTAACTTTGATGACTTTTTTTGACTTCTTATGTGCCTGTTTTTTTGCTTCTACTTATGTAACTTCTATAACTTTTTTTTCTTGAATTGTGTAACTATTTTCTTCTTCTTCTTTTTTACTTAACTTTTGTAACCGAATTATTTCTAATTTATGTAACTCATACTTGTGTAACTTGCGTGTGTGATTGAGTGAGAGCTCATGTAATTTTGTGTGCATTCATAATTGGACGTCCAGCACTCATAGTAATAACCAATATTGTTTTCTTTTTGTGAGGATTGTGAGCTGGATGTCTGTCGATGTACCCTTTTTAAATAATAATATAAGTATATGGCTATAAGCTCACCACTTGTCCGCAGGGTAGACTAGGTACCTAACTACCTACTAGTTTTGCCCAGCCTGATCCCTACGGGATCATGGGTCAACGCCAACGTCTCACTGTCCTCGTTTTTTCAGCCCAAAGACAATAATGACGAAAAAATATAAAGATCACATTTCCTTGCCATCTTATCCAGGTGGGGTAGGTACCTATACAGGGTTGATGGTAACAGATTCGTGTCATAACCACATTTAGACATTGGTTTGTATTTTAGGTTTCCGACATGATCACATTAATTTGCACTTTTCATATAGGTACCTACTAATGTATTTTTTCTTCGCAAAATGGTCGCAAATATTATGTAGGTTGGTGCCTAAATAATTATACCAGCACAAATATCTAAGAAATAATTATACAGACGTATTGTTATGAAAGCTTGAACGAAGACAAAGTTAATTTTTGACGAAGGTAGACGTCATCTGTTGAATGTAGGGTAAGAAAATATCCCCCAGTAGTACCTACCTACCGATGTATATCACCAAACTGATCAAGATATTGTGCGTACGTATTACATACCTACGTAGATGTATTTTGCTGCTGAAATATCACAACATTTCATCCAACACAATATTTTGTAATATTTCAATCTATTATAGGTAGGTACCTACTGAAGTCTTAATTTGAAATAGGTACCTAAATTATTATTCATCAAACACATCTCTAACAAAGTTATTGAGGTTCCTATTTTCTACTCCTTTTCATTGCTAAGAAATATTTCTAGGTAGGTTCATTATTTTTTATTGTATTGTGTTATATTGTAGTTACATACTGCCTCAGAACAGACTCGTCTAGTGAGGAAGTTTATTTCCACATTGGAACGATTGTACCTAGGTACATTGTAGATATGTTTATTATAAGTCTTTTTTTAATAAAGATGTTTATTTTTTTATTTTTGTAATATGTTAAAATAATGGAAAATAAATCTTTTCGTTTAATTTTATTCATAGTTAATTCTTTGCAACCTCTGAAAGTAGGTATAACGATTTTACTAAGAATGTAATTAGTAATTAGATACCTACATGCAAAAATATCCTTTTTTGTATTGTCATAATACCTATTGTCATAATCAGCAATAAAAATTATATTAATTTTATTTCATCATTTTTCTTTCTAAAACTCATATTATACGTGTGTTCCCCTTTTCCTACTTTCCTACTCCCTTCCTCAAAACTACTTCTTTTTGTAAATATAATAACGATTATACTTGTAAACTTAATTGGTTCACATGTCATATTATGTATGTTAGTAAAATAAGTAAATGTAACTGTCTGTTTACATAATAAATAAAATAAATAAATAAAATAAATAAATAAAATAAATAAATAAAATAAAATATAATATAGATATTATAATTATAACGTTGATATTTAGAAAAATATTGACATTCTTAGCCAAAAGATATTAGCAAAGTAGGTAACTGTCGTTACATCAAAAATCATCAAAAGTCAAAGATAAAATCTATGATTAGCTGAGAAATTGAGCGATGTTGACATTAATTTGGCGATCTCTGACCGAATACAAATAACTTGAAAATTGTTTCCCCTCAACCAGAGTATCATCCTTTCCAATTCATCCTTTTTCTTCTCCTAGTGCATCCGCAAATTATCCAATTAAAAGTTTAATCCTGTCCACGCCCACCTCAGGCACTTAATAAATTATAAGAAATAACACAAGACGGGACGGGACGGGACGAGACGAGCCACCTACCTTTCTGTGTTGTTGTTATCATTGCGTGTTTCCTAAATAATTAACGCAATATACGGGGCATCGATTTATCTGTTGGGAGGTGCGAGGCGTGGGGAGAGGGATGCAAGGTGGTGGTAGTGCACGGGGCGGGGGGTGGCAGATGCACGCACGCCATTGGTCCGCTCCTCACGCAGCTGCGTGGGCCCCCGCCCCCTTCACTAGCGCACCCCATACACCCCCTGCTACCCTGTTCCGCCGACAGTTCACAAGACGCCCGAGTGTAGAGCGCCGCGTCGCCTGCTACAACGTCCGCATTCACATTCAACTTGTACCCGTGTGTTGTACGAACTCATTCAATTCACTCATACATATTATATATGTACAATTATTTACAAACTTAACAAATAAATTGTTTTCGATTGTATGTTTCGGGGGTAAAAGTCTCTCGAGTGTGTGTGTGGCGTGGCGATTCTTAAATTTTTATTATTATTAAATAAAACTTTGCTCAGTTGAACTTTTAGCTATTACAACAAAGTTTGAAACTTTAGTATTAATCCAATATTCCAACAGGCAGTTGAATCCCGGTGGATTTTGCTCCGTACTTTGAAAATAACGTGATACGTTTGCGAATTGCGTGTTTATTTTTCAATCAGCTGTGAATAAAAGTCATCCATATGGTTCACTTGGTAGAAATATTCCGATCGGCGAAAGTTGATTATTCGCCATCGGTTATTGTAAGTACAAATCATTTTTCGATTTATTTCAAACATATCTTACTATAATTTATTTTCGTAAATAGATTGTTGTTAAAACATGTAATTAACAACGCTTTTGAATATTTTAAAACGGATGAATACTTATTATAAACCATGTATCTTGCTCAATTCATACGAATTCAATATTTAATAAAAATGTCTATGGTGTAAAATTTATTTTTTCTTATGTATTTCACTTAAAAAATAAAAATTCTTTTTTGAAATATCTACATAAACAATAGAATAAACTTTTAACTAAGTGGTGCTTTATAAAATATCAAATAAAATAACTAAATTGGTAGTATTTTAATCGTTTTTAACTTTAATTAAAAGAAAATAAATTATATTTCATGATTCTACATAATGTGCTGTTGCGTAAAGTTTTTTTTAATATGATCCTTTTAACAAAACATTGAAAAAAAATCAACAATTTTTTTTTCTTCTTTTATAAAACGTAAGTTTTGTTAAACAAAACTAGTAATATTATATGGAAAAATAGGGTTTTAACAAGTCGTGTCCGCTCGTCTAAGTCGCCTCTCAGTATTAGTTTTAACAGTTACCGTTGTGTGTGAGAGGCGCCACTTTCCGGGTTGCTCAGGTGTTTCGAGAAAATCTTATATCATAAAATATTTATTTGAGTAAATATTTTTTTATGTAAATTTTTGTGAATCACTTGAGCAAAAAATATCTTATGAACAAAATATCCAAAAACAAGCACATTCCTTCACATATTATCAACAGTAGTAACCAATTCCCATTAAATATGTTCAGTTTTTTTTTAATGTTTTCGTGGCTGAAATACATTTCTGAGTAGGTACATACAAAATTTCAGAAAAATCAAATATCTCGAGATATTCTAGTATTTTATAAGTAAAGGTAATGTTTATTTTTAAATCTGTTAAATTATTTTGTGAAGAGAATCGTATATTTCAATTACATAAATGATTCATACTATCCATGTGAAATATTACTGTTAATTTACAGGTATGCTGATTTATTTAAACATACCTAACTATTATATCGAATTTTGAAGTTATATAAAACCTATCGAATGATAAATATTTTTTAATACAAAATCTTCAAAAAGAAATTTAATACCAAGAATCCTATTTTATTTATTCTTATGGTCATTCATTTAAGTGAATATTACAGTGTTTTTAAATGATAATACACCTTCTTATTCTTTATGTAAGAATCCTTTAAATTATTTCTATGAAATTATGACAATCATATTTTGTTTTTGATAAGTACCAATAAATCGTTAATTGTTTGATCAAAAATTATTGAAATGTTGTTCATTTCAGGTGAAAAAAACAAACTAATCGTGTATTTACAATTAACTCTGGTACCTCAATAAATAATTGATTTCTTTGTTAGGAATTTAAATTTGACATAGGTACTCATTATGATTGAGCGAATTTATTTGCTAAAATTTTTATTTATTCAGAAAAAATACATATTTCAACAATTGTAATCCATACATTTTTCAAACTACTTTGTTCAATCAATTTGTAATAAGATTCCAATTTATTATTTTGAAAATCTAACGTTTTACGTAGGATGAATTTAGAATAATAAGACGATTTGGGTGGAATGAAATAGTTAAAGAGATAAAAATCATCTTTTGAAAGATAAGTAAATACTAAAATATGAAAATTTAGGAATACATTATTTTGGAAAAGATATGTTTTTAAAAATTGTAAAGGCTTTTATTTCAAAGTGTCTTTCCCACAAGATACCTACCTAAAAAAATATGATATATTATATGCATAAACCTAACCTCCATTGTACTTACAAAACTATCAGAATGGAAAACTTGAAATACATTCATAAATTTATGTTACTAAGTATTTACATATATTTTATAAATTTTCTCATTCAATATCTACCCCTATTTTACCGATATTAATCCTTTTATTCAAAAGATGAGCTCTCACAAAAACTCGAAAATTATTCTTTAGTTCTATATATAATATGTCAAAAATTTTCACCGCCAAAAGATAATGAATAAAGGAGGTATGAAAGGATTTTAAGTGCTAAGTTTGTGAAGTGTTTCAAAAAGTATTAATGCCATCGTCAAACTTAGATACGGACCTATCGTGGTGAATATATAGGTACTTAATTCTTATTTGAATAAGCAAATGGTTAGTCGAAACTATGTGAACAAGACTAATTTTCACCACGCTGTGATATTATTTATTATTCATCTTCCGTTTTATTTAGTATTTTATGGTATTTTTGTGCAAATAAATGCGAATGAGTAAAATATTATTACAATAAAAATAGATTACGCTTGTTCAAAGGGATTTGTTTCTTATCTCTCTAATTTTTGATTATTGGCAAATTTAAATATATGTATCTTCCAAACTGTGTTTTATATCCATATGCTTTGTTTATATATTTATACTCATATTGATTTTGACAAAGTAAAATAAAGTATTAATTTTTTGTCACTACCGAATGTATTTTTTTTATATTAAAAATTAACATACACACTGTGTTACCTTTAAAATATTATTTACCAGGCATATTGGCCGTCCTGTTATAAATCATAAAAAAATATTGTTGAAGTAAAACAGCGTATTTATTTTAAAACTTAAATTGGGCTTCTTCAAAGCAAACGTCAATATAGAAGTAGATAAAAAGTGCATTTACATTCATTCATACCATCACGACATATCCCACAATGTGTAGTAATTAGCGACAGGTGTGAGGTTGTGCATATCCTTATAAAAGGAAGTAAGACACAAGTGTATTTTTGGGTATTTTTTTTACTATAATATTGTTATTATTAAAGTATAGATATTGTCTTGAGAACACGCCGACAAGTCTAGAAATTAGACTTGTCGTGACTCACAACCACTATTTTGTCTGTAATATAATATTGCTTGGATTATTTTTCAATAAAAGAAACATTTTGTTTTTTACAATACATTTATACAAAATGTAAACAAATATAATGCACACTGGCGGACTTATTACCATTAGACAATTACTTCCGACAAAACAGATTTCAAAGTATGACAAAATCATATATGTATATCGACAAAAGAATGAAAGCGATAAGAATAAAAGAATATACACATTTCACTAAGATAAATATTCAAGACAAAAAAAAACATAACACACAAAAGAACACGAGGAAATCGGGATCAAATATACATACGTTTCCATGTTATTTCAATTAAAAATTGTGCCTAAAAATATTGATTTCTATAAATAAATTTGGTGTAGCTTCTTTCAAATTTATCTTGTTGAAATTATGTGACTAAGTACCTACTCAGAATCTTTTTAAGAGGAAAGTTATTCGTTAGAATTTCATGGAATCTCCCAATACCTTGGATAATTGATTACTTAATATAAAAACGACGAATCGTAAATCATAATTTACCATCAGCATTCATTTCTAGTGAATCCGATATATTTATGTCATATCCATGCCTTTATAAGTTTCTATGGAAGCCATCATTTCCTTTTACGATTGACATCAGAATGCAGCATTCAGGAAATACATTAAATGTCGTATGTCCAATAGCCGCGAGTGACGTAACTCAACATAGATCCAACGTTTTATGACGATTTAGTAGACGTAGATCTGCCATTTCAAGCCATAACATTTACTAGCTGTTCTAATATATTATATCTAGATTTCGAACGACTTTTATCTTTAAATGTATGTACCTACCTACCTTCGGCAAAACTTTCAAACAATGCAGGGATTGAAAACTCATCGGAACAATAACAACTTTTCGTTAACTTTTTTATAACATTTTAATGAATATTATACCTCTTCAAGACATATTCAAATAGATTTTATTAATAACATTATTACTCCTCATTACCCCAAGGGGATATAGTAGGTAGTTTTGAATTAGCAATTTTAAGGTAATTTTTTTATTACAGGTTATCAACTACAAATTATCATGCTAATATTGTTTTCTGAAAGTTTCATTACAGTGTATCTGCGTGTGTGTGCGTGCTGTGTACCTACATATACAGGGCGTCCCAAATAGTATGGATAATCGGTAAATCAGGGATAGAGGACCCCTAATCCAAAAACCTCAATGTTTGTTCTACGATTTTTTGTCGTTTTCGAATTATAATTTTTTTTCGAATTTTTTCGAAAAACTACGACTGTCACGATATAATTGGTCACAGAGACGCTATTTATTGAGATACACCCTTCATTATTTTTTCAAAATCGTTGAATAGTCTTCGTTTTAGATGTATTAATTTGTTTTATCCAATTTGATACCATAGCTTAAAAAAAATGTTGTATCTCAAAAATAGTCAAATCAGAAAATTGACAAAAATGTTTGAGGTCGATTGAAAAATAGAAGGTCACATAAAAAAATTTTCCCAAACATTTTTCAAAAACTTCCTTATTTTATCTAGTATCTACCCTGTAAATTTCATTATCCTATTCCTACGGGATCATACTTAAAAATGGTTTGAAAGTACGAGATGGCGATATCTCACGTAATGAAATAGGTACATACATTTCCATACAAAAGTAATCATTTATTAAAATAATAAATGAATTTGGAATGGTAAAATAAAACCAAAGTTTTCAGTTCTACTAATTTTTTCTAAAAATTAGTAGAACTGAAAACTTTGGTTTTATTTTACCATTCCAAATTTATTTATTATTTGAAATGGAGTTCTACCAAGAATTGTAAATAGAAAAGTTAAAAAAAAATCATTTACTATTCTACGAGTAATACATGTATTAGAATGATCAAAATTGCACTTCGTAAGAATCTACCTCTCGTAATTTAAAAAAAATGCTATAGAAACTAAATAAATATCTTCCTAACCATATAAATAAATAAATAAAAAATTACCCATATTTTCATCATATTGATTTTTAATAGGTAAGCACTCTTCATATTTTTGACATAAACATAACAATATAAACCAAATTGAGTGGTTCGTCGTTTTCGACAATATCGGAATTCTGTTAAATTTCCTTCACAAAAGGTGGTAGAGTAGAAATACTCTGAGGAATTCGTTTCATTGTGTAAACGACTTAAGTTACCTATTTTATATTCCCGCCCAAATTACCTTTACCAATCATGCCCACCTTCTCATCGTCAACGGGCAGACGTATTTTGTCGATTAAACACTGTCTTTTGTACTTTTGAATTGTACAACTCATTGGAGGCATCTGACCTTAGCATTCCGCCCGAACCTTGAATATTTGGATCCTTTTGAAATCAAAAGTCGTCCAATACGTGTTCGTAATTTTCGACCGAGCAACAATGGCACCCTGCTAATCCGGCACGTTTCAAACAAGAAAGACGCAATAATGGACGGCGCTAAACCCTGTCTCGCTGGACCAGCTGTCTGAATGATTGAGTTTTTTTATTTTCGTTTTTGCTTTCTCTTACTCGTGGAGATATCCACCCCTCGACTCCCTTTCTCCCACCCCATTTTATGATGGGTTCGCGTTCCGGGCCTTATCGAATTAGAACCAGCCTAAGTGCTCGCGCTCGACCGAAGCTCAAATGCAATTTGCCCACAAGTATTTTGGGACGAGGCGGGACGGATTTTGGTCAAAGCCACGCTGTGATTTCAGCGTGAAAGGTTTTATGTGAAAAAGGACGTTGATTTCAATTTGCACTCTTTTGTGAGTTTATTTATGTAATTAAAACGGTAATTCGTCCGAAACCATCGCGACTGTCAAATTGCTCACAAAAACGTTCCAGTAAGATAGCTCGCTGTTCGGGTTCTACATAATAAATTATTTGAATGGAACTAATCCTATATTCGTTTTGGGTTTTCCAAAATTGAGTATTTTGTTCGAGCACGCATACCTAAGAATGGCGGCTCACAAGATTAAATACTTCGATAATACATAGGTTTTATGTCTGAATAAATTTACCCACGTATTATTTTCATTTATTATTTACATATATGGCTTTATAAATTGGACTATCAGTACTATTAATGAAAACTGACAGACAAAAAACCACCAGACGAAAGAAAAGGTTGAAATTAATATAATTAAAAAAAGGTCATAATTTTCATTGATAAATCCACCTAATCATTTTTATCTTTTTTTAAATACGTTTTTAAAACACTTCCAATAACGTTCTACAATATTTAATATATTTTATTATTTTTATGTGATTAACCGAAATTAAAACGTCTACCTGAAACGTTTACTTTTATTGTAAAATAACAACAATAATAATAATAATTCTTTATTTACATTACAAAATAAGTACAAACAAGAACAAGATAAAACATTAAAAAAGACAAAAGGCGGGACTTGTTAATGAAATTAACATCTTCCAGTCAACCTTAACAATGTTCTATTTAAAAAAAAATATGTGTGAACAATAATGGACAGCAAAAAGGCTATTGCTCAGCTGTACGCTATTTCCAGGGGGGCAAGTCTGGTCTAATCGGCGAAATCAAAACCCTCATGATTACCCATATCATACATATAATTATTATATGGGGTTGTATAATATCTTTAGATTTCATAGAACTCCATATGAAAATTATATACATGATATGGGTAATCACGAGGGTTTTGATTTCGCCGGTCGGACCAGACTTGCCCCTCATGTTTTCCTATAGTGCTGCTGGTTTTCAGAAATGCCTTTGGACACACAATACATAGAAATAACAGACTACATAACCTTTGAAAATGTAAAAATGTATAGAAAGAGAAGTAAATAAAAATATATATATATATATATATATATATATATATATATATATATATATATATATATATATATATATATATATATATATATATATATATATATATATATATATATATATATATATATATATATATATATATATATATATATATATATATATATATATATATATATATATATATATATATATATATATATATATATATATATATATATATATATATATATATATATATATATATATATATATATATATATATATATATATATATATATATATGTATTATTGCAAATTTGAGTTTACAAATATCTGCTACCTACTTCTGGCATAAAAAAACCAAAATTGGGAGAAAATTATGAGCAATTGTGTTGATTTTGAAACGCATGCACAATATTGATTGATTTATTAAAAACGCCAATATAACATATAATATTAAAATTTCAAAATAAATATATATATATATAATTTTTGCTTCAGTCGTGCTTTTTTTACTTTTCTCTGATTTGAACATTATAATTTACCTTTGTGAAAAATATATAATTTATATATTTTATAGCAACATTAATTTAATTGTCAAATGTTTACCATCTCAAAATAAAATAATGTATTCTTTGTTGTTGAGGTCTACATTTAAATAATCAAAAAAGTATTTTTTCGTATATCATAACACCTTACAAGGTTTGTTTAAAAATACCCCTTGCTGAGGTTTTTGGTGTTATCGCCAGGCGAGTTCCTTGTATATTTTAGTACCTACCATGTTACCATGACATGTCTGACCTCTCGACACTCGACACCCCCCATCCCTTTACTAACACTCTGGCAGTCGTGAACCCTACCCTTGTTATCACCTTCATTACATCAAATTAAAACATTTCTCCAATTATCATTAAATACATTTATACTAGAAATTTTCTTGTGGTCAAACACGAAAGACACGATCTAAATATAACATTAGAAATTTTTTTCTATTCTGTGTTCGTTATATAATACACCTACCTATCATTTCTATTGTCAAGATTTTTAATTTTTACATGCAAATTTTTCATCGAGGAAAATATAAGCAATTTAAAAAAAGGAACAGGTCGTGCGACGTTTATGAAAAATTTGATGGATTTGACGAAAACTTTGTTATAATTCTTGAAAACATATAATAATTATGGAAATAATTTCGACTATTTATTTTTTAAACACTTTTGATTTCGGAGAGTACTTCTACCTTCAAAATGTGTGTTTTTGCAATTAAAATTCATTTGAAAGTAGAAAATTATATTGTTCCCTACTTTAATTTTTATGTAACAAAAAAAAATATTATTATAGAATCATATAATACAAACATGCAACATTAATTAGAGTACCTATGTGTGTATATACATGTATGTTTAATTTATTAATTTATATTATCTTGATTTATCAATACTATTTGTTCGTGCGTATTTGATTTGAAGTTAAAATTTTCACAACTAAAATTACCTATTAATAATAATAAGCGCTGATAGTTAAGTTTTGTGCTGCTCTTTGAAACAAAGCTGTTTTCAGTCTTTTGGTGAAAATGCTCTTGCTTTGAGAACTGCGGACATCTGAAGGCAAAGCATTTCCTTGATTGGGTCGCTCTCACCAAAGCATCGGTCATAGTAAGCCGCTTTGTTGACGCTGTCCTACTCCTGAAGGTAATTGTTACTCTGTAGTGTTTGTTCATAATGGATAGGTATCCTTGGTACAAATATGCATAGTTTGTGTATTTTGGGAAAAATGCTCAAAACATTATCATCACAGTACAGCAAAATTAAAACAGTTAAAGTTACTTAATATTATTTTTATTTTAACAGGAAAAATCGCCCTAAATTCTTTGCTTGTTTTTATTGCGCCGTTTCACTTTTCTCAGAAACGAATGGTGTGAATTTGCATTGAAATTTTAATTGTTGACCACAATCGTAAAAAATCTGGTTGATTTATCTTTAAGGGACTTCCTTCCCTTATACCATTCGTATTCTTTTTTTATTCAGAATGGATAATTAATAGTGAAAAAACACGCTCTAAACGATAAAAATTGCGATATTTCCACATGCCTCATGTATAATATAAATGCATTATATGTGTAGTATTGATTCCATATGTAAATGCTTTATTATACTCTTATTATTTAGTCATATTATTTATTCAAAAGTTAAAATAGCAATCCTGAAGATCCTGGT
The DNA here is from genome assembly GCA_963576475.1 of Molanna angustata. Classification (NCBI taxonomy): domain Eukaryota; kingdom Metazoa; phylum Arthropoda; class Insecta; order Trichoptera; family Molannidae; genus Molanna; species Molanna angustata. Next base: position 11,105,751 of record OY754971.1, on the reverse strand, counting down.
TCGAATACTGCTCCACCGATTTTATTTACCCATAGAACTAGAATTCGATTATTTCTAATTAGTATGAGGATTAATATTTACAAACTTTACCTATCAATGATTTCTGCCTTATTTAATAAAATCATTTTATTTTTAATCATTTTCTTGATTATCTTCATTTGTAAGTACCTACTTATATAAATATTTTTTTACTAAATAATTATTCACAATTGCTTGAAATATTTTATATATTTACTCTTATACTTCGTTTAAGAGGAACACATACAAATAAAAAGGATTCCAAAAATATAATAGTGTTATTTATAAAAAATTCTTGAATCGTGGTTGAATCACGATTGCATTGTACTTTTTGACATACGATATTTTTGTTTAAATTCAATGTCAATCGAAAATTCTAATGGATTAAATCGCTTTTATACATTTTTCTCATATCAAATTATGGTCATGGATTAATTATTTTGAAATGGCAAGTTGAAGCAGTGTTAAACTACCCCAGTCGCCGGTTCAATTTGATATTTGAGTTGAATCACGGTTCAACTCTTGATCCATGACTATAAATAAGAAAAGTAATCAAACTTTGGTTCAATTTTAGTTCAATATTTAAACCACGTTTATAAATAACACTGTTAATAATTATCTAAGTAGATACCCATGTTAAAATGTAAAATTAAATCATCTAATATATATTTTCAGTTCAGAAACACACGCATTTCTCCAAGTAGATAAAATTGAATCACTAATATCCCTAAATATGTACATAATATGTATACCAAAAGAAGTGGAATAATCGAATTTTCTAAGAATATACTGTCGGAGGATAGAATCTACCTATACCTAGAATGAATGTCGGTTAAATGAACTAATATTAACCGTGAATTGAAATGTGTTAGGTAAGACGTAGGTACATATGCACAAGTAAGAATTACACAGAGAACGATAAGCATTCCATCAAGGCCTACGCATTTTGAAGCACTAAACACACAAGCAAATGAACTGAGCTCAGAGAGAGGAAGAGAGGATGGAAATATTTTAGTGAAATTTGCCGTAAGTCCTTGTGGAGGGTTTCGGCAGAGTTTACAGATGAAATGGCATCCTATTTGCAAACTCTACAAGGATATCGACAGGCTGTGCCGGTCCTACTCCACAGTTTCCATTCTCCATTCATTTAAGGATATTAACCCAATGAATTATTTATGTCATCGCTGAAAGTAAAAAGCCCCCCTTGAGAAGCACGTGCCTACTATGCGATAATGGAATCCTAAGCTTTTAAGACTCATACCTATCTATCTATATTATTTCTATATATGTATGTACTATGCAAACTTTTAAGTATTCATTTTATCTTTTTTTGATAAACTCCTATTATTATATCAATGTTCTGTATTCATTATCACGATGTCAGCCTTCGTGGCTGTATATTGCATATCTAATTGTTAAGTCCCAGGTTCCATAATCGAATGCAGATTTTTAAAAGAATTCATTTTGAAAAAAAGTTTTTCATCTAAAATAGATGTAGGTACTTAAATGAAGTATTTCGTATTAGTCTTTAACAACTACTTAAACACAAAAAAAGCATTCTAACCTATGTTACGAAATTTATGTCGAATTGTGTAGGTATATATTAATTTGTAACTATGTGAAATGAAAATTCATGAAATCGGCAGTTGCAATTTTTAACAATTTAAAATTTGAGTTTGAAGTCAATTCATATTAAGTCTTTCTTTTAATGTATTTATATATAAAATAATATTTAATATGTCTTATAATGTTTTTATAAAAGTCTCTTGTGTACCTAATAATTAATAAGTAGAATTTAAATAAGAAGGAGTAGAATGAAGATAAATGGTTTGCGATGGTTCGGACATGTAGAGAGAATGAACGATGAACGACTGACAAAGAAAGTATACAAGGCTGAAAAGAGTGGAATGAGATGTAAGGGTCGACCTAGAAAGAGCTGGCATGATCATATAAATGAGATTTTGAAAGAGGGGAACATACGAAGTCAGAACAATAAGAGAGCATGTATGACGCGATGTATGAATGTAAATGAGGCAAAACAGGTATGTCAAGATAGAAGAGTCTGGCGTTCGGTTCTCTCTGCCTTCCCCAAATAGGGAAACGGCGTGATGGTATGTATGTATGTATGTAAATAAGAAAATAAATTTGATTAATTACAAGTAAACATTATTTTTTATATTACAAAAATAAATGTTCCTACGCTTTTTATTTTGCAAATTGATATTCGCGAAGTATCCTTAAAGACGTTGTTTAGGTGTGGGTTAACTTCTTTGGTATAATTTTAAATTTGATGCTTTTACACGAAATTTTCAAACGAAACCAGCTCGCTCCGTAAACCCTCGATAATTTTAGATTAAATAATACACTCCTGCCGGATCCCCATATTTTCGTAAAACAAAAATATCAAATTCCTCATTGCGGATAATTTGCATTGACCTTTTACGTACCAACCTAAATAAATTGTTTACACGGTATAAAAGCTGAAGGTTTTTTTTTAATAAAAACATTTCAAGAGATTATATTATAAAATCCCTTCCTAGTAAAACGGCCATACCAACATCATTATAAAAACAAGGTAATGATAATATCTTTTCTACCAATAACTTTGTGCATTTTCAGAGATATCGATCCATATAATTTATGGATGAATTCTAAAGTCTTTGATCAAAATTTAATTTAGTTTATAGCATATACCTATCATCTTATATAAGACGAAATTTCTGAAATGTAAAAATCATACAACCGAAAACTCTTATACGTATTATGTTGTGTTATGAGGTTTTAGTATCTCAATATGTCAATTTAGCTGTGAAGCACCGGCTTAGAATAGTGCTTCCATTCTTTTAAATCATTGTTTTCGAGTGTCCCGTAAGAGCCGGGTAATCGAAAATACAACAGGCAACAATAACATCTCACATAGTTCAGCAATGAGGTTCACCACCCATTCTGAATATAGTGCCTTTTTTGGTGAAACGAGACTGGTGTGTGGGTATATATAGATGTGTTGTTCTCCCTTTTATAAGGCAATGCACACCCGGACACCTTTCGCTGCTTACCCCACTTTGTGGGATATGCCGTGATGGTATGAATGAAAGTATCTCAATATGAAATAGGTGAAATATTTCGATTTAACTTTATTGATTTTTATTTATTTTTCGAAATTAGATAAAAACAAACACACATTCAGCCCTTATTTTTACACGAATGTATAATAATATAATGAAATCAACAAAATAGAGATTAAATTTACACTGTTATACACAGAACTAAATAAAAATGGCGTTGTTTTTAAAACACTAGATAAAATTAATAATCTTACTTATTATAAATTTTGTTTAAACGCTTTAAATATTACTTTAAATCTTAGGTGCAACTTAAAAAAACATTGTAAATAGTTTTATCTGATTACTCACCATCCCTCTTCTTCTGATACCTAACACTGACCCACATTTTTCCTTCCTGTAGTGTAAGGTGGAGTTTTCCAAAATGCAATATATTTCTCTTCCTTGCCATCATGTTTCAATTATCCTTTTGTGTAAATGTAATTAGTTAGCGCGGCCGTTGGTGAAATATCGCCTAGAGGCCTCCGTGCCTTTCGTTATAATAAATTTTCCAATACGGTGATTCAGAAGCGGTAGATGGAGGAATGTGTAACACTCTCATCTCACACAATTACTTATATTTTTATACGCATTTATGTACTAGGAGCGAATACCGACAATAATTGACTTGGAACAAAGACCGTATTACAACATCCATATTTTAATGAAAAAGGGAATACCCATGTAGGCTGTTATTTTAAATATAATTATTTGATTTGAGTTACCTATAATAAAAATAAATTCTACTAAATATGATTGTGACTACAAAAAAATTCTCACTATTTAAATAATCCGTTATCACCTTAATAATTAAAAAAAAGTACTATGTTTTTTCAAATGTTGACATATTTGTATATTTCTGCACAAAAATATATTTTTATTTTTCATTTAATAAGTACCTAATTAATGAGGGACACTGTTTGGGCCAATAAACATATGCTAGTTGAGAGTAAGGTCCGAATATATAAAACCTGCATCAGACCCATAATGACATATGGAGTTGAAGCAAGGGCAGACACGATGACCTATCTTGGGCAGAACCCTCAGAGACAGAATCCCCAACGAGGAGATCCGCAGAACCTGCAATGTGGAGGATATTGTAAGGTGGAGCAAACAAAGAAGACGACACTGGAGAGATCATGTTAAAAGGATGAATCCAGAAAGGCTCCCAAAGATCGTAATGCGCGAAATACCAGAGGGACGCCGACCACCGGGAAGACTGGACATCCTCGTCCCAGGACCTGTAAAAACAAACCATAGATCTAAAAAAAGAGGAAGAAAAAGAAGAACAGAAGAAGAAGTACTTAATTAAATTATTTTTTAATTAAAATCGTTTTGGGATTTTTTTTTCTCAAACATGCTTGTACTAAAGATGAATTTAATATATCGAAGAATAGATCAAAAGACTAGTCCAGCTTACAGCGTAACATTGTAAGTCTAGACCTTCAAATTAAGTATATTATTTGTTCCCATATATTTTACATGTATGTAAACAAATAATTTATTTTAAACGGGGCCGAAAATTTTTGAAACCTACACACCAATATCAAGAAATTTATCAATAGTGAATCACTTTACTGACATTATCGAAAGGAAGCCTCGTATGACTCGAAATATGTATGTTTGTTAAATTCGATCTACAAAAATTTAGCTCTTAGTTCGATTTGGTCAGAGTTTCGTCTAAGGTGGTTACGTTTGACGGTCAATTTGAACTGAGAAAAACAAAGGCAGAAGATTCACTCTACGTTCATTTTATTGTATCAGTCATCCGCAATAACCATTAGGTAGGTGGCTTGATCCTATGACCTGAATTGATCATAGCCTCACGGAGTACGGTGAAATTAGAGTAAACAGCCATACAAACAGACACACGCACGCTTGACTAATGGAATAAAACATCTCTATAGCTGGATACGAAGTGGGTTGTGGATATGTGCCTCATTGGCGTGCCCGGAAAGCTAAATGCCCTAATGAGTGGTAGTTATATTAAAACAGGGGCTGCAAATCTGTACCTATATCAAAACAACAAAAGCAAAGTTTAAAAACAAACTCAAAAAAATAATATTTCGATGTAAAAAATTAACAAATTCTTACATCTAAGAAGAATAAAAAATACTTATCTAAAAACAAAAACAAGAAAAATATCCAACAAAGGACACAAAGAAAAAAACAGTATATTCAAAAAAATATATTTGATGTAATCAACACTTAGGAAATGAAATGTGGCAAGCCTAGACACTTCTTTCACACATTATGGGAAATCATTATACAAATTGAAAACCTTTGAAATACACACTATTTTGTGTACCTGCCAGGTTTTTCTGAGGCAGTTTATAGTCCCTCGCAAACAACTTAAATAAATTCATCTTAAATTAAATATACATCCTCGTTATCATTCCATAACGTTACAGTTCAAAAGTTGAATATTATTAATTTCGTTACGAACCCTTGACATCAAAGTATGACATGTATTTATATAGGAATCATATATTATTTTACTTACAGATCAACGTTATGTTTTTTTTAATCAAACAAATTTTACTCCACATAAGTATTTTCCAATTTACAGAAAAACCGTTTTGGTTAACTAGGCCCCTATCAACTGATTTGTTTGTTGTTTTTCTCATATAATCTGTTCTTAAATCTTTTGTAACTTTTTTATATTCCACTACTGATTTTTATCTTGTTTTTTATTCGTGCTTCTCTTTCACAGTCTTACACACATACATACTTGCTCAACACAACACTCTAAAATATACATATACATACACATACTATATGCTCTTCTATCTAATGTTTTCATATATGTGGTAGGTATATAGAGTTATACATCAATAACGTCAACATTGAAATAAAAAACAAAAAAAAATCGCAACGCTATTTGACAATTTTTTGAAATTTCATTACAATCGAGATATTGTGTGAAAACAGTAAAATAATGACATTGATTTAAAATTCAGTATTCTTTTAACCATTATTCGTTTTTAAGGGCAATTCTGTTTTCGTAAGAAATCATTATTTTTTCAGTTTCAAGTTTCAATACCAAAAAAATAGAAAGTGATTTATTTTCACCATCAAAATAAAAAAAAATGATTCAATATTGTGCTATCATGACTCCACAATTTCAGAGTAATGGAGATGTTGTAATCGAATAAATATTAAAGGAGCTCGGGGTTAGCAAAATGTTGCAAACGTCTGTGTCAGTGCATGCGGTACTAAGTGGAGCCATCTTGTCTTTTTCTTTGTGTTTTTGCTCATTGTAGGAGAATCATGGATAGGAGAGAGTGAGAGAGCAATAGGGGAAAAAACATGAAACCAGACCGTTGGTTATTGTCCTGGTCACATTTGCCAACGATAATTTAATTTTATAGCTAAATGTGACAATTTGTAGGTCGTTTAGAACCTTCAATAATATTAATTGAACTCTCCCTCACTTAAATTTATTAAGAATGTCGATTGAGAACCAATCCTAGAAAAAAATATAACCTATTTCTATAAATCTTCTGTGTTTTTTATAGCAAAATAAACAACTTTTGATTACCTAGATGTGTAATTTGTATATACCAACTCGTATGTCATTTAACAATTTTGGAATTTGGTGATTTAAAACATTTTTATTTATTTATTTATTAAGTATAATATTCTAAAGAAAATATATTAAAGTTAACTGTTTCACAAGACAGAGTCTGTTCCGAAGCAACTATCTGTAAGGCATATAAAGTTATTACATTTAACAATACAACATAATATAACACATACATATTGTACAAAAAAATTAACAATAAAATACATACATAGGTATATCGACCTTAAAAATATTAATTATGTATCAATCAACACAGTAAAAAGTTCACAAAAAAGATGACAGGCAACAAATACAATATGCAGAAGAAACCAAAAGAAGTTATTATTGTTGACACAATCATTTCATTTCGGAGACTACCAACTTCGAGTTCTACCAACCTTGTTCTTGACATCTTGAATGTTTTTAACACTTTAAGTGCCGATGGCATTTTGTGAAATATTCGCGGTGTATTGTAATGTAACAAACAATATTGGCTTCAAATTAAAGTTTTTACAATTGTTATTATTATTGCGTAGGTATATCAAATCAGCCCTAAACCTATGAGAACGGTAAGATCTACTACCAACAATACAATTAATGTTCACAAGCTACAGACTATAACATATATGAGTGTTTTATTATTGTTAAGGTTCGTTCGGGTTTTGAATCCCGTATATGCAGATTCAATTAGTTCGGAACCTCATGGAATATTCATATAACAAATGAAATAAAAATAATATAATTTTTAATAGTTTAACACCTACAGATGTTAAACTATTTAAAAATACATTTATTAAATTTATTCAATTATTGAATCGATCACACTATAGTTACTTTAAATGAAAGGTACCAGGTTCGTAAAGTAATTGAATATGGACAAACAAAAGATTACTCACGATATTATATATTATATTTCATTTACTACTTTCAGACATACAATATAAATTCACTAAATAATAAACATACGAAATTAACACGAAAGAGGAGAGATTGGCACTGGAGCGCTTCCCCTGCGCATTCAGTTAAAAAAACCCTCACCGCCAAATTCCAGAAAGATCGATGGCCAAAGAGACATTTTAAATATTATGATATAAAATTAAACAATTGTTCACCAACTTTATTAAAACATACATATCAGATAATACATTACAAAAATACAAAAAACACATGAGGTACATCGTTGTTAAAAACATCGATTCGGAGCATATTCACAACTTTATAAAACCAAATAATGTATAAATAAAATTGTCCGCCTTCCTGGTTCAGTTGGTTGAAAATCATAGGTACTGCTAAACCAAAGGTCCCGGGTTCAATTCCCGATGAACGCAAGGTTTCAACTGTGTTTAGTCTGGATCTCTAAGACAATAAATATCACAAGTCTCCAGAATGTGGTAACTTGTTATTGGGTGCTGTTAAATTAATTCTGTATTTATGTACCTACCTACTTAATAAATATTCTTCAGGCTTCTCATATTTCCTTTCTTTATTAATTAATCGTATTCTTAATTTATTAGGCATTACTTGCCTTTTCCTCCATAGATTTCATCATTTTATATATTTTTTTAACTCACTTATCGTTCGTTTATTCATTGAGCCTAAACTAACCCATGAAATTCACATTTTTCTTGCACTACCTACCTTAGAATTTATGTTCTATTATATTTTTGACTACAATCCTCTTAACAACATATTATTGTTAGATGATATTCAAACATATATTTTTTAATGTGTATTCTATTTTAAAGAGCCTATTCCAAATTTGTTTTGTACAAAGCAATACCCAAAAGACTTTTTATTTCAGATTTTAGTGAGTAATTCAGCAAATTTATGCGAGAATTTCAAATTAAGATAATTATGCAAGTATTTCTAAGACAAATTCTAATTGTTTATCCTAGGTCAAATCCTACGAAACTTTCAAATAATTTTCACTTAGGTTTAGTTAACTTTTGTAATCTATTTATTCTACTAATCGATAGCTTCGTCTATATAGTGAGTAACAATTTACAAGATATTTAGGTTGGGTTTTCCTAGATAGCTTCGTTACAAGAAAAATAAACAAAACAATAGGCATTAAAAATATTTTTTGAATAATTTTTAACATCTCAATAAAAACAATGTTCGAATATTAAAGGAGAACCAGGGACTCAAGGCACCAACAGGGATAAAAAATAAATAATTTTAAGATGCATCAAGTAATCCAGCCGATGATTAGTCGTAAGCCCTGTAGGTGCCTTGAGTTCTTGGTTCTTCTATAATATCCCAACTTCGTCTCTATTGAGATGTTAAAAAAGTTAGATAGTAAAAAAAAATATATTTTATTTTTCTTCGATGTCATAAGATCTTCTTAACAAAAAACAGCTTAGTATCCAAATGACACATTAAAATACGCTTTTAAAAAACAATATTTATTCATATCTTTCAGAAACATCTTGTTCTTATTCTTCATCTCTCCTTCGTCTTGGGCAGACCGTATCCATTCCAACTTCCTCTCTATTGAAAAGTTAAAAAATTGACAAAAAATATCATTGACCTCGGACAGGAAAAAAATCCAATGTTTGCGTACACGCAACTTGAAAAAATATATTGTTTATGAGTTTGAAGAAGTCTGCAGTCTCTCAAATTTATCACCAAACAATAATCATGCAATTTGAAAATTCTTCTTCTTCTTCAGTAGACCTAGTTGGTCTGTTCTTCAGAAACTTTGCCTCCTGGGATGACGAAGTCTAGCTATCCTTCCATCTCTTGTGTAGTCTTCCGGGTAGGCGGCGGCCAGAAGGAATTTCATTCGCCGCTATATACGCAAGTCTATCACTGTCCATCCTGGCTACGTGGTCCCCCCAATACCTTCTTCTGGATCTACTTCCTAAAAATTCCTAAAGTAAATATTTATAACACATTCGTACACGAGTATCAATCATGTAAATACTTCATGTATTTGTAAAACATATACATTACACAATTTGTATGGTTAAAATACAAAACATTCCGTGTTTATCGACTGTAACTCAAAATGTTGCTTTCGTTTGAGCCTAAAAGCAACATGGCCACATAAAAATAAAAGATAAATCAATTAAATAAAGAGTAAATGTAATCACCTAGATTTTTTGCGCCTGAATGCTCTTTTATTGGGGTCTTTCAATTAAAATAATACCCCATTAAAAACATAAACATCGAAGAAATGTTCCCATTTTGAATGTACATACATACATAGGTAGATGCGACTCAACTGAGGGAGGTACATATCTACATGGGTACACATTCGCCCCCTTTCCCGCGAATTAATCTTTGGCGTAATAAAAAAGCGGGTCCGCCTCGCGCCCAATAAAATTTGCTTACACTGCCAAACGGGAATCCGAAAATGTTTCCCCGCATATTTCACAAAAATGTTCCGGTTGTGAAAGGGAAAAAACGTATTTTTGAAAATATCCCGATGTACACAATATACACACACCTATCTATATAGGTCGGTACCTACCTATTACTCACTTTGACAAAAATTTAATTTCAAATTGTCGCGTAGATAAAATCGGCACGTGTCGATTCACACTAACGTATTTTGTACATATAGAGGTGCCTTTGCCTTATAGCCAATGTCAAGGTATTTCACGTTTTTATTAATATTTCGTAGATGTCGGAATAACTTATTGGAATTTCATTACACAACAAACTCGTATAAATAAATATTCCCAAAATAGTTTATTGGCCATCATCAGTTGCTCCACAGTCCGTTGCGAGCCTTGGCCTCCTCCAGCGTTCTTCGCCATCTCCCTCTACCCTGGCACGTGTCCCTCCAGTTCCTTGCATCAAAAGCCTCAACATTCCGCTGCACGCCATCCAGACATCGGAGTTACGGTCTGCCTTGGGGCTTTGTGTGCATGATCCTCGTTGGCAATTTTCTTCGCCCATTTTTTCCACGTGTCCTGCCCATCGCAGTCTCCCTATATTTTTTTACCTTTATAATTGATACGTAGAGTAAATTTTTACTTCTGCCAACGATTGAATATTTCCAAAGTTTTCCTATATTTTATACTTATACTAAATTACTAATTACAGAATTATTTGATAAATATGTTTTCTAATTTTTTGGAATTAATTTATCTTCAAATTAAAACGATTTGATGAACTAATAATGAACTATAAATCAACTGATAATAAATTTAAAAGCATTTTTTTTTTTTTCAAAAAATCCGGATGTTGATATGGAGAGATCGCTTTATTCAAAATGGTTAATTTTAATTTATCGTACATAGGTGCACAATATCTACAAAAACTTACATTAAAATGCACTGAAAATATTATTTGATGATGTAAAATTTCTTAAATAGCAGATATGGCAGATAAGATTTATTAATATGATGCTGACAATGATTTATATGAACACATATATAATTCCACAATTTATATTATTTTTCTCCCGACGACCGTTTCGGCTTATAAGGCCATAATCAACTGGTTGATTATGGCCTTATAAGCCGAAACGGTCGTCGGGAGAAAAATAAAATAAATTGTGGAATTATATATGTGTTCATATTAATCATTGTCATAATGGAATTCTACAAATGAGAAGCCGTCACAAATCGAAAGATTGAAAAGTGCGTAATATGATGCTGTTCAGTTACTAATTATTTTGAACGACATTCAAATAAGAAAAAATACAGATAATTACAAACCAATATAAATCAAAAACTGTTTAATTTGATGACCTGATTTTTACATTTTATATATATTTTTTTTGTCAAACTATAATGGAACAAAAATCACATTACGAAATCAACCCCAGAGTTTCCGAAATGCAATAACTTTTGTCAAACTTTCTAGAATTCCATTTCAAATCGATATGCGATGTAATTAATGTTGTAGAAGAGTCTGTTCCCTCACCAGTAGCATCCCTTCATATGACAACGTTATTTAATATAATGTTCGCAAAGGGCAACTCCCCAATGGATGGAATTTACGATCAATCTTAGTGATTTGCATATCATTTTAGGAAAATCCGTTGACTTTCATCAGGGCAAATATTTGACTGACCAAATGAGGGTCAGTAAAATGTCAAAAGGGGTTTTCATAAGGACTCAATTCCGCTGCCTACAAGAAGGCCATATTATAATTCTACAAGAAGGCCATATTATAATTCTAAAACCCTTGCCCAAAACAATTTTGAATGGACATTTGATTATGTATATGTGAATATAACGAAGGTTTTTTTTGTTTTTACATTCGCAATAATTGACATGCATTTCACGTATTGTTTTTTTTATTTAATATTGGTTTTCTAGTTGTCTACCAAGAATCATATTTTTATTAAAATTCGTTTTTTTCATTTTATTTCTTTTAATACATATTGAATAATTATAAAGATATAATGAAACTGGATAAATTGTATACAAGTTATATACATCTTTATACATAGTAAGGTGAATTCGCCTTGTTGAAAGCAATGAAAACTATTTTAAATATGAATTTAATACATAATGTGATTCTACCTTTGTAGTTATTTAGTTAATTGAGTTTTACATTCTTTCCGCTATGGCTCTGTCTATCGTTAAAATCACTAAAACTGATAAAAAAATATTCTTTTACTATAAAATTCATTTTATTACGTGGTAGGTTATATGATTAAATAATACACTCAAGTACCATCAAAGTAATTATTTTTATGACGTATTCTTTATATGTTTCATATTTAAAATTTGATATGAATCCATATGTGTAGGAATGAAAACAAATGAAACGACACACTTGAATTATTTACCAATAAATATATCGATTCTCACAATGTTATTATTTGACTGAATGAATATCAATGTGCTGTAGATATAGTCGACTCATTGTGACTTTGTTTGCTTTTCGTACAAACAGTTTAGTGGATTGGGTCAATAACACCAATATATTGACTGCGTTATACGTTATTTTATAAATATATATATAACTGCCTACATACTGCAAAATGTATTGGTACCTCATGTGAATGTTTCTGTCACAAAATAATCATTGTCCAATTTAAAGTAATGAATTTGAACGAATTTGCCTTTTTTGTCTGTAACAATGTCACTATATAAAAATAAATATGATTATCTGGAATCGATCTGTTCGTTGGAATATAGGTATTGTCCAACAGCCCCAATACTGCAATTTCCTTCAAACCCTCGCGTTTTGATAAACAGGCCTGCACAATACATTTTATATATAGGTACACACGTTATATGAGAACAAAACGCTCTTCAAAAATAGTACAGTTTAACGAATTCATACAATATCACCAAGAAAGAGCACACACGACAGAAACCTGAAGTGAAGAAGAGATAGTATAATAATAGACACACACTGCAGATATATTTTCTCTTGTACTCCTGTGCAATCACATTATAATTATCTCAAACGGTCTTCCAGACAAAAAATATGTTTCAGATATCAATATTTCTACCTACTTTTCAACTAATTTAAAATAAACAAAATAATTTAAATAATATTTAATAATGTATCTACCTACTTCAAAAATGTAGATACCTTAAACAAAGATAATTCAAAGTGTTGTAACAAAATAATGAACCATCAAGTTAAGCAAAGCGCCCTCAAGTTCAACAAATTGTCATTTTTTACACTCGCGTTGTGTTGTGCTTAAAGCAGAAATGTCAACAACTCGTGTTAGTGACATTTAGGGGGAGAATTGAAATCATAAATCTAGGTAAATCGCTACTCATGAGCGTCGCATACTGTTTCCACTTGATAGAATTTTGTGACACTTTACACTTAGAAGTAAATAAATTATTTTCATATTCAATAAGATCCCTTTTCCTTTGCGTCGTCGTATAAAATAATAGGCGCCTGCAAAATTATACACGCAACGATTGACTTTTCTTCTACACTGACTGATATTTAGTGGATAATAAATAATACATCATATTTACTAATGTACTACGTATAAAATTATACTATCTTTAAGTAATAGAATATCAAAAACGTATCACAAAAACTATAGTTCCATTCTATGGTTCCATTATAGTTTTATATAGCCGAGCTTGTCATTCATAGTAAAAATAATGACCGAGAAATAAATTGATATCGTTTTCTTTCGATTAACTATATACCTACGGAATATTGGTTTGAAATTTAATGTTGTTTTTATTTTTTTTTAGTGCACATTTATTTCATCGTCTAATTTATGTGTGACTTATCACAATTCACAATATGGCACTAGATCCCAATGTGTCTCAAAAGTATTCGCATAACACTGTGTGAAAGAGTTGAAGGAAGGGACAAGTGATGCCATGAAGTTTTTTCGTGAATTTGAAGGTAAGAAATGCCAAGAGACAGAGTGATCGACGTGCATTTATGACAGACCTCATTTCATAATGGATGTATCACAGGTGGCCTACATAAGAATATTAAGTATAAGTATCTCTTCTGTAGTAAAATTTTTCAGTGATTTTAGTTGAAAATGAACTAAAGTTCATCCCGTGATGATAATACAGTCTTCATTTGTACATATCCAATTTCTGAGACAAATAGTCATTATTGGAGCGTGTCTGGCGGTCATTAATCGTCTCGCTTTGGGACTCTCACTGCATGACTAAAGTTACAAATTAAATGCAAATACGACCACTTTCCGTAATGAAATACTCACCCAATAATAGAACTGTGGGTGTTTGTCACTTGTTAGCAGGTAAATAATTCGACCCAAAATTTATACTTGGAAAATATGACCGACTAATTTATGTGTATCGCTAATGAAAATCATGCACATATTATTCTGCCAAAGACACGCATATAAAAATCATGCACATATTATTCTGCCAAAGACACGCATATAAAAATGCATAACTCTATTGTGCTTATTTATTCTATAGTAAAAAAAATCGTCTGCTACATAATATATATAATGCTACTCTTTATATGAAACATTTTTTTCCAGATTTATACTAATCAAATACTTAATTGAGATAAATGAAGGTAAATTATGTTTAGTGCGGTGGTTAAAAATTTATTGAATTATCAGAAACCTTAAGAAATATTCAGTATCTATGTACATACCAACATACCTATTTATACCGAAAATTATTGAAAATTTGCTTCCGATTGAATTTTACTCATTTTGGGCTGAAAATACTTCAATTATTTATATGTTGTTTAAAAATTTTGATATCGACTACTCTCCATATCATACATTTTGAAACAAACAAAAAAATAATTAATTTATTCAGTAAATATTTCGAAAAGGTTTGATATACTTGATTATCACTGTTAGGCAGTCCATAATCTAGAATTACGATTGGCAATTTGGTATGACACATTTTTTATTCATATGAGTGCTCTAAAATCTAATTGTGTGATAGTACCTAATACTATTTGAACACGATACCCTAAAGAATTTATTGAAAAAAATGTTCAAAAATCATTGAAATATAATCAATCATAATAATGATTGTTAATTAATAAGTTACTGCAACCAAAAAACACTTTCTTTGTTCCAAAATTACCATTAAAAGTTCTTATTTTCATAAAAACTCTTCATTCGACAGGTCAACATCAAATTATTCGATGTTTACCTGTTATTCGTGAATGTTACAAACTCTTACAATCAGGATATTGATATTAAGTCCCAACCTACATAGTAAAATGAGCTTCCCGTTTTCAATATAAAAAATAATGTAAATATTTCAATTAATTTATTTAAAAAATGTCTATTTATATAACAGGAAATTAGTCCATTCATGAATACTTCAAAGCGCTTCATACATTTTCAACATCAATGGGTTGTCTTGGAACATTGTCTCGTTGACTTAAGCCAAGAGTAAATAAAGCTATGCAAATCAAAGCTACATGTCAAAATCATGTCTCAATTGGAGTAGGCAAAAATTAGAGAACTCCACACACCTCTATACTTGTAACCACTGTCGTTTCTTTCACTTGTTTGCATCTCATATTATAGTTTGGGCTTCTTGTATTTCGTTCTTTCAAAATAGCATTTATATGGTTGATGACTATTTTAAATTGTATTTGTGAAAGAACGTAGTTCATTATTTCGATAATATACGATCATAATAAACCCTTACTGTGCAAATTGGTATTTTTTTTTATCAATGTGAGATAATTATTATAAATCAACCACCTTTTTTAGCTATTGTTACGAAGTCTACAGCATCAATTGTTAAGGTATTATTGTTTTATGAAGTTTGTAGTAGTAAAGTTTTTTTTTTAATTATACTGCTTAAAAGTATAAAAATACTCACAAAAAACAGTAATATGGTCAGTCAAAGTACACTTTTTTTCTAAGAGTCGTGATGCATATAAAAATGATTGGCTGTAAAAAAATGATACACAACAACATTCATTCAAATTTTACAATCACCATGTCTGAAGGTGGAAAAGCAGAATTTTATATTTATTTGATAATAAACTTTTGAGTGATTCAATTCAATGAAGGTATAATGGTTTTATTAGATTTAATAAAAGAACCAGAGGCCATATTGTTTTATGGCAGTAATATTACATTTAACTTTAAATTATGGCCCTTTCGTTATTATACTTCAACAATCATGATTAAAAAGGGTATTCGTCAATTTTACAGCGTTGTTTTCTATTTTATATTGAAAATATATTAATGTATATATGCACATTAAAACTACGTTAATCTACTTCGAGTATAAAACTACATAGTCAAACGTGCATTTGTAAAATAAAATGCACATTTTGTTAAACAATTTTCTTAAAAGACTAAGAAAAAAACTTCATAGAAATATTTTTGAATCTTTGGCAAATGTGTTTCCTCGCTATGAGTTTCAAAATATTTATTTATTGGTAAGTATGACATATGCATAAATTGCAATATGAAAACACAAAAAAAGTTTTTGTAATTTCATTCACATACGTCTCTACTATGTTTACTTATATATAAAAGTATATTGACCGAGCAATGAATTCTTCAAATCGTAAGAATAGTTTCATGCACTCAAATCCTTCCTAAATAGACTAAAAATACAAAACATCTCAATTTCTTTAATGTTTCGGGTATTTTTGGAATGGTTTGTATTTAACAATTAATAAAATCCGATAACATTATTTCTCACATCTCCTTATAAAGCCATATAAAAATTATATACCTAATGTATTACTAACGCTTACTTTATATACAATACAAATAAAATAATCATCATCATATTTAAAATATAATACATTATGTAACCGATTCTCTTCAAATTTACTTATACTTTACACAAGTACCTACTTCGTAAAAAATGAAGATCTAAATCAATTTCATCTGAAATAACTTCGCATCCATTAGTCTAAAATTATTGGAACAAATTTTTCAGATTCTTCAAAATTGAGTAATAACAAACAGAACATTTATGGCTCGGAGATTTTTTCTAAGAATTACGTACGGAACAAAGATTTATTTAATTTTTCTCGAAACAGATTTTACCGCGAGGATCCGATACAAATACGGGATACTTCTATCAATATTAAAGAGGCTTTTAGACATCGTATTTTTACAAGATTTAACAAATACTTAATCAAAGTAATTCTATTAACTAGGAATTGTTCCTTTGAGTAAAATAAACTGAAAGCTCTTTCCACAGCCATCAAACTTTCAAGCCCAGGTGGTCTAGTCCAATTCCAAGACAATAAAATAGTTAAAGCGTGTGGTGGTGTACGTAAGGGGACACATAAAAAAACCTCGATGACCGCCGACACGAGCGCCATCTATACTCTTCTCTCTTTATCTCTTTCTTTCTCGTCCTCATTCGCTACAGTATCGTAATAAATGTTTACTTTTATTTCGACAATCAGCAAATTCAACATGATTGTCGTCGGAAAATAATGAATATGGTAAAAATTGTGATATGGCAATAAACTCGCCACTTGCGCGGGGTGCAAGGAAGAGATAATTATTATTATTCATAATTTATGATATTGAGAATTATACATAATATTGAGAGTGTATATAAAGTAAATAAATATAATTTTTTTTGCGAGTACTTCCATATCCTAGATATATTTACATATAAAACTTCATGAAAATAATTAAGTGTATTGTATTATTATAGGTAGGTACTAATTGAAATTTATATTTAATAATTATTTAAAAAAGGATTTGAAACATGGACGTGGCAAAAAACGCATGAAAGTAGAATAAATGCTGTGGAAATGAGATCACTAAGAAGAGTATGTAATAGAACGATATATGATACCTAGAATAAAAAATGAGGACATAAGGAGGAAATGCAAGATGGAGAAGAGTATTATAAGTAAAATGAAAGTGAATTCTTTGAGGTGGTTTGGACATATTGAAAGAATGAACTACGAACGACTGACCAAAAAATAATCATGGATGTAAGAGATGGAGTGAATAGCAGGGGCCGCCCCAGAAAGGGATGGCATGACCATTTGAATGATATTTTGAAAGAAGGAAATATAAGAAGCTTGAATAATCGACGAGCATGTATGAGACGATGCATGGATGTAAAGGAAGCTATGAATGTGTGCAAAAATAGAGGAGTATGGCGCTCGGTTCTCTCTGCTTACCCAGTATAGGATATGGCGTGATGGTATGTATGTATGTATTTTTTATGAGAATATAAATCATCAAAATTATCGTGAATAGATGACTTGTTTTGAATGTAAAGGTATTTTATTTCTGTTGCGTAAACAATTATTACTATTGATATAATGTACATCCAATGAATGCACATTTCGAAAGATAATTGTAGATTACATGTAGAACTTTTTTTATGTGATGGTCATATGAATTTTGTGATATTTTTTATGTGTAAGTAACCGTTTCAAGATTTTTTTGACAAAAATATATCATAAAAATATTATTTATCATCACAATTCGATTTCATGTAAGGATTCAAATCTTGTATCAGATATTAGACAATTAAATTGGAATGACGACACCAGCGCTATAACACCAAGGAAACAACACGTGTTATCGAACCTTTCAAATGGAATGTTACCCAATCAAAAATCGTGTTTTGGGATTTCCATCGAAAGGTCGTCTTATTTCATGTCCACCTTTACGACCACTTTGGTGAAGCAAAGCGGTGCTTTTCCGTCTCCCCGAAGATATCACTGTTACGCTTAACGTACACCTAACCCGTCGTTGGCGGAACTTGGTATGCTCGGACAACGTCGGCCCAACTCGGCCGACGTTGAATGAAAGAGAATGCGTCCGCTACTACAGCCGAAAACCGAAGTTCAATGACTATTTAATATTACCAATCAGTCGACAAATCCGAATGATTTCGTCGGAGGTTTGCCGGACGTTGGCGGCAACTTATAGGACTGATGTAAGTCATGTAAGTATATTTGAATCTAAAAATGAATAATATACACATAATTTGTTCTTATACATATGTATTCAATGAATGTTTAGCCTTAAATCTACGACTTAAAACTCACTGTGTAATTTCCACCCGCAACATAACGTAATATAAAATAGACACTGCACCTACAGCACACTGCACAATAATAGTGTAGTGTGCTGTAGGTACGACATATTTACCCACACCATACGTATTTATATTCGGAGAGTCATGATTTCACGATTTCGAAGCGTATTTTTTTTTACATAAATTTCTATTATATTATGAAGAGAGTGCACACTATGAGTTTCGTCGTGATGTGTTTGTATATATGGCGTATGGCGTACGGTTTATCCTTTTTGGATCCTTTCTACAGCCCAAAATATAAGTATAAAAACTTCACATTTGTTATCTGGGAATCTTATATTTGTTAAGAATCGAAGAGAAATGTACTTCATAAAAATGCATTTCGAGATTGTCAACCTTTCAAAAAGAAAAAAATGAACACTTACTGTGGTGTGGAGAGTTTAGTGTTGGCTACAACCCACTCGTTTTATTATATTGGGCAACCCACCCTAAAAAGAGTGATTTGTGATATACTTATATACATAATATATTATGCATAGAAATATTTGAGCATTTTTGCCTGTATCTATGCTAAATAAAATAAAATAAATATTGGGACACCATTTTGAAATTAATTAGTTGTGTTTATGACAATTTTTCAACATCTCAATAGAGACGAATTTGGAATATTATAGAAGAAACAGAAACTCAGGGCACCTACAGGGCTTGCCAGATATTGAGATAAAAAAATATTAATTTGAGATGCCAATTTCGAAAATTTGTCGCTGCGGTTGATAATAAATTTTCTTTGACTCACTACGACTCGTTATTATTCGCAAACGGCGGCAGTGTACGCATATGAACGTCCGAATAATTCTGAGCCGACATCGACCGACGGATCGGTTTCAGTGGACGCGTACCAATACTCTTCCTCTCTTCCACGGACGACCATCAGCCAGTAGTATAGTACTGTCGCGCCACTGTCTGAAGGCAATTTCATTCTATTACACGTTGTAACTGCGGTGGTTTGGGGATGTCCATCTACCCCCCAAATGATGACACCGCCATTGTCCGAAGTATGTCGGGTGACACGACTTGGACATAAAGGTTTCCATAGCGACAAAGAAGGACAACAAACCTCACAATCAGTAGCCACTGTACACCTCGCCTACCTGACCCCCAATACTTACTTTATCTAGCTACCAGACCCTCGTAATGCTGAATGTCAAATGAAATAATGGACTCGGGTGATATTAGGCGTAATGGCTCTTTTGTTTGTATTTATAATCTAACCCAGCACTAAGTACTAATAACATCATATTGTATACACAACACAACATCATCTATCTCCTAATTGTATCGTCTCTTCATCGAATATCATTTGATCTACCTGAGTTAATGGAAGCTCGGAACGTGATTGGGAATATTTTTCTTCGAATTAATTAAGGATGTGACCTTTAACGTCACTAGAGAGCAACTTGTGTGACATTCGCTAATTTCTTTCAATGTCGCAATTGATCTTGAACATATTCTTATTCTTATTATTATTAAAAACCAACGTACATAATAAAACAGACAGTAAATATAAGTACATAAAAATACAATTCAATAAAATTAAAAATAATATAAAACTTTTTTGTATAAAACACCTAACTAGGCTGAGCCTGTTCCAAGGAGGCAGAAAATTTCTTGCATTATAATAAAACATTTTCAACTCGTTTAATTTTTTTTAATGTCGTACATAATGTATAGGTATGTAGTAAAATTAAAATTTTAACTATTGCTACTTGATGATGTTTCTGCAGTATATTATGCCCTTGTTTTTGAGCCTTGTACATATCTATTGTTTTCTTATATATTATAGAAATAATGTCAAAAAATTGACAAATAGTTTGTGGTTTGTACGTATTAGTAGGTATTTATTCACTTCATAAATCACATTTACATTCGTTATGGGTAATCATATTGCCAATCGTAGTGCTAAATCTGACGTATGCAAGTGAAACTTGGACATGGCAGAAGTCGCACGAAATCAGGATAAAATGAGTTGAAATGAGATCGCTTAGAAGAATTTGTAACAGAACGATGTATGACAGGGTATGAAATGATGACAAGGAAATAATGTAAGATGAAAAAAGATATCATTAATAGAATGAAAGTGAACACACTGAGATGGTTTGGCCACATGGGTAGAATGAATGAGGAACGCCTGACGAAGAAAATAAACAAAGCTATAAACAGGAACGGAATAAGAGGGCGAGGAAACCCAAGAAAAAGACACGGCACGACCACGTGAAAGATTTTCGGAAAGACGAAAATGTAAGAAAGGTGAACGCATCTTGTATAAGAAGATGATGAATGTTGACGAGGCGATAAATAAATATCATGATAGAAAAATGTGGCGTTCGATTCTCTCTGTCTACCCCGTGAGATATATACGGCGTGATGGTATGTACATAATGTATAAATCATATTTTAAGTATGAAATAGAGAAGATGCTTACTGTAATCAAGTATCAGTGAGAATACCTACTTCAATTGCATTATTTTTTTAAAAATTGGGTTTTAAATAGTTCAATTAGCTTGGGACTCATAGACATATTTTTGTTTAAATCACAAAAAAATAGTAAAAAATCAATGACGGCATACGCAATTGGACACCACGTATTTTTTACGTTTATTAGCGAAAAAAATCAGCGGAAAATTTCATAAAAAGTGTATTTGTTTTATTATAACTAACACCATTTGACTTCAATATGTAATAAATACTAATATAAAACGAAACTCTAGTTTTAATATGCGATAAAAATTGCTTCACTGTGCCGCAAGCACTGCCTATTAGGAAAATAATTTTCATTACTTTAAACAATAAAATATAATTTGTACCTACATTGTATTCGACGAGTAATGTAGACAAAATTGTCGTGAAATTATTGAAAGTAGGTACACTCTTACAAAGTGACAATTTTAATTTTTAATCATCATCACCGATATAATTAGTATACTGGCTTTTAGTGGCACAAATTTGGCCCCAAAATTAACAATGGGACACAACAGCTGTTTCTGGTGGGCGTCATTATTGTTGCTTTGTTATTTTTCCCTATTCTTGGCAATTCGTTTTCCTTTTTGTGAATAAATTATTAATGTTTTTTTTTCTTCTTCAACAAACTTTCCTTCGAATAGCGGCAGATATCAATATTCATATACAACCTATGTGATAGTCCGAAGTTATTTGAAATATCTGAATTCTGGCATGCAGCAATTTTCTTTGGACGGTATTGATGAATATTTAAGTTTAGCATGACACTATTCAATGTAAGTATCACTTTGTTCTCTTCAGTAAAACATTCAAAGTTCTCTATAGTATGTCTGTAATACATTTTTGACATAAAAAAAAATAAAACATACCTATATAGTAGGATTAATAAGATTAATTTTTTAATTAAGATAAGTTTTTTTGACCACTAAAATACTTATATTACATATATTATCTACTCATATACAATAAACGAAAAAAATATGCATGTCAAAATACATATAGCCTACTGTTTTAAAAATGAATTTCATCATTTGACCCTCATAGCGTGGAATATTTAACAGATTGTGTTTTTAATTAGTAGGTATTACTTAGTAACACAATTTTTCAATCCGAACAATTGACGTATTTTTATATTTATTGATCGATATTTTTTGTATTCTTTTTTAAACTATCGATACGCGGTTGTTTTTTTTATTTTAAATTATCAACACACGGTTATTTTCTTATTTTAATTGATCGACACTTAATAAATTCGTATACTTACTTAAAAAAATCGTAGGATATTTTTTTCCAATATCGAATGATTTATATTCGATAGCGTTCTAGTTTCAAGTAAAATTTCGAATTTTTGAAAACCCGCCATTAAAAATAAAATTACACATCACGTGCTTCTCGTGTTGAATCTTACTTGGCATTTACCGCTGCGAGGGGGCGTGAAATTGCCCCAAAAGTGCATTCGAATAATTTGAATATGAAATTCCAATAGGAATATTCATGTTGCCATTTGGAAAATCGCATGAATAGTCTGGAAGGGCAGGGTAGTGTGGGGTGGCGGTAACAAACGCGCCCTAATGTGGTTTGTAGCTCCCCCGCAAATTTAGAGGTCGGCTCTGTGCTGCCCACAAATCTGAAATAATAATTCAAACATAGACACTGCATCTCCTCATATGTAACATTATGATAAATCTGTTTCCGTGTATTTCAATCTGAAGTGACAATATTTCAAATAGATATCTTAATATTAACTCACACTGTTATTTTTTTTCTTTTTACGTCAAAAACAAATGGGCACAATATTAACAACAAAATTTATACACTTTAAACTTCGTGTTACACAGTGTAACACAAAGTTTAAAGTGTATTAATTTTGTTGTTATTCTTAAATATGGCACACAAATTAAGTTTTCAAAATAATTATATGAATATAATATTTCATAAAAAACAGTAAAATATAATATAATACCTCACTAGGTGTAGGCTGTTCTGAGGCAATACTAACAAAGATATTCATCAGTATCTATTTACAAAAATACTTACACAAAATTGATACATATAAATACATACCATCACGCTATGTCCATTACGGGGTAAGCAGAGAGAATTGAGCACCATACTCCTCTATTTTTGCATACATTCCTGGCTTCCTTTACATCCATACATCGTCACATACATGCTCGTCGATTGTTCAAGCTTATGATGTTTCCTTCTTTCAAAATATCATTCACATATGCATGATCTTTCTGAAGCGACCCCTGCTTTTCACTCCATATCTTAACATCCATGATTATTTTTTGGTCAGTCGTTCGTCGTTCATTCATTCAATATGTCCAAACCACTTCAAGGCAAGGAATGTGTCCAAATTATTGTCAAAAATTATATACATTTTTTATCTCTCTTGAACTTGGGGAGATCTACAAACTTTGATACAATTTGTTGAAGATCCATACCTACAATCCTAATAACAACTGATTTTCTTGTTAGATTATAGTCTTGTTAATTTCAAATAACAACTATCATTAATATAAATAACAAAAAAATATTCTAACAATTTATTTTAAATGTGGTTAGTACCATGAAAAATTCTAAAGCCATAAATAATTGTATTTTTGCATTATCATATATATGTAGTTTTATACTTTTCGCTAGAATAAAATATGTATCGATACAAGCTTCTCTCAACTTACTTCACACGCAATTTTTACAATACTTCATAAATATCTAATCTCACTTAATCATAATTTATCTCTGCGTTACTAAAATTAATTATGTATGATAAAATACGAATTGATAAAAACACTGCACGAATCTCTTATCAATAAAACTAAACATTCTGATATGATTATATTTTTCGTTTAAACGATGTTATAACGTGCACCTTATCACGTTAGTCTTGCGATAAATGTAAAAAAGTCTGGCAAAAGCTCTAATGATATTATTTGAGAAAAAAAAATGTTTCGACGGAGTAAAAAGGTTAGTACTTTTACGATCGTGATATTCTCGTCTGGGACTCAATGAGCCAGTCTGGTAGCAACGAAACAAAACCATTTAGTATAGCTATTTGAACCAATACTAAAGTCGTTTTCATTACTTTTGCTACACATGAGTATATACATAACATGACTCAGACAATAGGAAAGTATCATAAGGTCAAACATCTTTACAAAATGGGTAATATTCTAAAAAAAATACTTTTAACTAACAAGTCAATTGTATGGGATGTATTCAATTACAATATGCGGTTTAAATGACTTTTACATACTATACAAAAAACATAGGTACCTACATGCTAAATACATACATTCAAATAAACAAAAACCATTATCTGGTCCTGCCGCTTTTCGTCGCCTAAAGTATTGAATAGATAACGGAAAAGTTCTTTAAAGATATTGTGTGCTTTCTTTGTATTTTTATGTAAATTTTCTTGTTTTTTGCTGTTTTTTATATATTTCATACAGTGAAAACTTTTTATTTTTGCAACTTGTAAATATGCTTATTGGTTACAATAGATGTAATAAATGTATTTATTTTTTACATCTAAATAAAATTTACATACATACATTATATACCTATCAACTTATTATAATAGAAATATTTTTGTAAACATTGTCGATCGACAATACTTGATGGAATTCCACTATAATATATTAAAATAAAATACTAATTAATAACTTTCTTTCACTTGATTTTATAGACTAACTAGTTTCGCTCTAGACGAGCATCTTCGGAGTAGGATCTTCACTACTTTCGTTGTCTTTCTTTTCGTTGTATTTCGCAAATAATGTACAAGACAATATATTCCATGTTATTGATTACCTACCTATAACAAATTCTTTCTACTCAATATAAATAATATTCCAACTGTCGATTCGTTCATGAGAATTCAATTCTCTTAATGAATCGACATTATTAAGCCAAGATGCGTGTACGAAGGAAAATTTTGTATGGTGTAGTGGACTTTTTGCATGTTAATAACACCATGGATTTACTCAGAATTCGGAGTAGAACATTTTATGTGAATTTTGTGTGTGTGTGTGTGTGTGTGTGTGTGTGTGTGTGTGTGTGTTTGTGTGTGTGTGTGGTGTGTGTGGTGTGTGTGTGTGTGTGTGTGTGTGTGTGTGTGTGTGTCCTTATAACTTTTGATCCGCTCAATTTACAGAGCCCAAATTTTTAGAATATATAAACAGTTATAGACCTACAAAACTTTTATACTCAGAAGTGTGAATTTTTGTTTCAGTCAGGGGTTATCAACTTTTGAAATTTTGGTTTATTTTTCCATATATCTCAGAAACCATAAAAGCTAGAACGCTGAAATTTGTTATAAACATAGACAAATACAAAATCTCAAATTATTTTTTTTTTAAAAATCCAGGGTTTCTCAAACATTTTTTATTAAGAAAAATATTTTTTTTATGATAAATATATGAGTTTAACTGCCTATATTTCCAGATTTTTTAAAAATATCGAAAAAAACCGAAACACCCCAACTAGACAATTTAATTTTATATAAAAAAATATAAACATTGTATTAGCACATCTCAAATTTTTTTTAATAAATTTTATAAAAATTGAATTTAGTGACGACATTGCTTCATACAATTTGTATGGCAGTCGCCTACACACAATATCTAAGAAGACTTAATTGTTTGATACTAATCTCCAAACATACATACACACCATCATTCTGTTTTCATATTCTGGGTAGGATCAAAGGACTGACCTCCATTCTATCCTATCTTGACATACATACATATGTAGGTATATGTGTTGTATAGAAAATCAAATATCTTAAAATATTAAATAATTTGTATTTATGGGATTATAGTTTGGTAAGTACTTATTCTTCAACTATACATACTATCGCTATCGACAGTTGGATCTCATGTGTTACATGCAACTAGTCTTAAATAAATGTATTAGGTATAAGTGTTAAAATTCATTATATTTTTAGTGGCTCGTTTTATTTCGCAAATGATATGAAAAGCAAACAATAATAATTATGGTGTTATCATATTAAATCACATATATTGTGTTTTGATATATCTTCGCAAAAAGTCACTGGGAAAATAAATTATTAAAACAAATTAACATTTCTCAATTTTCGTTTAGGGTTTGCGTGCTCCTGAGAACGTCCCTGACTGAAGGTACGCTTTCGCGGGCTTACTACCACTATAAAATTTGTTTTTTTTATAAAATAATGGACATCGATTCCCAGTGGAGCCACAGTTTTTAAGTATGCTTTCAGTCTGGATCTGTGAGACGATTAATATCGTAAGTCTCCAGAATGTGGCAACTTGTTATTGGGTGCGTGTTAAATAAATATTTGACATAGTACCTGTTAGTCGCTCGAGAAGCAATATTAAATAAATAAATAAATAATGAACATGTCTATTATCCATGTAAAAAGTACTTATACATTACTTTAGAAAAAATAGGTGAAAGAGATCGATCCTGGCCGATGATCTATTTTTTTATAATTTGGTAATCTCCAAAAAGTGACACCTTGTTTTAGTGCGTTTTAAATTTATTTTTTACATAGGTAGTATCAACCTGCAAATTGACCGAGAAGAATTATTTCAAAATAAAAAATATACCTACTTAATTTCTATAAAAAAGTATATCAGTTCAAGATTGTATTTAACTGAAAAAAACGATTATATCCACCAATCAAAAAACAAGTTCGCTTGTATGAATTAAAAATAAACATATTTCAAAAGCTTTTCCCAATACATCATCGTATCAAAAAAATAAGCAATTTGTAAATGTTCTAACAGGGGTTTATGTGTTCATCGATAAATATGAACATTAATTCCATAAATTTCCGCAAAAGGATTTAAAATATTCGCATGTGCGCGGTATCAAAGTTTCGCCAATCAATCATCTTCGATGTGTGACCATATTTTTCTGACTGGAATCTGCGCAATGTTGCGGAATTTTCGTAATCCATCATTGCGTACCTATATGTATGTATGTAATAACAATATATTTTTCTTCTAATTGCCCACTAAACGAACGCAGTAATTTGTTCATATACACATCTATATAGAATGTCCATTTCTGATTGTATTTCTTGATAAACTGAACAAAATTTTGAAACACGTTTATATCATGACAAAGGTAGGATGATTTATCGCCATTGTTCTATGTAACCATATCCCATTTGATACATTGGAAATTATTATTGTAATATTTTCATACACCCATTATACAATTCATATTGCTAGCCCTAAAACAGGGTTTCCTAGTTGAACATCAGTAATTTTGGAATATAAAATTATCTAGAGAACATTGTAAAATCCATCGTCAAACTCTTTTCATTTAAAAATATATTCAAAATATGTGTGGCAAAAAAATAATATTTTCTGAAACAATTATAAAAGAATATTTAATTGAACTATTTTTATTACATGATGAACTGGTTTCACCATATTTATATTTTTAAATGTTTAATAAAGTCTTTTATAAAAATAGGTACATGAAATTATCACATTAATAAAAAATGTTTTTATTCTCCTTTCAGATGAACCGGGCTATCCAAGTGAAACCAGCGGACAGTGAAAACCGTGGAGGTAAATACAATTCTTAATTATTATTTATACATACATAATATTATAATATCTTTAAAATTAATCAATAAATTATTTATCTTTATTAAATTTATTGCATATTTGACAACATTACTATATTTACTCATATCATTTATTTTTTATGCTCTGAAAGATTATTGTTATTTTTAATAATATATTGATTTCTATTATTATTGATTTTTTTAAGTATATTTAGTTTAAATTATCTTTTTAAATTAAACAAAAGTATGTTTGTTTTCTTAAAATATTTTAAAAATAAGGGTTTATATTAATATGTTTATTAAAATAAAACGTGTAATTAAAATAAATAATTATTTTTTAAAAATATTTACAAAAACTTTATAGTTACACATCTCATATAAATAAGAAACTTTTCAAATTTTAACAATTTTAAAATATATAAAAACACTTTTGGAATCATAATATCGTCATATTAAACCGTTTAAAGTATAACAGTTATCGTATTGTAAAGTTATCGTTTGAAGTATAACAGTTTGACTATTAAAACTAAAATGCATTTGAAAATTAATGTTTAACTAAAAAAGGTGTATATGTATGTATATACGACAGAAAATTTAAAATATCCGCGTGATGAAATAAATAAACTATCGGACAGCAATGTCGAACAATTAACAAATGAAATAAAACCACATCAGATAAAAATAATAGATGTAATTACTTAGGAAACATAATATCTGTCGTATTATTATTTTCTTTCTATAAAACATGTGGTTAACGATGACATGCGACCAATTTCCATATAACATTCAAGGGTTATTGATCCTGATGTTTTTCCTCACATTTCATTACCAGAAGATAATTGTTTGGGCAATAAATTCTAGTTTTTACGTTTTCATTTTCAATGAGTACTCGAAATTCAAATTTTTTTTTGTTCCTACAGACACATTAAATTTAATCAGGGAAACATTTAAACAAATATACACGTTAGGGGAAATGCGTAGTTAGTAAATATATTTTTTTTTTCATTTAAAAAAAATAATTACAAACTCGACTTATTATGATAATAACTTATATTATCTTGTAAAAAAGGTAGCACATAAAATAATCTAATTAATCTATTTCGTTGTTTATTTTTATATATTCATCTTCTTTTCGCAATTATATCGAAAAAGATCGAAGGAAGAAGGATACTGCTATAAGAAAGAGATTAAAAGGATATTGAGAAAATGACATTTAGAGAAAAGATCAAACCATTGCAAATGAAATTGATTAAGAATATAATAAAACTTATCTCTAACTACATAAATAATATGTTTTAAGGATATTGTAGGCAGGTACATCTAATTTTCAAAAAAATCAGTAAGTAAATAAATGATTTTTCACATCCATGACACGTTCTTAATACCATCTTATCTTGCCTTAATCTTAAAAAATTAAATCAGTACGTCCTTAATAAATGATCCTGCAAACAGCACTCGATCATAATCTTACTCTTCGTTGAATCGTAAGCATTTGTTAAGATCAAAGTTTAGAATGAAATTATCATTATTTTTTTTTTATTTTATTCAATTAATTTAAACCTCAAAGGTGTCTTAAGTCTGAAGCTGATCTAAATTTTATTTTAATAAATTTCATTAGTAACCCAGCAGGAATGATGTTATAAAAAATACACAATTTAAAAGAATCTAATTTAGATGTAGTGTACGTACCATATAAATCGCCCTTGTATGGAACAACAAAGTTCATAATAAAATTCAACGTTTAATTTTATCTTTCAAAACAATGTACAGGTGAAAATTTTACCTCACGTAAAACGTTTATGTTGTCAGATTAAGATCACAAAATCATAAAGTCAACATCCGACATTTTGACCCGTTTAATCTCAAAAACACAAATTAACATTTTACTAGCAATCCTAAATTAAAACCAAGTATTTTCCCCTTCTTTAATATTATTATAAACATCATGTTTGCGAACACTTTCCCTTCATTAAACAATTTAAGCAAACTTTGAAACGATTTTATTACGGGAATAGCAATATAATTAAATATTTAATATTTTGAAGGTAAACGTTTTCATTTCAACAATTTTGGTCGTGAACTCGCTCTTTAACAGTGTGAGTACATACATACATACATTTGTCTTATTATTCCACTAATACTTTTTTTATTCACATTATAATATACTAGCAGCATAGTGATTCTTTTCAACGTTATGTCATAAAATATGTACCTACTTAAATATTTATTTTTAATATTTAAAATAACAGATTAAAAAAATAGTTTATTTCCACTTATTCATCCTTTTTATCACTAATTGTTTGAAGAATTACCGTTCTCTTTTTCAGATGTGTCAAGACAGAATTTTCCAACAGTTTAATTATTGCTTCATTAAATAGTAAATTTTTTATTTCGTGGACTCATTGTCCCTGATTATTTTAAATCAGTTATCCAAACTGTTGACTATTTTATTATTTGTCTAAATTATGTATAAATAGCGACGTTCTTATAATAAACCAAATCATATCTACAATTTTCAGCACTCACAAGTGTACATTTTTCTCTTTATTAAAAGACAATTTTAAAATGAAAAGTTTCTCCAATTTTTTCAATGTATTTTGACAATAGCGAAAAATGATTCAGAAATACGAAACGGGTTTTGAAGCAAATTTATTTCAAACGTATATATATATATATAAGAAATAATCAAAACATAAATAGCACTGACAACCAATGTTGTTTTGACAATGGAAAATTTGTTTTTGTGCAATAAATTTTTCCTTTGCCATGTTATCAATATTTTTACTTTTCAATGTTTATTTTTAGCGCCCCAAATTTATCCGCATCTGATACACGTGCGCCTTTTAAATACACGCTGAATCCGACATTGTAAACGCTTATAATTATATTTCTATATTTTTACTCAAATATTAGTTACTTTTTAACAAGAAATTAATTTTTCGTATCATGTACTCATGTACAAGTCATTTTAAATAAATTGAATTATCATTTAATATATTGCATGTCTATATTATTGCGAGTCGGAATGTTGTCTGTGTAAACCAAAGCATGGATTATTTATTTAACGTTAAGTATATGCTCTTGGTAACTCAGCAAACTATCGCATAGTTGACTGGAGTTTAATGTTTAGCTTCTACGGTTTGCATCAATATTGGAATTTGATTTACAATTAATATTTGCTGAGGCGTTAGACTCATCAATGTTAGTAGTTTCATAGAAAATTCAAAATAACTCAATCAATTATTAACTATTCTATCGTGTAGTTTATGAGTTGAAGTTTTATGAAAAGGTTGATTAAATCTATTTAAACTTGCACTTGCACTATTCGTCAGAGGTTTATTTGCATATTTCACAAAATATGCAGTACAATTAAAATATTGTGAATTCTCAAATGACATTTCGATGAAATCTATGGTCATGTAAATTTTGTTCCGGTCCATTAGATACGCGTTATTTCTTTTAATGAAAATTTATCTAAGGTGTCTAAATAATTTATAACTAATAAATTTATTTAGATTTAAGTATCTGATAATATTTTTGACCTTAAATTATATGTGTTGTAAGGTTCGCATTCTATTTAAAATCATACCACTAACTTGATAGTTGTTAGTCTTAGCCATAATTTGAAACACATGTGCCTAATTCCCGTTCTAAAATAAGTAATTAGCACTCATATTTTATTCCAATTAATTAAAATGAAATATAAAATTACTTTTTTTTTAACATAAATATAACTTCTTTGCTAGCTCGTCCACAGATTTCGCTCTTTCTAGCAGGTCTAAAGAAATGTTTATTTCTTTTTAATATAAACTCATTGTCAATGGTACATTATAACTCTTTGGTATGAAAGTGAACACAGTTTTGGTAATATTTGAATTCTATCTCTCTGGGTTTCACATGATATGAATGTAATATTATGTAGGATACAAATGTTGTATGCCAACTTGATATTTACATATCATATGTTTACCTAAATTAGTCTAATAAGCCTACCTCCCCATACTATGTACAAGAGCAGACATCAAATCCACCACCACAAAACGCACGTTTATTACAAACAAACAAATCAAAAGGAAAATGAGCTCTGCAATGCGTGATTTTGCGTGATTGGGTTTATTATTCATACATAAAAAGATCATTTCATTTAAGCAATCGAGACATCCATCGTTTAGATTATGCTCCATTATTTTATAGGAAAATTAAAACTTCTTCTCCAATATCTTGTCACTAGAGAGTATATCTCCCATTCTTCAGCGGCTCGTTCTGGGCCTAGGTTGCGGCTCTAAGGGCCTAGGCAGTAAAGGCGGGGGTGGGCGGCCGACGCTGTTGTGCCCTCGTCAATTCTGTACTTAGAGAAGAGCAGGACGGACGCCTCTAGTCTCGCTCGGCAGTGACTCGTCAACTGTGGCGAATGTTGTTTGGTCCGGGCACACCGCCGGCGCAGACGTCGGGTCAGACATCCTGTGTTGACATCTGTGACGTCAAATCTGACAGGTGATGATTGTGTCGGATGCCCCCGGTGTTAGCCCGCCAAGCTTTCGGACGCCAACACGAGGACCGAGGGGTGCGGGGGCAAGCCCTTCCGTTCGATCGGTTGTGCTAGGGGCTTGCCCCGGCTGCCGATCTTGAGCGGTAGCCCCGCCGTTTGAGGATGGATTCTCGGGGGCAGTGGTTGAACCCGATGGATGGTGGATATTTTGTGTTTGTCCGATGTTGCGGCTGCGTCCGGTGGTGAACAGGGCCAATGGGCTCTATAGCGTCGCCGGCGTGGAAGTGGATCGCGATCTCCCTCGAGTGCTCCTCATCGGTCCTAATTCTCGTCCACTCTCGTACATTGTGGAGTCATGAAATTCGTTTCATACCAACACCCCGTTTTATTTTTATTCGTTTCATACCAACATCCCCGTATTTATATTTTAACTTAAATTAAATAAGATTAATAATTTAACGAACTACGAAATTTTATTATTTTTTTAACGGGACAATTATTTTGTATTGTAAAGGCTTTTACAGCTTATGAAATAAACATATAGGTACGAAACTTATTTTAATAAAAAAGGCATAAAATAAGTACCAGGACATAAGTACCTATACATTTTCTATATACTTACAGTGTTTTCTATATTTCAAATGTTTTATTTTATACTGTAAAAAAACTAAAATATATTTTTTTAAATAAATAGGTACCTACATTAGGAGTTTTTATTTTATTAATTCATAATGACCATCCTCTCAAAAGAAGAAGAAAAATACGTGGAATTCAAAAGTTAATACAATTAATTTACCTGTGAGGCACCGGGTTAGAATAGTGCTTCCACTCTTTTCTATTATTATTTTCGAGTGTACCTAACCTAAGAGCCGGGTAATCTAAAATACAACAGGCAACAATAACATCTGACACAGTTCAGCAATGTGGCTCACCACCCATTCAAAATGTGCTTTTTTAGGTGAGACGAGACTGGTGTTTGGATATAAACAGATGTGTTGTGCTCTCTTATATATGGTAATGCACACCCGCACACCTTTCGCTAGTTACCCAATATTGTGGGATATGCCGTGTTGGTATGAATGAATGTATGAATGAATTCAATTAATTTCACCCATACCTATAATTGAAGAATACTTAGAAAAGTATTAACATTGATAAAAATATTCTTATTACATAAAAACTAATAAATTCAATTTACATATTTTACATATCATTGAATGAAAGCCTTCATTACGAAGCGAAATAAATCAATAATTATTTTTTTACAAATATTGTTATGCGCCGAGTATTTTTTTCCGGTAATTTAGTCGAACATAATAATATAAAACAAATAAAGTGATAAAAATGTCACGCAACGTATCCTAGGTTACTTACATACCTACATTACTTTTCAGGTCATGAATTTTTATATTTTTTAATGTCGTTATTTTTCGGTTGAGTCCGTATTGTGTAGGTAGGAACTCCGGGAGCATTTTACTGAAATTTGTGCAAACCTATACAAAACATATTTTGTATTTTTATCAGTGGAATACACAAAAATAGATATTAAGTAAACATTGCAATAACTCCAATACAATATTATTACTGTATTTAAGGGCTGTTTGCAAACTTATCGGTATGTAGGTATTCATCCTCAAATTTGCAATTAAATAAATACGTAAATTGTTAATAATTGATGAGAAAAACGAAATACATCAAACATAACGACAAAGCTTCAATTGGGAAAATTCACCCATATTTGACTTATCACGTAACCTTTTAAACTTTTAACCCTATTCATTCTTAAAAAAAATAATCATTCTTGTTTTAATTTTAAAACTGATTATTTATTTTATTTCATATTTTGAACAGATAGGTACTAAATTATTGTAAAAAAAATATTTTGTGACTAAAAAATCAATTGATGTCAGAAAGAATGTGGTTTCATAATTTATTTTATATTTTTAACAATTTATTTCCTTATATATTATGTAGAAATAAACCGACGATGATAACGTGAGGTTTAGTTGTGATTTCCTTGTTTTTCTAAAAATACACAAAAATAAATGTTTTGAATTCGTATTTGGATTTACATCTAATACGTCTGAGAAGTTGTTTGTCTTGAAGAATGAGAGAGAGTAAAATCTCCCGACATAATAACCCAAAACACGGCAAAAAGTCCATGCTTCAATATAACATGGTGAACACACGGTGGCCTGAGCTGTTGTTTATTGTTATTTCCTTTAAACATTACCCTCTGGAAAAGAGCCTATTAGT
Organism: Molanna angustata; assembly: GCA_963576475.1. Lineage (NCBI taxonomy): Eukaryota > Metazoa > Arthropoda > Insecta > Trichoptera > Molannidae > Molanna > Molanna angustata. The sequence goes on along the minus strand of OY754971.1, from coordinate 11,070,848 downwards.
TATGGCGTGTCTGACTTCTGATAACACCGCCAGGAGTATAAGGTAGTCACTTGACACGTGGAATCGCAGCGAAAACACGCGTGGAGTTTCACCTTCTCTAGCCTGGATTCCTATTATTAATAATTCGTTTCACTGGAACCATTCAATATTTTACAACATCAAATGGAAAAACCAAACGATAAATTTGTTACGCGCAGTAATTTACATTTTAAATGGAGGCCCATAATTTTCCACTTCTTTCGACAAAACTTAGATTTGCCTTTAGATACCTATCTGATGCGTGAGTTGTAATTATAATTATGTTAATACCGATTCATTTCTTCACATACTCAGGTTTTAATAGTAAAGAAATACAATTTAAGCGTATTTTATTACTAGTAAAATAATTAAGTATTATTGCTTTTAATTCGACCCGTTTGTTACTTTCATCGTGAATTTCTAAATATAACTATGTACCTATGTAAGTGTGATATTTTCGAATGAAATTTTAGATTATTTTAAGAAATATTTTTTTTTATTAAACTTACCGTTTCCGGTTTTGTAACATTAATAACAATGTTTTTCGAAATTTTTGAAAATCAACACTCGTAATAAAAACAAAATCGAATTCCTACCATACAGATTTGTTTTTTTTATTGAAAAATTTTAAAATATTTCTTTTTAAATAACATCATTTATTAGGTTCATCTGTATGTATTAGCTCTAAGTTAAACTTGATTTACAATTTATTAAATGATTCTATTATTATAAGTAAAATGTATGTAAAATGTAGATATGTTATTTTCTCCTGTCCCAAGCACAAGTTTTTAACTTTATTGGGACAGTGCCTATTGAAAAAAAAAAACTGTATTAATTTAAATTTTTATACTATGTGTCTGTTCATATTATGTATACTCAATAAAAAAAATGTTAAGTTGAAAGTCGAAACGGTTATCTAATGCTAAAAAAATAATATTTTTTGATTTATTCATTTTTTTTTCTTCTCGGGCATCTAACAGGTTCTAAGTCAAATACTAAATCAACGTGTACCTAATAACAAGTTGCCACATTTTAGCGAATGTTCTCCAAACACCAGTTCTTAAATACAAAAAAATTAGAAGGTGCCGTCAATATTCTCAAAATATGAACAGTAATGATTGTGTTAACAAAACATTAATACTCTTATATTAAAATCTGTTATTTTAAATGTTTAAGTATATTTACTTCAGGAGTATCGTTACGAGTAATCTTTGTTCTTTTTTTCTTTTGACCGGTGATAAATTCCACTCAAGATTCTTTGATACTAAGTTTATTTACCCTAACAATGTATCATTGTCTCTGGTGATGGAAGTTGACGTATTTGCAGCCCTCTTCATCAAATGCACCACCCGCACCCCTCACAACACTGACTGAAGAGGGTAGATATAAAATATGAAAAGGTTTCCCAACAAATGACAAAGGTTGCATGTCAGCGAGTCTGTCTGTCTTGACTTTATATCAAATACATTTGTATGTATAAATCTGTTTATAGGTATTTCTGTCTCGTTATTAATGCGTTGTCACAATTTGGCTGCATATTATTTTTGTGATGTAAAACTGGAACGTATCGTTTAAATATATCAAAATATCGTTTAAAATTATTTATGATTGTGTCTTTAGAGCAAAAAAATTTTTCAACACCATATATTCAGTGAATGAAATCACCTTAACGACACTTTTTTCGATTGGTATCTACAATGATTCAAATATTGTCGCAGTCAATCTACATATCTTTTGTAAACAAAAATAAATACAATAATAGAAATAAAATAGCTGTAACAAGTAGTGGTAAAAATACTCGGGTACGTATAAAAGAAAAGATCAGAATCAGGAGACAAAAATGGAAAAAAAAAATAATTAAATTATTATTTATAAATAATATAAAATAATTTCAATGTTTCATATTGATACGTCGTTTGACTTCTAGGTTGGCATCTCAATTTCGATTATATCTTAATTTTTATTTCACATGTTTGTAAATAAAAAAAATCCGTTTTACGTACAGGTATTTAGTGTTTATGTGTAAGGGTCTGGGTGTGATCAATGCTTCATTTATAAGTTGAGCATAACGTGTTTCGCGTGATAAGGCATAAAAGTCAGTAGGTAGTAGGGAATTTATCTAAGTCACCAGCCACTTTGCTCAGTTAGGTACTGACTGTAAATTAGGGGAACATTAGAGCCAAACTGTTTTTTGTTCCCCGCTCACAGCATTGTTTTTGTTATTTGTGATCCTACGGGGGCTATTTTTCTCGCGTCTCACGTGCATTCCTTTTTCTCCCTAGTCCCCTCTGGTCCTCTTTTAGGGTCCTAGGAACTAAGGCAACCGTTGTTGGTGTTTTTCGTGAAGTAATAATTAAGCCTTTATGGTGACGTTACATTCAGATCACAACAAACCCACCGCACGATTTAAAGAACCCATTACAAATGCAACTTTAATTTTAAAGTGAGAAAAAAATTAAAGGATGGTAAATATTGAATAATATATTGAAGTAGTTACACTTTTTATATGAGTTAAATATTTTTCAACAAGGCAACACTAACAATTTACCGACATCAAACAAGGTCCATATTGAAAATAAGCAAAAATTATCAAAACGTGATTAGTACCTACATACAATTTTCGACGAACAGAAATAAATATTAAATCGATATTTTGATGTATTCAAAACTCAACAAACAAAACATAAAATAGCAAACACTATGTTGATACAAGTTTGAAAGATATTCACATAAATTTGACAAAATAACTTAGGAATTGATAAATTAATGTCATTGGTTTTCCTCAGTAGAAGAATTCAATAACAATTTTAATTGTTTCAATCAATAAAAACTCAAAACAATTTTAATTGTTTCAATCAATAGTTGCTTACTTACTGCTTTTAGTTGCTCAGATCTGAATTCGTGACATATTTGTATAGAATGTTCATTAATTTTCATAACTCAATATTTTTTAAAGAATTCACGTCTCGTTAAAAGCTGTCGATGGAATTTCAAGTTTAAATTTCCCACGAAATACTCATGTTTTACATTTAAGTGTCGTTACGTGCAAAGAACCATCAATTCAGTCATAATACTATCATAATGTATTTTGTAAGTTGATAATATTAAATGATGTTGTACTAATAATTTAAGACGATTAAGACATTTAAAAACAATGTGTATTGAATGAGGTATATTACGTATTTTCTTATTGTTTTTCTCAATACAGAATACTGTTGACATTCAATTTTTAATCAACCTGAATTAATTAAGAAGTATTTTTTCTCTAATAACTTCACACGATATGCTATATTTCTTCAAAATATTTATCAAACAAAGATGATTACAATCTCCATTCGCAGAACGAGAGAAACTAGAAATATGTATATAGCTACAGTATATGTTTAAAACATTTCAAAGCATATCTTAGATAACTATTAGTGGTCTCGCATTCCTACTTTCATATATGAATGTAGGTTTTTGCCATTTTAAACTAAATATCTAATCAATTGAATATTATAAAGTGACATTATAACAATAAACGACTAGGTACTTATTAATTTTATTTTTCCCAACCACACTCAGCAATATATTTTCATTTTCTTCTTTATTTATGAATCTATCAATATATATTCGTCTATCATGTACAGATACACACATGCACACTCACTCTCACACACACGCACACACATACATATCCACCCACCCACACACTCACATTCTTTCTAGATATCTTTCACACACATACATATTGTTACTCTCTCTCATGCGCGCACCCACACTAATTCACGCTTTTTTATTGTGTTCTTTTCATATTAGGTATAGTACGTAAGAGGTACATGTTTTATTTGTATTTTTGCTTATTTTATTTTAATAATTGAATGCATGTACTGTGTGCTGTCCTTTGTAAAATAAAATAAAATACAGGTCCTTTTGCAATTTACGATAACATCATACTCTGTGCTGATTTATATACGAGTCCTTATTAATTTCAAAGAACAGGGTAATATGTATTATTTTGCTGTCGAAGCGGAAAAATTTCTTTAATATACCTTTATACAATATTAGTGTAACAATGTGCGTACCTTGACTCAGCGGAAAAAAAGTTTCTCGGTCAATATTGTTGGTATTTTGAAACCGAAAAACAAGCAATTCTTCAAAAACAACTATTGTCATAAAGAAACCTGCAGAAGAAAGAAATCAATTTCGGAAAGGAAAATTTCGCCTCATTGAATCTCCCGCTTATACGATACGATACTTTATACATCTAGCAAAAACAATAAATATTTACACTCAAACGTATATGGATCAGTGCTTCTTAAAATTATATCCAAAACAATACTATTAAATTGTTAAAATTTCAAACGTAAAATATCCTTAAAAAAACCAAGGTAACCTAATATTCTTCTCGTTAAACTCTTCTAAAGTGATATAATGTCCTGAAAAGAAAGTTACTATCAAAATAGCGTGAATAGGTACTACACAGAGAAAAAAGGTTATTTAAATTTCTATTGACAAATCTCAATTCTTGATTTTATTAAACGGATTTCTGGTTCTGAACCGATTTTCAGTTTCTTCTCAATATACGTTTTTCATGTGTTTATTTACATAATTTAATCCAAATAGGTTATGCGTCCATTATTTTCTATTCGTTTTTTCCATTACTTAAATTTTGTACATTTATTTTTAGAAAAAAAAACACTTTTTAGTTGATACCTATCTTACTTCTGAGAAATCAGGCCCAAAAACAAATTTCGTTAGCAAAAGAAGAACTATAAAATAATTGCTGTAGCATTAAAATGTTATAAAAAAGATTTATTACATTTTTTTGATACAATCGTGTTATTAAATACACGCATAAAAATGACGCTTTTCCTCGGTAATTTCCAAGAGAACTTTTCCAATTTAAGCCAACTTAATCACCTTTTATCATCATCTGTTCATGTTTCATTACCGAAATGGGGACAAATAAAAACGCACAAAAATCCAAGGTTTAATTCCTAGATGACAAATGTCGTGTAAAATGACACAAACACACACAAACATTCGGTTTATTCACGAAATGACGCGTGAGAGAGAGAGAGAGAGTTGCTTACATTTTGAAAATAAAATAAATGATTTTGTGTAACGGCGTATCAACTTCCCGAAGCGGTAAATTAGCTCCCACGACTAAGTTGTTTGCTCAAATCACAAGCACTCATTTTGGTTTATTAATCTTGATGGCGGTGATACGCCCAAAGTAATATCGAAGAAAATGTTGTTGTGAATATATTAGGTGGATACCGAGGAGTATTTCTACCCCCGCGGTCGTAGTTCACGGTAGAAGCAAGAGTTTATATTGTGTGTAGGTACGTACGGTGACTTCTACAACACGAGGAATGATCAATTAACCGTAGGTACCGGAGTAGTTTTGCGATGTGGAATTCGTCACTCGCATACTTAACGCTAACAATAATTCAATTATCCCATGAATCTCACTATAGCTGTATCGCTCACATCATATTCATTAACCTCAACTCGATGTATATTAAATTATTTTTGTTGATTATATTTTTCATTCATTCATACCTTAACGCCATATTCCACAATATAGGGTAACCAGCGGCAGGTGTGTATTACCTTATATAGGAACATTTCTTTCGTTTCATTGCAAATATTGCACTTAGTGTCGTACTACAAGAGTTATTTGAGAAAAATATAAGAAAAATGTAAGGTCCTATATAGCAATACGTTTTTTTTTAATTAAAATAAATAATTAAAAAATTCCTTGCACCATGCGCAAGTGGCGAGTTTATTGCCATATGAAAATTTCTTCCAAATGACCAGTATGTCCAGCCCAGAGAAGCAATGTTTGCGTAAGAAATGAATTTAAATAAATTTCTCCTCCGCTGGGGATCGAACCCAGGACACCTGAACTAAAGCCAAACGGCTTACCAACTGTGTTAGGACGGTCGGCATACTTTCCTTATATATAAAAAATCAATATTACTATACCAAGAAAGTTGGATAAATGCTATAGGAATGTGCAACTTAAATTACTATATTTCTAGTTTAAAAGTCAGTCGTAAACGGGCCTGATCCTTTTGAAGTGATAAAAATCAAGATATTATGTATTGTATTTTCTTCCAAATTTTTGGAACAAAATACAACAATATCTTGATTATAAAATGTTATAAAAGTGACACCTCAAAGTGATTGTGACATGTTAAAAAAATGATCAATGAGCAGATGTCTAAAAAAATATTTAAACGTAAATGGGGTAGTTTTAAACAGGGATCGTCCAAAAAGATATAATACTCTTTCCCATCCTCACTTTGAACATGAGGTAATGGTGTTTTTTAATGTCACAATATATTATTTGTCATGAGACTGTAGTATTGAATATATTTAAAATGCATTCAATTGAAATGTGCAAGAAAAATAAAGTATGTCAAAATATGTTTTGAAAGATTACAATTTTAATTAAATGAAATAAAACACAACTTTGTGTATACCACTACAATTATAACTTTTATTCAAATAAATAAAAATTCAAAATGATACCACAAATCAAAAAAAACCGTTTGTCGATGATTACAATTTTATTTATTATATTAGGCAACCCACCCTTAGAAGAATGATTTGTGTACTTACAATTTGGAATAAGACCCAATTAAAGATAAAGTTTATTTTTAGTGTATGTCGAAAGAATTTTAATGTCAAATTCAAAACCGGCAAAAATAACTCGACATAGAAAATTTGACTTGTAAGAGACAGATGTTGCGTGCCACTCAGACAAAACAGTGGCCGTAGGTATACAAAAAAAGCTGTGAGCTTTAGTGATTTATTCACCCAATAAAATTTGCATATTTTTTCGATGCGGTCAAACAGATAAAAACGGCCGAGTAAATTAACGGTACAAAATAAATTAACATTAAGTTTGGACGTGCGGGGATCGAGGCGGAAGGGTTGACTTTGGCCGGCGAGGGGAGCTTTAGTTGACTGGGAAAGAAAAGGAAAGAAAATTGTTGTGAAAGTTAAGTGGAAGATCATTGCGCTTTGTTTATAATGAAGCCACCTTCGACCGACCTTTTTTTTATTATTATTCGAGGAGACATTTCGTGTTTGGTCGCAATTACTTGGAAAGTGTGAGTCGCTCGTGTAAGATCGTTAAACTTCACGTCACTTTGAAGATATGCAAAGCTCGGTGCCACAAGAATGACGCGTCTTCTACCCTTCTTTCACTAAAGCGCCACATAAACGATCAATATTTCTGAGACATTGTGTGAGTTATTTTCAACAAGTATAAAATGTACATACGTGGTGTTCTATCTAACATCTATATTATCATGTCTATCTTTAAGCCAAAAATACTATAGTACAGTGATATATTGTTTTCAAATCTTTGATTTACGACCTCGTCTTTTTATTTCAGTTAATTGCCTATGCACATTTGTATTAAGCGTGTCTTGTTTGTATTATTTTTTTCTACACATTATGAAAATTTAATCAAAACTATTATTAAACATAAAAATTTCAGATCTCAGATTTTGTTCTATGTCGACCGACGTTACACAAACTACACACAAAACAATTACATGAGACGGACTTGCTCCTACTGCAATACATACTTGAAACATATCGATATAATACATAAATCACAGACAGATTTAAAAACATACATATTACAAACATATATAGTACATACATAACACAATCTCACTCATCCATAATCTATCTCGCACACATACATATAACACATATACACTTTTATAATACATGCTACATATAGTATTATACTTATCATTTTAATGTGAAATTTATATTTGTTTATCTTATGTGAAAACATAGTTGGGATACAATTATCTAATTAAAACTAATTATACTTTTTACTCTATGTAGTGGGGAATTATGATTTCGCAATTTTTAAGGGTATTTTTTTATTGCATATTATCAACTAGTATCGTGCTGAGATTGTATTCTGAAAGTTTCATCACATATGTGCTGTGTACTATGTACAGCGTGTTTATTATACTTTATCGATTATAGACTACGTCATTAAGTACAAATTCGATTCTTTTCAAATTTTGCAAGTATGTATATCTTATACTCGCTTAGATCTCATTAGATTTTGAAGGATATCTGAAAAGTGCATCTCAACTTTTTTTACTGTCAAATATTTCAAAGTGACTCCAAGCTCAGGAAACTTAAAATTTGAATTTTTTATTTTCGAATTGGTAAAAAGGCACATCACTTTCATAAAATGGCATTGAAGAGTTATCCATTTTTCATAATCAAATATTTAAATAAAAAATAATTTTTACAAACTCATTTCATGAAAACGCTGTATATTTTCCATTTCCATACAAAAATTACTTGTTGGTGAAGAGTTTAGCGTTTTCATATAACATTGTATCCTATTTGTTTTTCAAATAAATAAATATAATTGTAATAGCCCTAGAATAGGTTATAGGTACTATTTCAATAACATTTATTATTAAATAGTTGATAAATTAACATCCGCTTAAAGAAAATTGGAAGGAGGAACATATGAATCATGTATACTGCCAGTGACTACATATGCGTTGGAGACCATGGCCTTTACAAAAAGAAATGTAGAAAAACTCAAATGCACACAGCGATCCATGGAAAGATCCATGCTTGGTATAAGCCTAAGAGACAGAATAAGAAATGAGGAAATTAGGAAAAGAACCAGAGTAGCGGACGTCATGGATCGCGTAGCTACATTGAAATGGCAATGGGCGGGACATATTGCTAGACAGGAACCCGCAAGATGGACCCCTAAAATATTGAGATGGAGACCTTGGGAAAGTAAGAGAGGCGTCGGAAGACCGCAAAAAAGATGGTCTGACGACATAGCCGCTGTGGAGGGTAGAAATTGGCTGCAAGCAGCAACCGATAGAAGGAAGTGGAAGAATATGGAAGAGGCCTATATCCAGCAGTGGAAGACAGAGGGCTGAAGAAGAAGAAAGAAAATAGTTTTTAAATTTGTACTAATAATATAATATTATCAAGGATATTAATTTGGTTCTATAAGTTTTCAATAATTGAAAAACATGTGGTTCTTCAATCATAATGGTTGTTTTTTTCTCCTATATTTGCCACAAAAAGGTGATATAAAATCTTGGAATGATCTTGAAATGATGAATACTGTATTGATTAAATGAAGAAAGTAAGTAAACTGTATAATGGATCATCCAGGGTTTACTTTAAGAAATTACCCACTCCAAAAATGACCTTTCAACTTAGCACTGCGGGGTGCGAATTTGAATAATTTAGAATCAACATAATTATCAACTCCAGCTGTGATTGAAACATGAACATACATTTATTTCTTAATCTTGCTATCTTGCACTGCTGGAATGTTTTATTTTAAATTCACCAGATATTTCATGAAGAAATATTTGACATTCGTGCATTCCTTTGTACCCTTATTTGCATATCAATTATACAATCAAATGTTTTAGTTTTTTTAGTTCATTTCTTAATCCTGATTCACAATTTTCACCATCCAAAGTCGTACTTGATTCTTATTGAAATATCTTAAAAAAATACAAGATTTCATATCAAATGTGGAATAATTATTATGTTCGTGGTAGACGATAATAAAAGAGTAATCATTTTTTATTTTTCTTGTACTTAAAATTATTGTTAAACGCGTTTTTGTGAATATTTGAAACGATTTTGGATCTGAGCGCTCCCTCACCAGACATATTTTTGAACCTTTCAAATATATGCAAGTTATTAAAAAATGAGTAAATAAAATCGACAGTTTCTCCCCAAAAAAAAAACTTTTTGTTATAATATCAAAATATATTTAGTTTTTCATAAAATTTTAAAGAATTGAAATAGTTCGTACTTTACTTACATTACATAAATATATAGATGTAGATATCCAACGGACATGTTACTGTATGTACATAATATGTATGTAGATGAAAACTTCATATTATATCAGGCCTTGGGAAGTGGGAGATGTCCCATAGTGGGTGAGTTTCAGAATCCCATCCGAAATTTGATATTTGAAAACACACACACACAGATTTATTCCACATTTCGGGGCATTCGACTATGAAAGGGTCACAATGTGCAGTTCTAGGTTTCACAATGCCCATTCCATTTCAATTTATTAATTCCATTTCAAATTGTTAAACTGTCAGTAGAGACGAAGTCGGAATATTATAGGAAAACCATGAACTCAAGGCACCTACAGGACTACATTGCAAAAAATATTATATTATAGTTTTCTTCAATGTTCATTTTCATTCCTATTTTTGTGGTCATGTTAAAACATTTCAAAGGGAGAATGAACCATTTTATAATAAAGCTGCTGAGTTTAAGGCCGCGCAGGCACTCAAATGTGATTAGTTGCATTAACGTTTTCTCATTTACTCAGCCAATACTGACATTATCGCCTTGCAACTTACTTAACGAGTCCGGAACTCAGATTTTGACACTCCACTGCGTGGCGACGGAAATCGCCTTTTCGGTTGCTCCTATCAAGTTGTCCACGTGACAACCTTCGTCCATTTCTGGACAAGACAACAGATGATCGTCATCTTGCACTGCCCAACAATCACTGTTGATATCTTCCCCATCGAGAAACCCCATCTGTGTAGGTTGCTCTTACAGACACTCGCACCCACCCTTAGCCAATTCAATGTTTTCCATATTGGAAATGGCAGGTAATGTGCCCTATTTAGTTTCTCGCTTGGTTCTTGTTCCTTGAAACATGCAATGCTGATCGCCTTGAAAAAAAAAGATATGTTTATATTATTGTCTATAACTTTACAGGTCCAGAATCTCACTATTTGAATATTCTCTTGATAAAAAATGATTCTGAAAATACCCCTGATATTTGCGGATTCCCTCTATATCCACTTAATGTATTAAAAAACTATACTTTAGCAATAATATTGTATAATATGATGTTAACACTTTGACTGTTTTAGATTTATACATTTGTGTCTTTATTTATAAAAATGGTATTAATCATACTGTCAAGTCGTACAAAATGTATGGCGAGAAGAACTCCACCGCTTTTTTCTTCAGTACGAGAAGTGGGGTACGATTGTGTAAAATTTAATTTATTCATCAATAACTCTATCGTCAAAATATGACGATATGCCTCGTAGGTACGAAACATCCACTTAAACCTTTTATTTTGAAGTTCACGCTGCCCCGCCTATGGAATCAGCTTCCCAATAAGATACCCCTACAATATCCGTTTTTAAAAGACGTCTAAAAACAAACTTTTTGTCAAATTGAGAGACACTATTACTTACTTTTTTTTCCTTTTCTAAATTCCTTCCCCCACCTCTTTTTAATCCCATCTCCGGATACACAGTGTTTCCTCGAATCAATATCAGTAATTTAGGTTTGATATATTTTTTTTAATATTGTCTAATAATTACCATACACACTATTATGTTCAATGTTATTTTGTTATATTTTTTTTTATTTTATCACTATATTTTATCACTATAAAACAGTTTGATGCAAAGTTCGCAGGTCTTGACATGTTTGGCACACCGAGCATATTTTAGAGTATGTTGAGGCTTTCTCAATGACTGATTTTATATTCCTAATTTTCCCTTTCTATTCCTTTCCATTGTCCTGTCCCAAACCTCCTAGCTTGTATGCATCTATTTATATGTTTACTTAATATTGATTTATTTTTTTTTTGTTTCTTATCCTTGTAAGGTTTTTATATTTTGTCATTTTGTATGTATACATATACCCACGGAGATTTTCTTTGTTTTTTTTTATACAAAGATATGTATGTTATGGGTATATAATTATATATAGTTATATATTATTTTGTATTATATATATAGTTATATTTTTATTGTATGACCGTATCATAGTAATTGGCGTTACAATTTTGGTTTTTAGTAGTTATTCATTCATTTAGAAAATTAATGTTTATATTAAAAAACTGTAAGTAACCTTTAAAAATAATTAAATAAATAAATTTGTGGTCGATTGGTAGAAATTGCCCTAGGGCATTAAGTTCACCACATTATAGTAATAACAGTTTTTTTTATTTTTAATCGATAACCAAACACAATTTTTTTTTTTTTAATTGGTTTTCATGTTATAAATTTTTTTATTGCCTTCCTTTGATATTAAAAATACTTGCCGCAAAATCCTTTTACACGAAAAAATTTTGAAATGTAGGTAGGTACCTAAATTTTTGATTCTTACGAACTGTTTCAAATTATAATATAAATAACTTTAATACCGCCGGTGTAAAAATCAGCACATATGGATGAAGAAATAGTAATTGCTTTTTCCCATGTTTGTGTTGGAAGTAAAAATGAGTTTTTTAGCGCCCACGTTGCCCTATATTCCTGGTACATCAGCTCGTGGTGCGACAGAGGGATTAAGTCGGGGTACGTACCCTTTTCATCCATCAGAGGGCATAATTAAAGTTTCGACTGACGCATTCCCCACGGAGCGGTAGGCGCAGTGAAACAAGTACGCCAGACCTAACATAAAGGACTAATTATTACAATCTGATCAATGTTGTCAATCAAACCCCCCCCCCCTGCCACCCTCGATAATAATCCCGATATTGGATTTATATTAAGCTCCGTGTATACACTGAGCCGCTTACAGATTGAAGGTTTACACTTGATACAGATACTGCCTTCAAATCAATCGGTAGAATACTTATGGAGTATTGAATAACAGCAGATAATGCACTACGTCATCTAAATTTAATTTTGGTTCAATGATCTTCGGGAACCCTCAATGAACCGAAATATACAGAACACAGTTTCTTTAACATCGAACTTCTCTGATTTCTTTGTTTTTCAACCACAAATATGAAACAATATTTCTGACGCTTATATAGAAGATATTTTCTATGTCGCAAATAGACACAAACGTCAATTCATTTTTCGTTTTATCATTGCTGTGGTCAGTCTTTTTTTTTACTCATTTTAACTCTCAACTATTGTAGTACATAGTGGAGAGTCATGATTTCACATTTTTAAGAGTATTTTAATACACTAAGGGCTCGAAGATAGTGACAAAAAAACACAAAACATTAAGCACCAAAGAGTTCGTTCTGTCAAAGGAGGAGTGGATTTGATGCTGTTGTAGAATGTGTCATTTTGTTAATGATTACATTGGTACCTTTTATTTTTTAATTGCCTTCAATTTCCACATTTCTACATTTAATTGCGATGGATACGTATTTTTTTAAAGATATGTATCCATCTATATATTCTAGTAATAAATACATAATATACATCCTTGTAAACTCCCAAAACTAATCATAAATGCTGAACAAAATTGGTTGTGGCAGGATTCGAGCTCGCAAAGACTGCATACCACCCATATATTTGTTCCATCTTTTAATCTGAAAGTCAGTCTTGTCAGTTCGTTATTTTTAATTAACATATTTAATTTTGTTATTTAAAGAAATTTTATACACCATATAATTATACACTACGTAAACATAAACTCCCCAAATGATATAAAATATCGTCAATACATGATTTAATGTTGTGTATATAATTTGATTCCCTATTGCTTGTATTATATTATGTAATACAAACTAAGTATCTGATTAAAATCGCTTTAATTACAATCATTGATAAATTGATTAGAACCAACACGTGTAATCGTCGTTTCTATTATATTGAACCACAAATGCCCTTGCAGTGGTGTTTCATAGGAACAAGGACTCCTTATATTATTCTTTTTCTACTGACTTTACTTGAGGTTGGCGGCTACAATCAATTACTTAACAAAAATGTTCCGCCACCAAATTGGATCGAAGATCTTGGGCAGATTGTAGAGGTTTTTTTTCAGACATGACAAAGTCACTCCATCTGGTCCTTGTGCATATTATAATACCCTGCAAACTTCCTATTATTATAAAGTTCTCGAGGTAACCAGAATATATTAGACCAAACAGCTTTAACTTCTTTTAAGACTTCGTTTACCATAAACATTGATTATATCACGATATTAAAAGTCATAAAAAAGCAACAACACAATACTGCGTATTTTTTACATACTAACAATGTGTATTAAAATTTTTTGCCGATTTCTATACACAAACATATAAATATATTGCGAAACGACTTTATAATATATAAATGTGTTGATTCTTGTGATCTAACGATTTTTCCTTGTATTAGCAATTTGAAGACACGTAGAAATGTAAGAATTGAATTATTCCGCGACCTAAGGCGGTAGATGAGAACTCCAATCATATGAATTAGCAATACGCCAACTAAATGCCAAGAATAACACAAACTTATTTCGACTTGGCAAACTCACAGCAGGTGAGGTCTGAATTTGATATTTCGTCGGTAATTATTGATTTGCTTTCCCCTCAGGCAAAATTTGTGGTATTCGATACCTACACTCCTTGCCAAAGATTTCCAATTCCACTAAAGTGGTTTTCTTGTAAATATCAGGATGTGTAGGAAAATTAACAAGTCTTAATTTTTCGTTTTCCAGTTAATAAGTCGAATATTTTAACTTTTAAGATTATTTGAAATTTTAAAGATAAACAATATATTGAAGATTCATGTATAAAAAAGTTTAATGAAATAAACTGCATTCATTACTTCAAGCATATGTAATATATATTGGAGTTTTCTCTCTGATTATCCTATCGGAGATGAATGACACGTTAATAGCTCATTATATTGGCCCATTAACACTTACAACTACAATAAATTATTAATTTACTTTACTAACTGATAAGAAATGATACATAATATGAGAAGACGAAAAAGTTTGCTATAAAAAATTAAATTTATTCAAGATTTGAATCGAATTTTAAATCTTAAAATCGCAGCATATAAATCCCATTTTTTTTTGTATCACGATATATAGGATTTTTTTTCAACACAGACTTATAACTGAATAATATGTAAGCATATTTACCAGTGTGTCTGTACTTTACACCCTCGTTCAAAGATACAATGTATGTATAAAGTGCAATTCGTATTCCAAAGGAGAAACCAATAGATTCGTACCATATAACAGTAAAGGTCGCATAAGTTTTAATATCCAGTTTCTGAATAACCTTTGCCCTTATGCAGACATAAAACTGACGCCTGGTTTCATAATAGACTATTCACTTTTTATCTGCCCATTTATTTTCGCCTAGTGACTCTTGCTCGTATTTGAATTTTTATTTTTTTATCTCTGTCTGTTATTCAACCTTTTTGCCAGATTATTATTACTCTCAACCCTTTATGCATTATGATAATAAACAAATGAATCCTTGTGTGTGTTTTCAACGGGGAAATCCAGTTATGCTCAGTTGTAAATTTAAATACCTGAACCAGAACACAATGCTTTTAATATTTTTGATGTTTTTATTTTTTTTAAATCAGAAATTTTGTACATTCATCAATTAAATTAAAATTTTAGATCGACCCGTACAAATGACGCATTGAGTTAATTTTACTTAATCGTATAAGATTGTTTTTTAATATTTATTTAGCAGGTATTGAAGTTTTACTCAAATTACTGTGAATTGTTTTGTTATTATTTGACTATGCACAAGTCTTAAATATGACGTACTTAATAGTGAATGTCACTACATTGAACATTATTGAAGAAGAAAAATATTTTGTAAGTTACGGTTCATAACCTCTGTATTATTAAATAGAGATTTGTTTCAGCCATATACTTTAATAGACTTGGCAAACCTCCTTTCAGTCCAATAAAAGGAATATTCACTTTGTATTATTTATTATTGGGCAAAGAAAGTAAGCTAAAATAATATACATTAATATACCCTTTACCGTTTCTGAATAAATAAAAAGTATTTACCGATTTGGGAATTGGCAGTTATTTAACCTATTTGGTCCCAAAGAGCAAACAAAACAGAACACATACTTCAATAATAAATTCCTTTGACGCTATCCAATGAAAAGAACGTTTAAGCGACCATTTGAGTCCGAAAAAGGCAAAGGAGATGAAAGTCTCCCACCCCAGAACATGTGCTTTTTCCTTTAACCAATCCACGCAAAGATGTGTCGCCTAGCCTTTACTGCCTCCCTTTATGACACCAATATACAGAATAGGTAATAAAAAACAATATCGGGTGAACGGATATAGACTATATACTTTCAATATCAGCTCTTCCTACACCTTATTGAGGCTGAAAATTTATTTTACAAAATTTCGTCCTTTTACCCGTAGCCAAGGGACATTTCGCAAGTGAAAAAAGGCGCTAAGGCATCCACCATTCAACTGGTGATTTATTCATGTCGTTAAAGTGATAATATGAAGTAGGACCTGGATCCCTCTTCTTCATATCTTCTCTCTCATAATGTATTGCCAGATCCCCTTTATTATAATTGGCAATGTGACAAAATTGCTTTTGTACATTCACTTCATCGTTTAGAGTATTGTGTTTTTTCAATAGCGTATACAATTTCAAAGTGTTGTCTTATACATAATATATTGTAGCATCTTATTTCATAGAGCTACATATTCAGAAATAAAATTCCAAATTTAAAACAAAAATATTTATTTTGTTTTATATGACTTCTCCAACAACTAACAGGTATGTTGTCAAATATTAATTTAACACGCACCCAATAAGAAGTTGCCACATTCTGAAGACTTACAACATTTATCGTCTCGCAGATCCAGACTAAAAACACAATTTAAAACCGTGTTAAATTTCATGAAAAATAGTTATATTTGAGTAGATTTAGACCATATCACCTATTTATATAAAAAAAATATGTGCTATGTAGTGTAAAATTTCATTAGTTTTTTTAATTACCAAAAATAGATTGGGAGCTACATATTATTTTTACCCTTTATATTTTATAAACAATTATTGTCCTTTTTTTCAATTTTGGCTAGAAATTAAGTTAGGTTAGTATATTATTTTAGTTTTTCAGAAATTTATGTTGTTGATTTTCACTTAACAATAAACAAAGTACTCCAAGATCAATGACCCAATCCAATAAAAAACTAGTAGAAACCAATCTCACAAATAAGCCAAAATACCTATATCGATCTTTTGGCGTTTCTGGACCAAAGTCATGGAACAATCTTCCAATGGATATAAGATGTGCCGAAAATATCAATGAATTCAAGAAGAAATTAAAAACTCATCTTTTCCGCAAATCGTATCCAGATTGTCCTTCATCCGTTCAATAATATTATGTTTTCTAAATATTATGCCAGTTTACTTTGAATCGACTATTTTTTTATAGTTAATTTCATCTGGATTATGTAACTAGATTAATTTGTGATTTCTACCTACGTATTTTTTTAAGTCTTATGTTTCACCATTTCAATGTGTTAGCTATAGGACTAATTTTAATTTAATTTTAACTTATTGTATTTTTTTAAGTTTTATGTTTCACCATTTTCAATGTGTTAGCTATAGGACTAATTTTAACTTAATTTTTTTTTTGCAAACTGAAAGCGCCCTTGAGGTGACCACGGTTGTCACTAAACGGCGCTTTATAAATTGTCATTTTTATTATTATTATTATTGATAATAAATATTTCAACAAAATTAGTGTATGAAGAAAATAAATAGGTAGGTATATATAATTTAAAATCATGGTAGACAATACAATATTTTGTTTATTATAAAATTAAGTAGCAATATTATAATGATAATTGTGCGGTACCTTCTTTAGTAATCTTCACATAATAATAGATATAAGGTATGTAGTAGGAAAACTTATATTACATAGTAATCCTTTGAGTTTGGGTACAGCTTAAATCTGCAACCTACTTAAGAACTGAAAGCAACTTACTTTAGTAGGTACGAAGATAGGTTTATTTTCTGTATTCGGGTTGTTTCGAGAAGTGTTTCGGAGTTGATAGAGCATTATTTGGCGGTGTATATACTTGTGTGTGATATAACTGAGATGCGAGAAGTATCTGTAGGTACATAATATGTAGTATAACATATTCCTCAATAATCTAGTAGAGTCTTGAGTTGATAGGAAGCATTATTCCTTCCAAGTCAAAGTTTTCGCATCTTGTGTCGTTATCATCGATCTCCATTGTTCTGGTGTTAAGTTGTTTTGTTGCCCGGCACCGTCGAGGGTTTGCCAAAGCGGCCGAGATGAAAACTTGTCCAAGTTTTCTCAACAAGTTAGTCCGGCTGCCATTCGCGGGGCCCCGCGTCGGGATGCGAAACATAAACAGGGAGAATGCTCTTTCCAAATTGTTTACGGGAAATCTCTTGACACACTCCCTTATCTTTCATTGTTAGACTCTTGGAAAAATTTCCAAACGAACCCTTTTGCGTCCGCAATCTGATTTGCTCGTTTCGTACTTACTAACACAGATGGAATACCAAATAATGTGTATTCTGCATCTGATGTAGACACACTGTGATCTGAAGTAAAATACATCGATTTGAGGTTGGTTGTGTTTATTTTAAATAAATCTGCAGCTTACTTATTTTACTAAATTTATTTTTAACACATGCACATCCTTAATGGGACATTTAATTTGAACTTATTGTTAGGTATGTAGTGTAGTCACAACAAGAACAACAATAAGTGTAAACGCATTAATGACAAAAATAAATTTAAAAAGTTAACACAAACCAGTAGTACAAAATACAATGTTAATTAAAAAAAATGGAGTTACAATGATAAAGAAATATACAAATAAATAGACATAAAAAGTAGAAGAAGGGAAAAAAAAATAAACAAAGCAAATCCAACACTAAAAAGTATAAATTTCGTTATGTAGCCTTTTAAAACCATCTTTAGAGTGTACATTAAATATTAAGAAAAATATTATATTATTTTCGGGTATTTAAATAAAAAATAAATGCGCTTTAATTGGGTAGTTCCACAATATGAATGAAAATATTTCATATCATTATAGACCAGCAACTAAATAGGTTATAATAAATATCTTTGTTTTAAGAAAATGTTTTCGTTGATATTTTTATAATGTATCTGTTAAATAATATCATGCGTGAAAAAAGGTCATCACGTATGCAGCGAATAATGATGTCATTACGATTTCATTATTCGTCTTTTTTATGGTTATTGTGATTCTTTCCACGTCATTATGACGTTTTTAGGACGTGATTAAAATAGTTACATTTTGCGGGTGTCTGAAATAATCATTTTTAAATATATATTAATTCCTTTTTTGAGATTCACGGATATTCATTATAAACAATTACTCTTTGTTTTCTGTGAAATTTAGAAACTGGTTTTATTGATTGTCAAGAGTTACTCCAAAACATAAAGTTTAATTATATCCGTTAGACTGACAAGGAACTCAGCCCCCTAGACAACGTGTCATTTAGCTTAAGAAAAGAAACAAGAAAAGATAACTAAATGTATGGAAGTGACAGTTGCCAGTCACGTGACAACTGTCGCTTCCATACAATGAGTGATCTTTTCATGTTTCTTTTTTGAGCTAAATGACACGTTGTCTAGGGGGGCAATTGTTATATCTAAATAAATGTTGCTAACTCAAATATTGCTAGTAATGCTCCGTTGTTGTACCGGTGTATAACTACATATTCAAAAGTTGTAAATGAAACTGATTATATAGACATTTTCCACCTGTCAACATCCTTATGATAAGGTAGGGGTTTTCTCACTGTTTTTAAATATTTTGTAACTATATTTATTTTGTAATATTTTTTTACTTGTGCTGCTCTTTCGCACTCTTACACATATGCTCTCTCGCGATCACTTCACACATAATCATGTACAAACACACACACACACACACACATAATATGCTCCTCCCTGTTTGCACTTCATCTTCGATTCTTGCCTTCTGTCTCTATACTTTTTTCTCATTAAATTTTTTTTTGCAATAAAATACAATAATGCTATATTCAAAGATAAGTCGAGATAGGTAGGTACTCGCTACTCCCACCACCACTGTCAACGGCCCCTTCGCAGAACGCTAGAATGAATGACAAAAAAAAACAATGCATGGCACGAAGAGTAGCTCATGGAGCCCTCTAGATTAGCAATCTCGGCACCATGGTGCAAAAAGAACAATCAACAAGTGCGAATTGAGATTCACACTTGCGGACTGTCGGCGACTTCAGATCCATATATATAGGGCATCAGAGAAGTGACCAAGATCTCTGGAAACAGAAAAGTCAGTGAGAATCTTCGGATAATAAGGCACCGTATCTATGGCAAAATCGTTTGAAGGCTTTATAATTGTTCTTCGAGATCACTAAGTCCGCATGTCCAATGGGACCTTGAAGAGGCCCACGGACAGCAACGAGGAGCTCCGATCTGTAAGAGGACACAATTGGGTGGGAACACTCCCAAAGGATGTGATCCGAAGTTTGGTCCGGACATTGACAAAACTGACATGAGGAAGAGGGAGCAATGTTGAAGCGATGGAGATAGCTTTTAAAGTTACCGTGTCCTGTGAGAAATTGAGAAGTCCAAAAGTCAGGAACAACCCAAGGAGATTTCAGTCGCGACCTCACGTCAGGAAAAAATAAAAAGGTAACTCTACCAACTAGACAGGTCGTCCAGCGGTTTTGCCAAATGTTTAGTAGAGTGTCGCTCACGTTTCTCTTAATTGAGCTTCGAGACCTTCAACTCTCAGGGGGGTGAAAAGAAGTGTCACCGATGACAGAAGGACGGCCTCGCAATAAATTGAAAATAGCACCTCTACGTTGAATTTCAAGATCAAGGGGGGTTAACCCTGTCAAAATTGGCAGAGCTTCGGTGGGGCTTGTTCTGTAAGCTTTGGATAGTGCAATGAGAGCGAATCTTTGGCCTGAAAGCAAGGTTCTTCGAATATGCTGAAACTCGCAGGCGTTAGACCAACAGCCTGCCGCATAGCAAGCGATGCCAAGATAAACGGCTTTGAAGAAAAGGCGGGAGATAGGAAATTGCAAACCCCAGCTTGCTTTAGCGAGGTGTCATATTTTAATGAAAGCAGACTTAGCCTTATCGACACATGATTTGGCATGATTTTTGAAACTCGGTCCCCTTTCTAGAATAACTCCAAGACAGGTTACATGGTCTCGAAAGACAATATTAGTTCCTAGAAACTGAATGGACGTACTCGTTTTTGTTAATGTAACATTTATATATGTAGTTCGTTTATTCACCTTTTAAAATAAATTAATAAAAAAATGTGAAGGTAACAGAGGCCAGACATAGATGGTTTGGCATATAATGAGAAGGGAGGATGAACACGTGGTGAAGAAGTGCCTTTCCATGGCTACTGAGAGGAGGGGGAGGGGATGGCCCAAAACCACCAGGCTGACGAATGCCCAAAGGGATATGAAGAAACTGTGTCTAAAAAATGAGGACACGCAGCAAAGAAACTATTGGCGATGCATGGTAACGAAAGCCGACCCCGTATAACGGGACATGGTGAGAATAAAGAAGAAGAAAAAATAGTTAAAACCAGCCAATTGAAAATACTATAATAATTTTTCTTGAAAACCATATAAAGTTTAAGACCAAATAAGTGGGCATGTACCTCCAAGAAAAGGAAGCAGTTAAGGGAAGAACAAATGTGTCTTGTTGTTTTTATTTTAGGTACTTTTTGTTTATTTGGCATTAATTTAGAAATAATATTGCCTACATGCTAATTGGTATCTAAAATTTATTTCAATTATCAGGTGTTGTTACCAAGTATCTCCTACATATAATAAAATAAGTTTCCTAAATTAATATTAGATACTTAACAAAGAAACCCCTAATTATATTAATATTCTCCTATATAAATCGCTTAAGGATTATTATCAGAAACATTATTAGATTCTGCCCTCTAATTAATCATTCATTCGTAAAACGTTTGAGAAAATAATATATCTTACTTATAATTATTTCCCTACCCTCCCGAAACTTATTTCGTTGCCAAGACTAGAGTGGAGTAATAAATTTAGTAACATCGAAGTGTATTTCTCCAAAGTATTTGGTATGCCTTAAACGTTTTATCAAATAATCATGTTCCTTCAATTAGGAACTATTCCGAAATTTTGTATCAGTACCGGTCTTGCATAACAAATGTGTCTAGTACATACATACAATATGGACGTAAGAGTTTGAACTGTAAAATAACCCGATTATTATAATTATTACCTACTACTTTTGTCAAGTATTAACGTACATATAACGTATGTTGTGTATAATGTGTATATATGTAGGTAGAGTGAATCAACAACCACAATATAGGTACAAATGCCCACAAGGCAGACTTGTGTTCTCGTATCATTTAGCTTTTAATTAACTACGCAAGCACGTTCCATGTACTGTCATTATATGTACAATGAATTTAAAAAAATACTTACGCAATCGTTTTGAAATAGTGTCATCCTTTTAATAGCGTTAATAAATCACGGCATAAAAAATATTTTCCGATGATAGAAATATGCTTAATGTAAATATGAATATAATAAAATGAATTACAAAGAAAAATAAAATAAACTTGTTAAATTTGTCTGATTTGTTAATTATATTCACTTCATATTGTATAGCAATAATTCTGTATATTGTAATTTGTTTCCTTTGTTTTAAAATGTTTTATTTTTTTTACTGTGTTGTTTTTAATACATGTAATATAAATAAAATAAATATATAAAAAAATGATGTTTGAAATATAGGTATATAAAATAATAATACCTATTTACCGAATGTTTTGTTTGAAACTCATTGACATATTACGTTTAAATTATCGTGAAATAGAATAATAATATATCTTGTTAAAAATACATTACATTAAAACTAAAAATTTCCTAATGAAAGAACTCAATATGAGAGAATGTGTTTTTTACATTACTTACACAATTAAGGCCGGCCACGCTTGACTTTAGTATGACGTCGTCAAAAAACTATGCGACCCGTCGTAAGTCGTATGTTTGTACATGTAATTTGGATGCCAATACGGTGACCATCATTTTGTTTACAATGGACCCAATTTTTTTATTTAACTTTGATCATCTTTCCATTTTCACTTATTACATCATTTAAGACAATAAAGAAAGTAATTATTAATTCTTACCTTACTTAACATGTCTGCGTAAGGGCAGCTATAAGGAATTGGGTCCATTCTACGCTTCCGAAGTAGTGCTCTACGTAGCCTTTGGGAAGGTTTGCAATCTGATAAATTAATAATATATTTTTTCGATCTTATAATAAGAGAAGGTGAAACACAGAATTCGGTCAAGATTGTTCTATAGTAGGGCTGCTGTGTTAATGGAGGAGTCCGAGAAGCAACTGTTTCGAGTATGTTGAAGGTTTACTGTGATTTGATGTTGCAACTGAGGACTTTACACAATATAAAAATTTTTTCAAAAGTAAAACAGCAGGCTAAGTCAGTAAAAAAGTCGAGATCCGACAACGTATCGCCGCTCTTCTCGTCATGTTTACGCCCGTGACGACAATTCGTAGTCACTAAGCGCTGTCGAGTTCGTAAATGCACTTATGAGTATTTGTCGCCGTTAGGCTGGCTTGCGGTACATTTTTGAATTATCATTTATGGCAATACACAATATTTTCCCCATGATTTGAATAAATGTCAAATTTGTTTACATAAATTTGTTAAATAAATATAATATGGTCATATTTTTAAGCACGAAAGCAAGTTATAATACGATTAAATTAACTTCTTTTGTGTTTATTGAATGTTTTGAGTGTAATTTTAAAAATTATTTTTAATTATATTTCGATCAATTTATCAAGTCTATGACAGCAGCGTGTTATTTTTTTACTAAAAACTACGCCGAATTTTCTTTTGTTAAGTGTTAAAATACATATGTGATAAAATAGCTTACAAGAATACTTTCTCAAAATCAAAAATTATTTCAAATCTATACGTACGGAAAACATTTACGGACGCATAGAATCATCATAGAATTATAATGTTATAATCTAAGTACGGACTCATATTTCCATTAAATATATAACCATATAAAACTTTTGTTATGAGGTAATTAGCAATAATTGAATTACGCGGAATATTTAAAGGGTTTGAAGAATCTCTTAAACGGCGTCGTTTAACCCGTTTATTATTATTCTCAAAATAAATATGAAATTCGGCATTGTTCGCGTAAAAAATGACATTTAATTCAACATGGCGGCGTTAGATCTTGTCTCTCGACTCGATGTCGACCCAATCTCGCCGTCAAATAAGTGGGCGAGAACGATTCCACGCATTATCTGCTTAGTGACTACCAAAACTGTCAAAATATCGATTAGTCGATATTTTGACAGTTAATCTCGACATTTATTGGTCGAGATCTACTTACAGACTTAGCCTGCAGGTCATGTTAAACACATCACGTTAGTAAATATTCAATGTCATTTAATCACTGTCCTCGATATCCGGTGTGTCATCATTCGTTTCGAGCAATTTCAAAGTGACAGGTATTACTAAAAACATATAAATATTTCATCATTATTTTGAGTTATTGAAATTCTCACAATAGGTACTCGAAAAACCGATATGATGGACAAATATTGATAGAATGAAAAGAATAGTAAGGGTAATAAATCATAATCAATTTCATTTTTATAGATGTTCAACTTATATTTTGAATTCATTTCATATATTTTTCTTTTGACTGCATCTTTTGTAAAATTGTCAACGTCGACATATTAATTTTTATAACTCTACGTTTTTTTGGTGTTTCTAATAGAGGTGTATCACTACTCATTCTCTTTTTTATCGTGGACACATTATATTCGGTGATACCACATGCTTCTGCAGTTCTCTAAAGAGTATAATTTTATTCAATAACTGTACATATATTTTAATATTTGCACATTATTTTACGTACCTACCTTACATGGTTTCGTAATCATTACAATAAGAATATTATAGAAATTTTGACAAAATATTTAATAAATAATAAAATATCAATGACAAATAAATGGTTGTGGTGTGTATGAAACAAATTTCATACATTCTATTTGTTAAAATAATGTTTTTGTTGTTTAAAAATACGCACTAGGACAAATTGTCACCCTATAGATGAAGATTTGAAATATTTCTTTAAAACGTCATTCACATTCACAAACGTCACGTGGTATCTTCGAAATAAGTGTATGATTTATAAAAGACGTACGTTTCAACATTTTATATGGGAGTTTGGTTTTTTCACTGCGACTTACTTTCATCTTCCGTCTTTGTTTTTTTATATACAGAGAATAAGAAATAGATACATTAAAAGCAGAAGTATTTTTGTTCGATCGACATATTTTTGCGATGAGTCATACCAAAGTCAAGATTGGCCAGCCTATAAAGGTATTGACGTAGCATTGTTTTTTCCCAGAGTCATTATATTTTTCTCAATTAGTTACCTAAATAAATAACGCACGTGTTGAAAATCTTTAGTTTTTAGATACACTTCTGTTTTCATGGAAAAAAATATTTTTTCCTTGAGTTTTGTTTGTATAAGGAAAGCATTTAATTGCCTCACATACGTTTAAACAGCTTCTTCTTTATCTTTGAAAGAATTATGTGCATCGAGATAATTTGATCACAAATTAATGTGAGGACACGAAAATCAAGAATATTTCCTAATGTGCTTTGACAGTAGTTTCTGTGGATGTAATTTACACAATTGTGAAAGGCGTGTGTCTTGTACATAATTTATGTTCTATATAGAGCCTACTGGACTCAAACAAGCTTTAGCACTTAGGACAGAGTGTCAATAAATTATATCCCTTAACTTTATATCAAAATGAACATGCTCCATCTTATGGTGGAACCTTAAAAGCGCTTACCTTACCTACCTCTTACTACTTCATACTCGTAAAATGTTTTCTTCTCTCCATTTTGTCACGCCAAAGAAAGTAGACAACCCATGAAAATTATGAACGTCTCAACATAAATAATGTAACTTTTATTATATTTTGTGTTAAATTTATATTTAGTACAACGAAATGGGTCTCACGTGCTATTGACCTTTAGTCAAAATATAATTTTGTTGAATTTAAAAATAATAAACGCAAAAAAAAAAATTCTAATGGGAGTTGTAAATTTTAAATACTCTTTTAAATTAATATAAATTCATTATTCTTCTTGTCCAAGCCTTTGTATCATTTACTTGTGGTCGGCTCTCCTAGTCGTAGTCCTCTAAGCCTTTCTGTCCTCCGGACGAAGCCTTGCCTCCTTAAGATTTCTGGTTATTGTGGAAAACACGCTGTCCAACCTTAATTAATAGAAATTCATATTAACTTAAAATTTTTACCTGCATAAATGTGACTTAAAAACACATAGAAATCAATAAAATATAGTTGGCTATATTAATACAATTTAGCATTATATTATACTGTAGCTACAGTTGAAGCCCTCGCCTGAATTTATTTTTCTCCATTGAAGTCTATTATCGTTTTGTGCCAAAAATATTTCTTTAAAAACAACGAAATCATTAAATTAAACCAGGGAGACAAAACTCTTCAAACGGTGGAATCAAAACCCTTATGATAATCCATATTACAAAATACTATAAAAAGCTTATAGGTACCTATATTCCACAAAGCCTGTTGCTGGAGTTGAACAAGCAAAGAAACCGCCAGCAAATAAAGTTATAGTCTCTTGCCCAAAAATAGAAACGACAATGGAGTTTGAAAATATATACTCTTAACAATGAAATTTTCCGTTCATTAACTAATATAAAATATACACTGCGTCGCTCCGTTAATGTCAAAAATAGGAAGGAACATAATTAGACTAATTGAATTTTTCAAATTGGCCGTTCCTGCTTCCTACTAATCCGGCCTTGTTGTTCTCTGCGGGTAGGAATATCCTCAGAGACTTTCAAAACGCCATCGATTACGCGTTACGGAATCAAAAGTTTGGTATAACGCCAACTTTTGCTGGTTATATTAAAATGTCGTCAGGATAATAATACCCCTCTTGCACTGTAATTAAGTACATGGCTTGGGCTGAAACGGGGACGACGATACTTTAGTCTTTCAATTCTCTTATGTCGGCCCTTTAATCACAATAAATTTTAAAAACTTTCCCTCTGCTGCTGCTATCCTTCGTTACTTTACAGAAAGCGTTTCCGGTGCGAATGGTTATCATCGTACATAATTAATTGCCAAACTATGAGGACTTCTTTGTGGACGGAGTTCTAGGAGAACCGGCATGTCATGTCAAAAGTTGGAGTGAAATATCAATACAGTATTAACTGTGTAATTTACCAATGCATTATTAAATTAAGAAATACCGGTAATTTTAAAGAACAAAGCATTCAAAAATGGACATTTTAACGGATCAATCATTAGTTACATACAATACACTAACTGCATATTCAAAGTATTGAGTTTTTAATGAACACAACAAGTCAATGAAATAAAGACTGAAAAATAAGTATTGGTTGGTTGATGAATGTAATAAATATTTGATTCAACTTTATATATTATAATCGCACTTTACGGCTCTGGCCAATTTAATAATGATATAAATAACAATTAAGCACAACAAATAAACACTCAATTATTATTACTACCATTATACACTTCCTCAAAAGAATTAGCAGATTAATGCGTCAATTGTTAATTGTTTAATAGAACAAAATAAAAGGCAACAAACCAGATACAACGCTGCTCCTAGGCTAATCACCGGATCCGCGAAATTCTCACACATATCCCACCATCTACGAAATCTTCACTGGCTAAAAGTGCCAGAGAGAATCAAGTACAAATTATGTTTGTTGACTTTCAAAGCGATCCATGGCATGGCTCCCACGTATCTTTCAGACTCACCGTAAACGAGCGACAACAAACACTTCGGTCAGCCACCACATCCGTGATTGGCAAGTTGACTGAAATAAACAGAGTCAACACTTCATCCTTCGGTGATCGAGCTTTTGCTGTGGCTGGACCAGCCTCGTGGAATAAACTACCACCTGAACCGAGGCAAATCGACAATTTAGCACTATTCAGGAAACACCTAAAAACTCACTTCTTCCGCGAGTCTTACAAAAACCCCTAATATATTCAAAGTGCCCTTGAGGTGAGGTTATCACAAAAACGACGCTATAAAAATAATCCAAATTTGTTTATTATTATTTTTTTTTTTTTTTTTTTATTTATTTAACAAAAACAATACAATGTTCACATATAAATCACAATTTAAAAAGGTATACAATTTTCATCATATAATTCATAATAACCCTCTTTAATTGAGATAAAATCTCGTGTTAAAAGAGGGGAGTATCTATTTAATATTATTACATTTACCAAAACATTGTACATCTACTAAAAAATATGAAGCTACACAAAAAAAGAATGAAATAACAAAAAATAAATAAATAAATCAGTACAATTTTTTAATTTTATTTTTAAATATACTATAATTTTTTTCGAGTCTAAGACTCAAAGGGAGTTCATTAAACCACTTAGTACCTTTATACTTATAGAAATGTTGTGAGGCAGTTGTACGTAAAAGAGGAATGGTAATACATCCTTGTGAATTTATTCTGCTGCTTAAAGAAAATGACAATTGGTTTGAATTTGTAAGAATATCTTTATGAATTTGGAACAATGAGATTTTTTTGTAGATATTTTCAACAGTTGAAACTTTAAATTCTTATTATTAACATGTCAAAGGATTAGACTCTGAGGAGGTTTCTATACTACCTATAAACCCTACTGATTCCCGAATATTAACGTATAAAAAATTTATAACTATTCTACATGTACATATTCATAATTATCGTTTTTTGCATTTTTTATTATACTTAAATGACTTGTTCTTTTTTAATTTACGAAATTTATCTATTTCAGTAAAAAGTGCAGACAAATAATTCAGGCTTAATTTTCATTTTACAAGAAAATATATCATATTGATAACGAACAAAAAATAATTCACCTACCTATACAAAATTTAATAGTTTATTATAAAAAAATCATCAACAGCAAATGGAAAGAAAATAAACCATCTTATCTACTTACAATGAAAAATTCTCCAACTAATTCTTGCTTACTTATATGAAATTAAATGAAATTAATAAATTAAAATTACAAATAACTTTGTTTACACCACTAATTAGTGTCTCATTAGTGTTGTAAACAAAGTAATTTGTAATTTTAATTTATTAGTTAAAATGTGCCACAAAAGTAAAGCTACGACGTATAAAGAAATGAAATTACATGTAACAACAAAAAATAACTACATATATTTTAAAAAGACTTATTATAAACATATTATGTACAATTGTACCTATTTGGAAATTTACTGTCTCACTAGACAAGTCTGTTCTGAGGCAGTACTTTATCAATTTGGCCTAAGTTTAATTGTTTTTTAATGCAAAATAATTAAACATAAACAAAAAAGAAAAATAATCAGAATAATATAACGTGATTTCTCAGTTATTTTCTCCCATATAATTGTAATGGAAATATTTAATCCATAATCGGTTGATTTTACTTAACATATACAATTTTGTAATTTAGCATCGATGCAATATTATAATATTACCATAGAATAAAACACATAGTATATTGCTTTGCTTCACTTTTCCTGGACCGAAGCGTGCCTTGGTTTAGTTTATGAATTAAGCGGAGTATTCATTTTGGCCCCTCCCATACCCGTTGGTATGACGCCGACTGGGTATTAAGCGGTAATACCATAAACAAAGATGAAATTAATGATGCGCACAATGAAAATCCGCACAAAACCGAGTTTGTGTTTGGTGGAAAACAATAGGAGCTTTGCACCGCTGTTTAGATGAATAACTAATCTAAACGTTCACGTCTTGGATATAACCCGGCCTCGTAAACATTCAAATATCATAGGCAGGCGCCTAGCGTTGTCTATCTATCGTTAATGAAACCCATTACGTGGACTCATCGTCTCATAGCCTTGGAACGTTAAAGCGGAAATGCAATTAAAAAGACATACATGACGTATGTCTTGTTCAAACGACCATTTTCAGTTACGTCCAATGAACGCATGATAGATACAAAGCGCTTTTTTTTATCTACATAGTTGGATGTGTAATGTGCTCTGTGATTATTTTAAAACATACTTATATTTTACTGTAGATCATGGAGTTCTTCAAATGCACACTGAATTAAATAAAATTTAACTAAGTTTTGTTTGTCGATCGACTATTCTTGATAGAACTCCAATGTATGTATATATAATACAAATATAAAAAATACTTTAGTTCTATTGAAATGTATTTGATTATCGACGCGTTTCGTGCAAGGCACATTGGCAGAATAATACTCTACGAGTTTTTGGAGCATTATTCTGACGATGTGCATTGCACGAAACGCGTCGATAATCAAATAAATTTCAATAGAACTAACACCAATAATTTTTCTATATTTGTAATATATCTACAAACAAAATTTAATTCGTCGACAATATTTGCAAAATTTCTATCAAAACTTTTGGATGGTTTTAATAATCTTTTGATAAAGTTTTCTATCTTATTATACTGTGCGCTCAATATTTTTAATATAAATCAAATATTTTTTTAATTGCATATACGCAAACATTGGATTTATTCCCTGTCAGGAGTCATAAAGTGACCACGTAAACCAGCCGATGACAGGTGGTAAGCCCTGTTAGTTCCTTGCGTTCTTAGTTTTTCTATAATATCCTTACTTCTTCTCTATTGAGATGTTAAAAAGTATGTCAGTAATATAATTTTTCTTCGATGTCATAAGATCTTCTTAACAAAAAACAGCTAAGTATCTTAATGACACATTAGAATACGCTTTTAAAAAACAATCTTTATTCATATCTTTCAGAAACATCTTGTTCTTATTCTTCATCCCTCTTTCGTCTTGGGCAGACCGCATCCATCCGTCTATAGCCACTCGTCTAATATTATCAGACCACTACGGTTGAGGCATTCCAACACTTATTTTGTCCATTGTAGTTCGCTATTCGAGCACTTTCTAAGTCCATCTCGAGTCTGAGGTTCGGGCGACATACCCTGCCCAGCTCCACTTCTGGTTGACAACTTTTTAGACAACATCTGTTATTTTGGTTTTCTCTCTTAATCACAATCTAGTTTTTCTTTTTCTTTACAAAATACACAGCATTCTTCTTTCCGTGGCTCTTTGTGTAACTGCTAAAATATGTAGCATTTTGTTTGTAAATACATGAATTTCACAGCCATGAGTCAGTATCGGGAGAATGCAAGCATCAAAGACTTTCTTTTTAAGATAATTGGCGTACTTCGGAGACTTGGGGATGTAAGAGGGTTTACCAAAGGCGACCCATGCTATACCTCTTCTTCATTCAATTCCTGCCTCATGATTTCCTTTACCAAGTTTCATGGTGTGTCCAATATGAACATAACTATGAACCTTTTTGATGACTTTTCCATGTACCAGAAATCCATTATTTGGAATCAATTATTAAAAATTTCATCTTATACATATAACCCCAAATAAATAAATTTAGTGAAAACAAAAAAAAAATAAACGATCATCAGATTAAGTATATCAATATAATAAAATTCACGAATTTGAATAAATCTCAATTATTCTTTTGATGATATAAAAAATATTCACTTAGGTAAATAATATTTCACAAGGATACAGTTTGTTGAATTAATTCGTTTCACGTAAACTTTCATATCAGTTACATTTTCTCGTAAAATTTAGCATAATTTGGCTTAATCGTTTCGACTTTATTTGCTACGTTACAATAACAATCGTATGTTTTATATTATTTAATAAAAATAACAGCTTTGCTACTTCACTACAGACAATAATGAAATATTGTTCGCTATGAATTTAAATAGATGACATCTCGAGCAATAAAACGCACTCGTTACGGGAGCGATGCCCAAATTACGCCCTATTTTCATCGAGATATTAATATTAGAAATCTATCTTTGTTCTCAATATGAGTAATTTACTATTTTATATAGCCATTAAAAATATTTAACAATATAATACTTAAAATAACAGGAATATTCTTGACAAAAGGTTCTCTATGTGATTATTTTATAGACATGTAACGAGACAACCGAAATTTTTAATAAAAAATATTATGTATCATGAAATTTCGAGTGATGTCGGCATATAATACAATCGTAAAATAATCGTTACCGGTTTTTCGCGATAAAATATAAAATTAACGAATTCATTTATCACTGCCCATACTTCGATATCAAATTTTGGCATTTGGAATCAATAAAAAAATCTTACCGTTTAAAATGTCAACCGCTGGCATTAATTAATTTTATATAGTTAATACAATTGACTGGTCGGTTGGCAATGAAATTTCCTGCTTGATTTAAATGCGGATGAATTGGCTAATTAGCACTTGTTTTTTTTCTTATTCCATACATTTTTCTTATTATTTAGTTTTACTTATTTTAAAATGTTGATAACATAATGCATGTATATACCCATTTTAAACATAAAATGCAAACTGTTGATTCTATAAATCTATAAAATAAATAAAGGTACTACCGAAAGACAGCTGATTACAAGGAAAAAGACAGGCTCACCGTACACCGTATAGACAGTAAAGATAGGAATACTCCGAATTTATGAAAATTTTTTCAAAGCTCTGAATTTGCCCTTCGTGTCTACAACACGTTCCACATGTCCAATGGGCACAAACAAAGGAATTTCCTCTAAAAGGAACATCGTTGATGAACATCTGTAAAAAAATAATAATATATGTTAACCAGACCGGGCATTCAAAAAAATACCAGAAATTTGTGAAACAACATACATTATATTTAATTTAGATGAGAGTACAAATAAAACGCCTCTACATGATTTACTATTTAAAAATTTCATTCCACGTGATGCAAAAGGGTTTCGGAAACGTCTCCACATTAATATAAATTTAATCTCCGTGTAATGTCCTCAGTCTGGTTTAGCAGGGGGTCTGGAAACAGTATCGCCCATAGAAGTTGCCGTAATGCTCTCGAATAATGAAAGGGTCAAAAGTTATTTAGGTTTCGGGATTCGGGTCAGACGGGAAAGGTATGCATCGAAATCGAATTAAAATTTTACTTTGCCGAATTTGAAATTGACGATTGTTTTTTTTTTATTTTATATATTTTTTTATTTTATTTTGGTAACCGCTGACAGTGGCATCTGTAAAGGTTCGAAGGATAAGGGTCGCATAATCAGTCAATGTCCAACTGGGTACGGTCACTAATGCAGGTTTTTTGTTTACGTGAATCTAGTTTTGAGGATGGGCTTTAGGACAATCGGAATTAATGTTTAGTCTCAGTATCAACGAAAAAAAATTGTCACGTTAAATCGATAGGTACATATAGATTTTTTTCCTTTTATTCTTCATGGTGTTTGACTTGAAATTATTGTTTTATCACTTTGACAGACGATGAAGACATTGCGACAAAAACACAATCGAAATTTATGGTCACTAGACACTAGATCAAATCGGATCCAGTTTTCTATGAGATTGAAGGAGTCATTGAAAAAAGTCTAAACTATAGTTACAACCCAACTGTCAAATGTATTATTCTGTACAACTGTAGAATGTTTTATTCTGTATAAGTCTGTATAAATGTCCATCTACTATCTAATATTATAAATAAGAGATAATAATGGAATAAATCATTATCGTTATATTCCCAAAGACAAGAATATGAAAATAAAGCACATTTCAATAAACATAAAAGGCGCAGTTGTTGAGATGAAGAAACACTATATGTATGATATATGTTGTGACATTATAATATAAAGATATATGTAAGAGTACCTATAGTATATTATATTATATTTCCAGAAGACATACATGCTTTATTCATAGGGCTGCCACACGTCCCGTATATACGGGACTGACGCCGTATTTGACCACCGCATTCACACAAAACATGGAGATGTCCCAGAGCTGATTGGCGCGGACAGCTGACGATAAAACGCTGAATATAGGAGAAAATTGGCCGAAATTTTTCGCAGGTACAGGGCATTTTTAGCGGAACGCGGATATTTTCGGATCGCATATTTAAAAAAAATAGGGTTTCGATACAGATCGTTGAATCTACGTTAATTTTTCATTATAATAGTTTTTAAATGACATGTCTCTCGAAGCGTATTATATGCTTTGGGGTAGTTGAAACGCTGGGTTTTGAGTTAATGCGTTTTGGGCATCAAAAGTGTCAAATATTCAATCGTCCCGTTTTAGTATCTGCAAATTATGGCAACCCTGTATATATATATATGTTCATATGGAACTAAATGCACATTAAGGAAGAGAAATAGCCGAGATAAACGGATTATGAAGGAATCATGCAATTTATTTTACTACAAATGGCACCATATGAAAACATGGCGCATAATTGAAAACAATGTGACAAGGAGATGGATATATTATTTTCAATTTGGTATATATATATCTTTATTTTGTTTTTATGAAGCAGATACGCATATTTTACTAAAATCTTATATCGAAGATTATTTTTTATAGAATTCTTTCTGTTTTTACTCTCTCGAATACAAAATACTCTTTTTACAAGTAAATATGAATACAAAATAATTCTTTAACAAAGTCATTTTAGTTATAAATGGAAAATATTCCGTCGTAAGAATCCATCTCTTAATATTCTAGCGTGCTTCGTTTCATACATGTTCATCAATCAAGGATTTGAACAACTTGTTAATAACCCATGCAGTAGTCATTAAAGTCCTACTACCTTTTAATAAGTTAATAAGCTCTCTTTGGGTCTTTAAGTTCAATGTATGCAAGGATTCATAAGCGGGTTATTAATCCCCATACGCAGTACGGATGGTGGTGAAGGAGGAATACCAGGTAAAAAAATACGTACTAATAAAAACTGTTTACAATAGCTACTTTGAAAAAAATTATCAAATAAATTCTAAACTGACCGTGTTCAATTTTTATTTATATATTTCGTGTTGTAAACTGAAAAAAATATTGGGCCTTCTACGGTTCGTCACAAAAACTTCGTCACAATTGACAAAGGTGGTTTAGGAAAAGCATAATGAAATATGACTTCCATCACCGATCACCGTTACCAATGCGGCGTCAGTCGCGTGGTGCGGTTAACGTGTGAATGCGGCGAAGCCAAATTAACTGAGTAATGTGTCCCAAATGACTGAGCACGCCAACAGGTATGTACATGCATACATATGTACATCATATGTACATTCATTGCAGATCGATGATTTTACGAACGATTCGTCATAAATATTACCTCCTCATCGCCTACTATCGAAATTCGCTATTATTTTATTTCCATTGTGTCATACGAATATTTCAATTCGTATAGATTAATTAGTCCTATGATGAAACGATATATTTTATTCTTTTTCATATTTTTCGATTCATATTGAATACGTATTATTAATAGACTAAAATATTTGCAATGTCAAAAAACAATTCATTCTTTAATGGCTGGTCTTTTGATATTTTAAATTCTCATATATCGCACAGCATTTTATAATTTTGATATACTTAACCTTAAATAAATATGAGATTATATCTGTAAAATTTACCATACAATCTTGTTTTCCCATTTCTAATTTCAACGTATTATCATAATTTGCATGTTTCATTATCATTAGTTATTTATCGAGATACCAATATATACTCGGCACAAAAATTAATTGATAAAATTTCGCTGTTCACGTCGATTTTTATTATTTATTTCGACGGATATATTTTTGGAAATAAAAGAGTAATTAAATTTTGGGATAAAAAATCCACTTTCACGCACGGCAGCATTCAATTATTGAACATTTCTGAGCTGACACTGCCATTATTTGATGGACGATGATGGAATAGAATATAATGCACTTAAAATTTTCCAATGGAATAATAGGAAGCCTATCTGTCTATATAGCTAGGTCTGGTCGCCCCACAGCGAGTCCATTAGGAATATGCCTGAATTGTAAAATGGACCTTTTAACATTGCAACCCTATCAAAAAGGCTTTCGTACTAGGGAGGTCAATTGTTTTACTGTAATATATTTAATAAATATATAACAATCATTTCCAACTTGTAAAATATCATTAAAATTAGGTTAATAATTCTCAAAACATGTGTTAAAACAAATCATTTGATTAATTGCAGTATTACATTTTTATAAGTAATGGTATTTCTTAATATAAATAATGGAATTTCTTTTAAAAATTGTACCTACATTGTCTACATTATAAGTTTATTTTATAAGTGATATAAAAATATTTAAAAAGTGACTTGATTCCCGAAAAATCACAACTATGTATGTATATCGTACGAATGAGATTTCTTGTTTTTCTAAACATTGAGCGTCCGAAATGTATGAAAAACTTGGTTTTTTTCAACATCCAAATCATTGGCTTTTAACAAAAGATTTTAATGTCAAAGTAAAAAAACAAGCCTTAAAACGAGTACCTAGTTAAGGCCATAAATCTGACTAATGGGCTCTGAAAAAAATCACTAGGTGGGTGCGTCTTACCTAAAAAAATTTTATTTCGTCAGCTAATCGAAAAAAAAATAATTGTGTCTAAGATAAAAACAATATGTACGTTATTATGTACATTTTTTCTGTATTATAATTAAAAACAATTGAGTTCGAGAAAACTAGACAACATGTATTTAGATGAAGGAACACAGAATTTTCAAATTTTCGTCATAGGAAAAACTAGCAATATTCCTTACTCTGTGGGTACAACATTGTTTTTAATCCCCTTTCGAATCGATGGTTGGAGCCCAAATCAGTGTAAAACTCTGCACAACCCCATTAAAAAGTAGGAAAATGCATTTCATGGGCGCACCGGCCGTAATCCGCTACCTGCATTTGGTCCGATGTCAAGTCATGGTTGAGGGACTCAATGTAATTCAGGGATTCCCATTTACCTACCACCGCTAAATACCTTTTTAAACTCCACCGCATGAAATCCCTTCATAAATGGATTTTCGGTTAATCATATTTGGTTCGACTGAATATTGATAAAACTAAAGTGACTCGTGTAGGTATCTTTATAAGATTAATAATAAAAAAACATTACACCTTCCTTATTTTAATATCTAAGATATTTTAACTGCATACCTAAATTAAATTTACATAGAAGTAAATTTGAATCGATAGCATATAAAATATGTATCATTTAATAAAAAATATGCCTCCAAATATATATGTTTATTATATAACCAGTAACATGTTACACATGACTGTCGATGGCGTTAGTATGTACCTAAAGTTGACGAAAACGTACCAAACAATAAACTCTTAAATCCAAATCATTGAATGTATTATATTATTTTGTTTTCCATTCAAAACATGTATGTCAGGATAGGATAGTGTGGAGTTCAATCACTAATAGGTAAACAGCTTGATGTTATGCATGTATGTATGAAGATTTAGTATCAAACAATATGTGTTTCCGTAGATATATATAAACAATGTCATCACTAAATTCAATTTTTACAAAAAAAAACAAATAATGGAAATGTACTACAATAATCTCCATTTTTTTAATATAGGTACAATTAAAGTATCTAGTTGGGGTGTTGCGGTGTATTCAATATTTAAAAACTTGGAAATACATATGGACAGTTAACATATAAATTTGTCATAGAATTTTATGTAGTTTTTATAAAAAAAGTTTAAGCAACTTTTTTCTGTAAAATATTTTGGATATATTATAATTATCTATATTTATAAACAATTTCAGCGTTCAAGCTTTTATTGTCTTTAAGATATGGGGAAATATTTAAATTAAATTAAAAATTCTGATTGTAAATTATTTGCAGGCCTAATATTTTATGTGTATTCTGAAATATGGTGCGTCAAGTGAACCAAAACTTATTAGGGGGGGGGGTATATTTTATTGTATTTTAAATTCAAAGTTGAACCATGAAAAATGTAGGCATGGCCATATAAAACCTCGAGGATCTTGGCTTGAAACTATGCCGATTTGTTAAGAGATATAAATCCTCTTAAACATATCGACAATTGGATAAGTAAACGAAATTCATTGTTGAGAATATCACATGTGTATGCTCTAAGAGGGACATAAATGAATAAGCCCCATGATATTACAACATAAATTCTTCATAAATTTCAATTTCAGACGGCGAAAATGAAATTCACGGAAATGAATGGGAACGTACGTTCTTAACAAATGCATCTTAGTCCATAGTAATCCGTATTCGGGAAAATACACAGAACTATCCTTATGTCTCCTTCAACATTCATATGCTTTTCCTACCTACATACTATACCACCGGTTTTCAAACTTTAACAGTGGAGTTACAAGAGGTTTTAAAAATATTTATCAGAAATCCAAATCTGATTTTATCAAGAAGGCCATAATTAAAAGAATATTTATTTTTTAATAGGAATTTTGATTGAGTCAAAATATATCACCAAATATCATTTACTATAGAATACTCATTCCCATACAATACCTCGATGAAAAAGTGAAGCCGTTTTATTGGCCGGCTCGTGTCAATATATGTATATATGACTCTGCTGGTAGACATTGTTCGTATAGTACTACTCGTTATGACAGCGTAAATAATTTTGCAAACAGTTAAAAAAATCACTATTTGGAGAACGTATCACACAGACGGCCAAATGATTACTTAATGCTCGTAGCAAAATGTTGACAAAATTAGTCAACATAAAGCAGTCGCGTTTACTGCAGGCTAAAGAGTATTCTATACTATTATTATTCTATGCTACGATTATGGTATGTGTAAGTTATGTTACGCGTTGTTCAATGAGAAAAATTCATTCATTTTTAATTGAAGATACGTGATAAATTGTATTGCAATAGCAATATAAATCGGGAGTATCTTGTGCATTTAAATAAAAAATTCTCATAATTCCTATAAAATTGATCAAAACAATTTGGTAAAATTTTACTCTTACACTATGAATGAATGAATATTATATTTCCAAAAGTAAAATATTATTACAAAGGAACAAAAATACATTTTTTTAGTTTACAATTATTATTATTATTTTTTTTTTCAATTTTACAATTATTATTATTATATTTTTTTCCACACATTTGGAAATTTGACTGCCTCGCTAGACATAGTCTGTTCTGAGGTAGTACTTGTTTTGAATTGTAATGGCTACTCTGTGATCATATGATTTGTTTTCTTTTTTTTAAATACTCCATTCACTTATAACATCGACAACCAGGATAAAAAAACTCTAAAACCTCTATCTCAAAAAATCTAAGAGTACCGAGGGAGATCCTTCTCTTCCAATCTGTTTCAGCCAACGAGTAACGAGGTCTTTGAAATTTTTCCCATCATGCGATATGTTTTGTTCAATATCCATCATTATTTTATTATAAAGACTTGGTGCCAAAAAACTATATTGACGCTGCGCATATGTCGTTCATGGTTGTGGTGGTCTTAGCTGATGTCTGTTTCTAGTGTCATGTATCAGTATAAAGGCCGGTTGGTACTCAGCAGTGTTTTTATGCAAATGAGACACTAGATATCATTATATCGACTATGGTCACTTTTTCTGTTATAAGATTTCCATGCATGTTTCTATCGGGCCTCAATCGTAGTTTGAGAGGGTCTGGCCTATACCACATGGGATGCATTCACAATGATCCTTCTAAAATAATTCCATCTACATTGTTACCAAGGAGCTTTGATAATTCCGAAAGTACAGACAACATTTCGATCCCCTGGACTTTGACAAAGTTGTTTCAGCTGCACAGCTTATTACTGGCTCTACGTAATTACAACCTGTAACTGAAACATGGAACTAATGTATAGAAAATTGCTTCATCTATCAGTTTATCTAATCACATCTTCTGTTTGTAACAAAGGTAAAATAAGTATTCGATCTGAATCTAAAAATCTGCTTGATTTTATGGTAATATTTATGATTTTGCATTTTTTTGCATACGATGAAAATATATATTTTGATAAAATCATTTTCAAAAATGTATTTAAAAAATCCAAGGTTCAAAAAAAATATTTGTTTAACTCTAGAAATAAATTAACCATGACATCTTCATAAAATAACGCCATTTTTTAATTAATGTTTTCTACAAATCATTCTCATTTGCTTTAGGAATGACTCGTGTTCTATAAGTAGATATAGGTTGTATCTGAGCTAGAGTGTACTCTCTCAAAACTTGCAAACAACATCTCTTATGTATATATATACAAGTTGCCAAACGTTTTCCATTGCAGCTATCGTGGTATAATAGTAGACACAAAGAAAAAGTAGGTAGACTGACAAATTAATTAAGTACAAATCTGCTTACATTTTCCACCGTTATTGAATTATCACTTTGAAGTGGCCAGAGATCCAATCAAGGAACGGCCAATTATAGAAAGCAGAAGTTATGACCCAACAACAGACATAACAGAAGTTGCATAGTCTGCCAATTATTGCGTGAAAATCCAGTAGACATTTTCATTATGGCGTCCTTTGTCGCTAGCTACAGTTCACTTTACAACTCAATTAAGAGCCGAATTATATTTCAGTAGATGATATCATTTAGCTCTGGCAGTCAGACTTGGCTGTCACATGCATTTGTTTTCCAACATGGAACCTGGCTAAGTGCATTTTCAAGATAAATGGGACCATCGTTATTAAGGACAGCAATCTGAAACCAAATTATTTTCATTTCCTACCTAAATTGTTATGGTTCTACTTCAAACATAATCCTTCTACTGTTTCCAACATCGTGATCTTTTTTTTAACAAATATGTCCTTGTAAAAAAAGCACTACACATCCTCACACTATTCGTGCTGGGAATCGACCCAGCCTCCCTGGACAACGTGTCATTTAGCTCAAGAAAAGATAACTCAATATATATGGAAGCGACAGTTGTCACGTGACTGGCAACTGTCACTTCCATACATTGAGTAATCTTTTCTTGTTTCATTTCTTCAGCTAAATGACATGTTGTCTATGGGGGCAGGATGCCAACGCAAGTTTTGAGTTGAAGGTGAATAAATTTGATTGAGAAAAAATTGAATTCAGGTACAACTTATTATGGTTTGATGTACTACTACTCTATATAAATAATAAAACACTTATTTTAAGAAATAAATATATAACTTTTCATCTAGTATAAAAAGTTAGTCTAGATTTGATAGTATATTTATTTTTTCATTTTCAAATTTTAATATCAAACAGATAATTATGTAGAAATAAGAAAGTGCCATCTAAGTTTTCAGAGTTTCAACATCTAATATAATAAATAAATTCAAAAATTCATTTAATTTTCAAGACATTTTACGTGGCTTCATTCTCAACTACTTATGTATAATGTTTACCAAACAACGAATTCCCCATATTAATTTGAGAAAGGCATCTTCTTCTGATTTAAATTTTCGCTCTCTTGTGTACCTACAATAGTTTGTGAGTCGACAACATTCACTTCACAACTTTAAGTTTTCGTATTCTGAAGCTAAGTTGAACGAGCTTTAAAACATACTTAGATGTAAATATTGACACGGCATCTTCAAGGAAACCGTTTGGTTTTAAAACATTCTACTGGGAAGCTTCTTAACGTTTTGAGAGATAAAAATATATCTCTGGCACTTTATCAATAAATTATGTACACACACTTAGTTATATTATTCAGCATGAACAAAATAAATATATAATAAATTATATGTAGATAATTTTTGATTAAAATTGTAGGTACTCATAAACAGTTTAAACATATAAACTAGTTGCATGTAACACATGAGATCCAACTGTCGATAGCGATAGTATGTATACTTGAAGAATAAGAATCAAACCGGAATATGAAAATATCATGATGGTTCTGTATGTACATTTGGAGATTAAGTATCAACTATAAAGTCTTCTTACATATTGTGTATAGGCGACTGCCATACAAATTGTATGAAGCGATGTCGTCACTAAATTCAAATTTTATAAAAATTGTTAAAAAAAATTGAGATGTACTTCTACAATGCTGATATTTTTTATAGAAAATAATATTATCTAGTTGGGGTGTTTCGCCTTTTTTCGATATTTTTAAAAAATTGGAAATATAGGAAGTTAAACTCATAAATTTATCATAAAAAAAAATATTTTTCTTAATAAAAAATGTTTGAGAAATCCTGGAATTTTTTTGAATTACCTCATTTGAGATTTTGTATTTGTCTATGTTTATACCAATATTTAGCGTTCTAGCTTTTATGATTTCTGAGATGTATGGAAAAATAAATAATTCAAAATTTGATAACCCCTGACTGAAACAAAAATTCACAATTCTGAGTATATTTTTTTTGTAGGCCTATAACTATTTATATATTCTGAAATTTAAGCTTTGTAAATCCAGCGGGTCAAAAGTTATAAGGGGGGGGGGACACACACACATAGACACACAAAACTAACATAAAATGTTCTACTCCGAATTCTGAGTAAATCCATGTATGGGAACAAATATGCTGCGAAGCCTCTGTTGGTGTTTTTAGCATG
Organism: Molanna angustata; assembly: GCA_963576475.1. Taxonomy (NCBI): domain Eukaryota; kingdom Metazoa; phylum Arthropoda; class Insecta; order Trichoptera; family Molannidae; genus Molanna; species Molanna angustata. Next base: position 11,028,530 of record OY754971.1, on the reverse strand, counting down.
CAAAAAGTCCACTACAGCATACAAAATGTTCCTTTATACACGCGTCTTGGATTTAAACTGACTCTTCCTTCAAAAGAATTTCATTCTCTTGAAGGAATCGACAGTTGGATTATAAAAAAGGCTAAATGCTTTATAAATTACATAAAGGTGCTAAATATTTCTTAGTCTTTGTAGACATATTGCAGACAACTACAGTTCTCTTCTTCAAAAAGACACAACTTTCTAAAAATAATCATACATAAAATATATCGTTCTAAAAGCAATTAATACTGAATATGTAAGATTCTTGAAGTTGAATTGATTTATATCAGCAACATTGTAGGATTTGAATTTTCAAGATTCTCAAAAAAAACACATTTGAAGCTTTCAAGAATGAAATCTTTTATTTTCGATTATACCATAAGTTTTTTATTTGAGTTCAGGATATTTCGACTTATCTGTTTCTTGATAGGGTTTATTTTGCGTTATAAGCTTTTCAGTTTATGAAAAATACTGAATTATTTATTCACTAAATTGATCAATTCACTATACAAAACATTTTATAGGTACAAGTAAAATTTTATAATCGATCAGTGAATATATTTACTCCCACTCAATCTAAGTTCTATCTCGTGAAAATTGAACCTGAAGACGCGAATACCTACGAAAATATTTTCGTATTCCGAAGGTTAAGAAATTGCAGATGATATTGGTGTGAGTTTTAGGTGAGTTAGTACTGCCTTTATAACTCAAGACCCAACCAACCCAGTGATGGTATATTTAATAAAATGGGATGAAATGGGAATAGATTGGATAACGCTAAGCTATCGATAAGGCCCACACATAAATTGGAAAGTATCCGATGTCATAGAGCTAACATTTTGTATTGTCAATACCATTTGCTCGTTCAAAATCCAAAACTGGCAAAATTTCGACGCATTAGAATAGAAGTTTTACTTCAATTGCTCGCGTGCGTTTCTAATTCCAGTTGCATGTCGGTACAATATTGTGTTCCTAGTCCGCTCGAGTCTGGGTGAAATATTTCACCTGTTGAATTATTTCTACCAGGTGTGTTGTTCAACTACTTTATTATACGACTGAAAACCAATGAAATTGTCGTTACAAATTGATCGTTTTTCTTTAACAATTAACTTGATTTCATTGATACACTTACGTATCACACGCTATACACGTTTTATGTGAATACCAATTTATTATTCTATAAGTTCAATTCACCAATAAAATATTTATTGACTAATATACTTACATATAATTACCTATCTAACATCGTGTATGCATCTAAAAGTTATATAAAATAAACAATATGTTTCACTTATCGATAAATTCATGTACTTATAGATCTTCAATCACCCACATTAAACAATCATTATCATTTCGTTGTAATGACAGTTTATATCTTTTGGTAAAAACTCATAAAGCCGATAAAACAGACAAACCACCAAATAATTTAATACTCGTGACAGTATTTTTATTGAGTGTGCAATGAAGTTTTTATTGAGTGTGCAAATTATGGCATTGCTACATGACGCATGCACACTGCGTAAATTATACTCAACCAAGTCAAATAAAAAAGTTATAACATAACATATTGGTTTACAAAAATTACATACATTAATTTAAATGTGAAAATGTTAGTATAGAATACATATAATAAAATACGATTAAATACGCTTTATGTTCTAAAAATAACATTATATTGACTTCAGTAGTACATATGTAGATATTCTCGATTTGAGAAAATATTATCTCGAGAGAAGAAATGTAGATCTTAAATCAATTTTTTGTGTTTTTTACTTAATCCAAGATATTTATATTACTTGGGATGAAAAAAAATCTCTTGAAGCAACAAAATAATTGGAGAAAAATATTTATTCAATTAAAGACAACTGATTTTCTTAATTCAAATAAATAAACAACTCAATAATATATTTATTGAGAAAATAAAACGGACATCTTTTTTGTGAATAATAGTTTATTACTCTGTAAGTTCAATTCACCAATGAATTTACTAATATACCTACATATAACTACCTACCTAACATCATAATATATCGTTGGCGTACACCTAGAATTCTTTTTTCCTAAAATGTCATCTCAATACCATAACATGTATAGAACTTTGACGACTTTGTTCTTGTAAATAATATCACTTCCTACATATTTGTAGTTTTTAAATGTCAAGAAGAAATTTTGTTTGAATGTCCACAATATGAAATTTTGAATTCTTGTAAAATCTTCTTCTTTTACGTAGACCTTTTTTGAAGACTTTCGAATCCTACCACGACTGATTTCGTTCACCTATAGTACACAATCATTAATGGTTAGTTAAGGGACCGTATGACGATGTATAATGTACTTGTTTCAAGGTCATTAAATGTATTACTAAAAAAATAGATTTATATAAAACAAAATCATAAATTAATTTTTATGATAATATTATTTTTGTAAAGAATTCACATCACTTTCCAGCGAAAACTGTATAATCTGTAACAAAGAAAATATTACGTAGGTATTTGTAGTAGAGTGTTGTAGTTGATCCTCGTAATCCCTCATTTAGGAAAAGGGGACGAAACTGGAAGAGTTGAGCGAGAAAAGGACAATCCCACTTGCTTTAATACAACACTAGGAAACTCCCTTCATATTTTTTATATTCATTCAATATTTTAGTCCCGCTTTCATAAAACAAATCTCTTCACGTTTTTCATTACGTATAAGTCGTAAAGATAGAATCGTGTCTACTATTTAAATCAATAATTATTTTATTTTATTTGTTTTTACTGATTTTTTTTTACATATACCAAAAATTCAATATTTTATATAAGCAACATAAATAAATTGGGTTGGTTTGGACCACCTCACTAGACCAGGCCTGTGCCGAGGTGGTAGACTGGTTACATCATATTAATTACTAAATCATTGTAAGCTGTTATATATAATGATTGTGTAGCCCATGGTCCACTTATTTAGTCCTATGTTAGTAGTTTTGTCGTGTAAGTTGTTATGAATTGAGAATTTGCTGACAATAGTTGATTTGTTATATAACCATGTTTGTATTGTATGTTAAGGTCTTTTATTTTCTATTAAATGAGTGTTCTTTATATCTTTTGAAATTAAATTTAGCATCTTTGGAGCCAAGAATTGATATTTATTTGTCCGTATGTAGTGTATGTCTTCAGAGTGATTAGTTAATGTCTGCGTCTTGTATCGTGAGAATGTTGAGCAGTGATATATGGTTATTCTTATCATTTTAAAAATTAATTAGAATTTGTTTAATATAGAGTTGTGCTGTAGTTAGCGCGTTATTTAATTGTTTATTCAATTTATATTTAAGTTATTTTATATAGGTTGTATTTTAAAATCTTAAATAGTGGATAGGTACAATTACTTACAACATAAACATATGAACATGAATCATTTATACAATTACGTTTGATTCAATTATTACATTTGTTTGAAATTACAGGAATGACAATTGAAAGAAGGAGTCGAAAAAAGCAAAACAAATTATTTAGAATTACTATTAAATGTATTTATATATTTTAAATTTAAATGTTAATGAAATGTATGACTTAAAAAATAAAAAGAACAAACAAGAAAATATTCAAAATTATTCATTAATACAAATATAACAAGTAACACTTTAGTACTATTATGATATCAAAATAATGTAATTGATTGTATGAGAAAGAAACAAATGTGCATGTGTGTGAAAGAGAGATAAGAAAAGAAAATCTAAGCCGAGCTATAAAATTAAATAGAAGGAACGGAAACGATAATTTTATTGAACTCTGTGGTTATCTATCAAACTTTTGTATTATTTATGTATGTGTGAAGCTTTTATAAAATTAGAACACAGCCTTAAAATTGTGATATAGTTATTAAATTTAGTTACGTTGGGTCCGTGAATCATAATTAAATATGTTTTATTTGATTATTTTTAAAATTAAAACTTGTCTGAACATGTCTTCATTTAAAACATTCAGAATTGAGTTTTGATGTTCGTGCTTTGCCTTTAACTTTTTAAATAATGTCAAGCTCTTTCACCCTCGCTATCGTCGCTATGAAAAACTTGAATGCCTTTCGTCAAAAACTTTGTTTATGGAAAAACCTTTGCCAGTCTGCCACTGCCACTGCTTTATGCAAATAATTAACTTTTACTCTGCCGATGGTTTTTTTTCCACTGATATTTCACAGCCTTTCATATTTTTTTTTCAGGAGTACCTACGTTGTTTACTAACAAATCCACTTAAAATCAAAAATATACTTGACATTAAAGTAGATAATACAAAAAATAATGTTTTCTAATTGATATATTATAATTCTTACATACCATAATTATTTTCTCTATTTGGGGTAGGCTGAAAGAACTGTACTCCAGACTCTTCTATCTTGACATATACCTACATGTTTTGCCCTCATTCAAATCCATGCATCGCTTCATACATGCTCCCCTATTATTCTGCATGGAAAAAAATGTTATTAGTAAGAAAATTTCATGTTAAAATTAAACGAACTATAGTGACTACAAAATATTTGTTTTTGTGCAACTTAATTTTTTGTGCACACAGCCAAACAGTACAGTAATAAATAGATTAACTTTTATAAATAGATAAACAAAGGTTTGGCTAAAACGCAAGTAGCCATTTCGGTTGTAATAATATATTTTCAGTATGAATTCATATATTATTACCATATTTCTAAATGACATTTATATGATCATGCCCACTCTTTCTCGACCGGCCCCTCCTTCTCATTCCACTCTTTTCAGCCTTGTATACTTTCTTTGTCAGGCGTTCATCGTTCATTCTCTCCGAACATTTATCTTCATTTTACTTACTATATCTCTTTCGATATCCACATAAATAATATATTCTTTTAAAAAGCAAACTTGTTGTTTTTAGCAGTAGGTAGTCTGATGTGATATTAGGTACATACAATGAGTGATACAATACAAAAACTCTTTGAACTAGACATCATATTACTAGAACCTTTGTGTTCTCTGTAACTTAATGGTTTAGAATATACATATTAACTCTACTTTTAACTATTATTAACGGTTATGGTAACGAAAAAACGATACAATTTTTTAGAACAAGCAAATATTTATTTATTTCTGTAAATAATATATTTGAGGAAGATGGGTCGAGGTAATCCAATAGATTAGGGTTTGAATGCTTTTCACCGACCTATTTCAACTTTAAAATTCATGGAAGTAACTTTATGGGACATTTTCAAACAATTTAATTTATTACAAATCACGACATCACTCTTGGTATAAAAAAGTGAAATTAATTAAATTGTATGAATGTATTCTTTACTGACTGGATACACACCAGTCATCAATCTGTTTCAACCAATCAGAGTGGATTTATAAAATGCATTTTATATTTACAGTGGTTAGCAACATTTATAAAAACAACATGCCATTCATAAAGTAGGTTACATAGGTATGTACAAAAACTTTTTTAAATGTCGTAAATTTACATAACTGACTGACCATTATAAATATGTTCGAATTGTTGAAATTAAAAATGAAAGGCCAACACTCGAAATGATATAAGGACAATTTTCTTTGTTGAAATTCCAAAATGAGCGTTGATTACAAGTTATTGTTCCGCTGTGCTTTTTGTCCGACAATTCAATTAATTTGTTTTCCAGTTTCGGGAATATTTTGTCTCCTGGTGTTATGTTTTAGGCGCAAAAACACCGATATTCTCACATACATAGGTATACACAAAATGGGTTATCGCCAAATCCACGAAGGGTTTTTGAAATCTACACAATTTTCATTTTTTATAAATATTTATGATCGCAATAGGTATAATGAGATAAATAGGCCCGAAGAAAACAGAAGTCAATAGAAACTAAATGCACTAACTAATAAAGGAAGAGTTTATTGCCAAATGGCAATTTCTATCAACAAACCAGTGTTTTGGTACATAGATACATACATACCATCACGGCATATCACTCATTGTGAGGTAACCAGCGACAGGTGTTCATTACCTTATAAAAATAAAGACGGGATACACGCAGGTGGTGTTATTCATATGTACGAAGGGATGTTCGCTCGTTATATGGGAGGTACAAAATAAATTTGTTTTAATGTAAATTACAGACATAAAGTTGGGGTGAGCTGTAAAAATCACCGAGTCACTAAAATGTTTTCGTTGTTCAATGGCATTGGAAATGTATACGATTTCTTAATTTCTCTTATTTCCTGGTCGACATATCAAAACATCACACCGGCATTACAGGGCCGTACTTAACACAGGTTCAAATGACGCAGGTGTGCCAGGGGCAAGTAAGTCTGAGGTTGAAAATAGAATAGTAACAATTCGAAGAAATAAATAAGAAAAATTATTGTAATCATCTTTTTCTTCTTCGGCCTATTTCCGTCCACTCTTGAACGAAAGCATCCTCCATTTGACTCCACGTCGTTCTATCCTGTGCAGTTTCCCTCCAGGACGTGCCAGTATATCTTTATCATCTTTGTCGTTCGAATTCTCCAAGTTAGCACACTCTTTGTCCACTTCTTCTTCTTCTTCTTCTTCAGCCCTCTGTCTTCCACTGCTGGACATAGGCCTCTTCCATATTCTTCCACTTCCTTCTATCGTTTGCTGCTTGCAGCCAATTTCTACCCCCCACAGCGGCTATGTCGTCAGACCATCTTTTTTGCGGTCTTCCGACGCCTCTCTTACTTTCCCAAGGTCTCCATCTCAATATTTTAGGAGTCCATCTTGCGGGTTCCTGTCTAGCAATATGTCCCGCCCATTGCCATTTCAATGTAGCTACGCGATCCATGACGTCCGCTACTCTGGTCCTTTTCCTAATTTCCTCATTTCTTATTCTGTCTCTTAGGCTTATACCAAGCATGAATCTTTCCATGGATCGCTGTGTGCATTTGAGTTTTTCTACATTTCTTTTTGTAAGGGCCATGGTCTCCAATGCATATGTAGTCACTGGCAGTATACATGATTCCTATGTTTTTCTTTTCAGACAGATCGGAATCTCTTTATCTTCTAGAATGTGTCTAAGTTTGTTAAAAGCTGCCCAACTCATTCCTATTCTTCTTGGCAGTTCCGCTGTTTGGTTTTCTTTGCCCAGTTTTATCTTGTGTCCAAGATATATGTATTCATCCACTATTTCGAGATTTTTATTGTTAACAGTGATGATTTTGTTTTCTGGACTTATAATTTTCGTTTTTGCTATGTTCATACTTAGACCAATCTTGCTAGAAGCCTCATGCAATTCATTAATCATTTGACTTAATTCATCAATGCTCTCACCTACAACAACTATGTCATCAGCGAATCTTAGGTGACTCAAATATGTGCCATCTATCTTCACCCCTTTGTTATCCCAGTTGAGGGTTTTAAATACATCTTCTAGGGCTAGCGTGAATAGCTTTGGCGAAATTGTGTCACCTTGTCGCACACCTTTTTGAATTTTTATTTTTTCAGTTTTAGTGTCGTCATCGATTACAACAGTCATAGTTGCATTTTCATATATAAAGTTTATTAGTTGTATATACCTGGAATCTATTCTTGCATTTTGGAGTGCCTCGATAATTGCCCATTTTTCAACTGAATCAAACGCTTTTTGGTAGTCAACAAAAGCTAGATGTATAGGTATGTTATACTCTGTTGTCTTCTCTATGAGTAGTCTTAATGTCTGAATGTGATCTCTGGTTCCAAAACTTTTGCGAAAACCAGCTTGCTCTACGGGTTGATAACTATCAAATTTCAGGGTTAAGCGATTTGTTACTATTTTTGTTAGCAACTTATACAGGTGGGAAAGCAGGCTAATGGGTCGATAGTTTTCTAAGTTATCGCTGTCTCCTTTTTTAAATAATATTTTTACTTCAGCGTTTTGCCAACCATTAGGTATCCTGCCTTGTTCTAGGCATTTGTTCAATAATATTTTTATAGCTTCTATCAACTTTCTCCCCCCTAACTTTAGCATATCACTTGTTATCTGATCATCACCTGGAGCTTTGTTACTTTTCATTTGCTTTAAGGCATTTTCAATTTCGTTAATTTCCACTTCTGGTAAATCTTCTGACCCTACGTTCATTATACATTTTTGGTTTTCTTCGTGATGAATATGTGATGTGTAAAGTTTTGAGTAAAAATTTTCAACGGTTTTGCATATAGAATGCTTGTCTCTTACGACAATTCCATTTTGATCCTTAATTTTAGTTATGTTATGGTTGCCGCGAGATTCTATTCCTTTTAAGACTTTCATATTTTTGTTATTTTCTATTGTTTCTGTTATGAGTTTTGTATTATATCTTCTAATGTCTTTCCTTATCTCTTTTCTGATATTTTTGTTTAGGAGCTTATAATGATCTGAATCCCTATCGAGAGTTTTGCGTTCTTCAAGTAACTTGAGAGTGTCATTTGATAGTTTAGTACTATTTTTCTTTTGTCTGTATGAAATTTTTTTTAACAGCTGTTTGAATAGTTGAGGCGATTTTGTCGTTAAGAGTGTCCAGTTCTGTTTGTTCGAGTTCCCTCTTCCCTTCCATCTTATTTTCCACCGTTTCTTGAAAAATGTTTTTATTTCTAGTTATTATATCTAATGTAGGTAATTTATGGATTTTTCTTCCTATCAAAGCTTTTCTTTCCATTTTGGTATTTATTCTGAAGAGTGCTCTAACCAGTCTGTGGTCGCTGCCTGTGTCAAAATTGTTTAGTACTGAGACATTCTTACAATATTTCCTCTCATCTGTGAGTATATAATCTATCTCGTTTTTGATTTTGCCATCCGGGCTTCTCCACGTCCATCTTCTTTGTTTTTGTTTTTTATAGAAGGTGTTTAAGCAGTACAGCTCCTCTTTACGTAAATAATCCAGCAACATTTCTCCTCTTTCGTTTCTATTACCTAGTCCAAACTGTCCTATATTATGTGGATCTCCTTGATTCTTTTCGCCAATTTTGGCATTGAAGTCACCAGTTATAACAACTAGCTTGGCTTTTTCAGATCTTTTGGCTTTTGTAATGTCTTCGTAGAGCTGTTCGACTTCTTCGTCATCAGAGGCGCTTGTAGGAGCATATGCATGGATGATTTGTATATTAAATTTTTGATTCAGTTTTATTAATATGTAGATAACTCTGTGAGATATGCTAGTCATTTTTGTTACATAACTTTTTAGAGATCTATTTATTAAAATTGCTATTCCTCCTACTGAGGAGTCTACATTGTTTCTATAGAGGAGGTGTCCAGATGGTAGGGTTACTGCTTCTTCTCCTCTTTGTCTCGTTTCACAAATACCCAGCACATCCCATTTTATGTTTTTCAATTCATATTCTAATCTTATTTGATCTTCTTCTAGTCTTAGAGTTCTAGTGTTGTATGTCGCAATATAGATGTTATTTTTTCTTTCCGAACTTTTGCCCCCCCCAGAATCCGTGGGGCAGACCGTTGGGACGGTGCGAGATTCTGAACGCTGCGTTCTACTCGCCTGGGGTAGTCTTGTTTTGGAATTCGGGTTCATTTCATTTGGAAGGAGTTTGGCATTTAAACACCACGCTTGCCAGACGGGTTGGTGAGTTTTGAATTTCAGCCGCCCTTAACATAGGGTACAGACGCTGTTTGTAGCCGCCCATTCTGGGTCAGACGCTACATACCTGTTGGTCCGCGGGAGGTATTTTATTTCCCTCCTACCCTGCATATCTGCCGAGCATTCCCCTATCCGCCACCTGGAGACGCGTCCTATAGCGGTTATCAGGCTCCGCCAAGGAGTCCACTTATCGTCCGAGATTCTGGCTGCGTGTCCTATAAATAATCCATTGCTAAACGGAATTCTACAAATTGAAAGCCTCTGTAATATGAATTTGATGATTGTACGGGGAGTGGAAGGGAGGCACTTTTAGAATTTGTACGATCGGCGCCGAAAACCATTGATCGAGCCCTGGTTATATATTATAGCCTGTGGCATTTATACAAGACGTTAATTTAGTTTTATTATTCGCTTGATCTAAGTCCTCGCCATTACGATACTGATTTTATGGCGTCTTTAAAAACAGCTGAGTTGGTGATGTATCGCGTAATTGACCCATATAATCCATATTAATAAAACGTTTCCAAAGTATATAACCATATAAATACTCCTCATGGTTTTAGTACATAGGCTACGTGCAACGAAAATCAGACTAGTATGTAATTTAAGACATGATTGAAAAATTGATTAAAGCAAGGGGATATTATCAATTTGATCTAAAATACGTGGTTATGTAAGAACTTTACAAAACGGAAAAAAACAATATTGCTTAAAATTTTGTATTATCCACGTATCAATATGCCATTCACTATCGACTTTTTTTATATAAAATTCTTTATATTACTCCTATCACTTATTAAACCGCATCCTTAGTCTCACAAAACTTCATAGCAAGTAATAATTGCTAGCCACGAAATTATTCGTGAAAAAATAAATTAAGATTATTGAAAAATACATAGAAGTGAATGGCGCATTATCTCTGGCAATCAGATATAGGGACAATGTAGGTATTTTACTTTAAAATATATCCAAGAACATGAATTAGATAAAAAAATTACGCTCTGCAATATTGTTTTTAAACAGGCGAACATTTATGATTCTATAGAATTTTGCAAAAACAGAATGTTTTGTTCACCTTTCTAATTAGGGATGTGGTATGAACACGATGATTTTGCAACAACAATGTATCCGAAACTTCTTTCAACAATAACACTTTTTTGTAAAACAAATCTGTGTTGTCTACAGCTACACAAGTTAATCGTGTGAATTAGTATCAAAACCAAAAAATAACAATGTGCGCCATCCTTAACGTCCACTCCTGTGTAAAATTTTCTCAATTTACTGAGTCATTAGTAGCGTCCTCTGGGGAGGAATCCCTGCCCATCCTAAATTACAGAATCCAGAACAGGTATTAACCACGAGAGCGATTGTATACCTTTAAATAATAGAAAAAACTATCAAAAATTAAAAATTATTTTAATAGTCTATTGAATAAGCTCCTGCTTATAAAAAGTGGGGATTTTGAAATTTTTTCTTGTAAAATATTTTTCAAATATAAAGTATATTTTACTACAATATCAGGAATTCCAGCATGATTATTCTTCAGGATGACAAACACTTTTTGGTCTAAAAACATTTCATGTGAAATCGTCAATAAAATAAAAACAAACACTTAAAAAATTATGCTGATTAAATATATTTATTTTGATATTAAACAAAAAACAATAAAACACATTAATTAAATCATTTATTTTACAACATTCAACGTGTTATACATTATATTCTGTATGTTGAAACAAACAAAATCTTTCTGGCAATGTTAAGAATTAATTACAATAATTATGAACGAACATTTTTATCTTTTTTTTTATGTGGTAAAATTACTTAGGTAAATGATTATTATTTATTATTTATGTAAAATTTATGAAATTTACCTTTTTTATTTTGTTATATTGCTTTTTTAATGCATCTTTTAACAATTTCGTAGAGTAAAAAGAAAATATTTAAATATATTTTTATGTTACACAGTACCCACAATCTATAAATATAATTATGTATTAACAAAAATATTATTATTCTTTAAATTTTCAATTATATTAAATTTGAAATAGCTTATATTTATATATAATATATTATGGTTGATATACTTACCTAGTATTATTTTTTATCAAAATGTTTTATTTTTGTAATTATCTTTTATTTTTGATGAACAGGAAACCTGATGGATATGGACGACAGTATACTGATGTATGATTTGTTCCAAATTTTTTATAAACCTTAAATAATTTTATATAAAATTTGGATAATTGTATACAGAGAAAACCGAAAACTTCCATTTAGCAAATCTTAATTTTAGCGACATAAGTTAGCGAAATATGTAATTCTATTCAATTCGTAGATACTTGGCTCTTGAAGTGGGATATTATTTACAAATGTACCTATAAAATTGATATTATACCTATATTTATTTTTTTTATACCTATATCATTATACCTATAAGAAATCATAGATTTGAAAATTAAGGTACCAACTACAACATAAATTTGGCATTCAAAGACTAACTGGAAATGTCATATCATGTGTATGATGTAGGCAATTAATTTTTTTTTTGATTATCTTAATTTGTTATTGATTTCTTTTGATTCTTAGAATTATCTATTATTTGATTGTTTGCTAAAAGCGCCAAAAAATATGCCGAAATAAATTGTTCACTGTGTCAAAAAATGAGTTTCAAATCTCGTATTGTGAAACCATAAAAAATTTGAGGTTGTAATTCGAGAATTATAATATTAAGTCTAACTGAATCACACAATACATATTTAAATTATTTATATTATAAAACATTTGCCCACTTGATGATACATAAGAGCCAAGTAACTGCCACAGTTGATGGCATACAATAGTGTGTATGGCCAGTGCTGGGTTCCAGTGTGTGATGGGCGGGTACCAGCTGTGCTTGTTATATTGCAGGGCGCGCGGAGGTCGAGGGCGGCGCGGTGGGCGGAAGGCGGCGAGACTAGGTCCCGCTGCCATCACTGACCCAAGGACACGACCCTGGTCAAAGTAAGACCAACGAGAAGCCACAACCCCACTGACTAGAAACCCTCACAGTTTTGAGTCCAGTCTCGCTCGCGATCTTTCATACATCTATTTACATGCGATAGGGACCTTGAAATTCCGTGGACAACTCGTTTGATCAACATTTAATTATCAACATTTTATTTTAAAATCACCTTTACTTTAATCACCTTTTGATGTAGGCTTTTTAACCACCCTTCAAACAATTCATACAAATACTGTTTTATTTTAAATCTTAGATTATATATGATATTTTAAATAGATATTTAATTCCCGTTTTTTCTTTTTTATATCAATCTGTTAAACATCAATCACCTGTCAGATATTAATATAACATTATTTTTTTTATATCCGTATTCTATCTTTTTGAATAACTAAGTAAGTAGAGTAAAATCACACTAAGTTAATAAAACTAATAAAAGAAATTGTTTAGGATAAAAAACAACACTGTGAATACCTGCACTTTTGCATGTTAGCTCCCAACAAAATGTACTGTCCATCGGCTTTGGATTGAATTACTCCGTCGATTAGTTGTGCATTCCACGGCCAACCGGCTCTGATTGATGTCTTCAGATTGTCGAGGTGTTCGATGCCGAACAGTTTTATTACGATCAGTGAACAAGGCATGTATGTAATGGAAGATGCATGGCGGACATGCAGAGTGGTATAAATCCCGTGTCTAGTGGCAGACGAATTACATACTGACGCCGGTGTAGCTAAGTCGACTCATCTGTCTCCCAATGTGCCCCAACAGCTGTGGCTGAATAAATCCATGTCGTTTTAACCCCATCTATTAACGGTGCCTCCGTGTGACCTCCCGTTTGATTTTCAACTCGCTTTTTTATGGCTCCTTTTTATTCTATTTAAAGAGATCAACCCGTTCCCGTTGATAAATGAACATGGTCCGATGGTCATCTGTAAATCTATTGATCCCATTATCCGTAAGTTTTACTGAACCTTAGAACATCAAATTGGCTAAATGTGAAATTAGTGTAGGTTGAATGTGAAAATCCTTTATCATCATTTTAATTTAAAATTTACATACCTTTTATAAAATAGTACGTTTATTGTGTAATAGTTTTCATTGGCTTTGTTTGCAACTGTAGTGACAGTTCTAATAAGATGGAAATTTAATAAACAACATTCCTATAAAATTCGTCGGTTCATTCAGTTGTATTATATTTAAAAGGCACTAATTAAAAGTTTAATTTTATTGATGTCTCAAAAACTTTAAAATTCAAAATCATGTTTTTCAACAAACGTTTTTCTCACACGACGTAATTATGTAAATATCAGTCTCACACGACGTAATTATGTAAATATCAGTCTAAAGCATAGCTTCAGAACATATTGCTATTTTTCATTGGTTTATAAACGAATAAAAATAATTAATTATCAATAATTAATTTCTTTGATATCAAACACATATTTTATGACCATTACACGCTTTTCAAAAATGCAGAGCGTCTCTCTAACATGTTTGGAAAAACTTTATCACAATATTTAAAGAATATGCAGGCGCTTGTAAAGATTTACTTCTAACTTATTATTAGTTATTTCTGAAATATTTTTGAAATATCATAATTCAATCTTTATATACATAGATACACAAGTTAATGGATGTTCTGCAAACTCCAAATGCGCTCTATGCTCATGAAATAAATGTGACAGAAGACAAAGATACCCATTATTTAATTCTTGTTGCCATATTTAAATAAACTTTTACGAAGTCACCACCTATTCCTACAATTTTATCAATTACCTACCTCTTTTTTTCGTCTATACGCTATTGATTTATTGATTAATATTCAACTTATAGTCAATTTGATGTTCCGTGGATCTAATGACGTTGTCTAAATAGAATCGACCCAAAACTGTGATGGTGTTGCCCTGTGGTAAAATGTGTTCTCCGTGTCGTTCGTGCTCTAGGCTGTTGTTCGTGGTGTAGTGATACGATTTTGTTTAAAATGTCCATATTGTTTTCTTTGTTTATATTATTATTATTATTATTAATATTACATTAAGATGACTTTAATTTACCTGTTGTATCGCCGGCTAAAGCTCGATCGTATATCATTAGCAGCCTACTGACTGGGAGTGGCAATCGAGAAAGATGCGCTCTAAAATTTGGCAATTTTCGATTATTTTCTAAGATTATTCAAACGAAAATAACATGTTTAAAACTGCCTAGTTTCATTATATTAAATAGATTGAAATATTCTGTTCTGATTCCCACCCACAGTCAGTAATCTGCTACTTTTGATTTGATTTGGTTTCCACTAGATCTTATTTATTATGTGCTTCATTATTTACAATATCACAAGTTTCATCTGAATGAGTGTGGTGATAATTTTATCTATTTTATTGTTTGGTTTTGTTGTTTTTTCGGCATACTGTTAGGTAATGCAATTATTATTATTATTCAGTATATTATTAGATATAACATTTTTGTCAATCTTTGTGTCTGTTTTGTTATTGTAATCATGAGACGTTTACTTTTAATACTATTTACAACTAACCAAAAATAGTATTTTCATGTTTAAAACTAAAAACCGTATGAAAATACACAACTAAAATCCTTATTTTAATACAATACTAGTTTAGCGTTGATTTGTGTTGTATTAGATTTCTATGTATGTCCGTTTAATCAAGCATTTTTTTTTCTAAAAAGCAAAGATTAGTAGATACTTTGTTATTATAATAAAACGTTACTGATATAATTAAAACCTAATTGTGTTGATACTTATTATTAACTTTACGCACAGAGGTTAGTGAGAAAGGAAATAATTAAGTATTTTAAACGACCAGACATTGAAACCAGCGACAAGAGCGACACTGCCATTGTGAGCAAAATCGTGGGCTAATCACTTTAGTAATGTAGTCATTCAAAGGCGAGTATAAATGGGAATACGCCTCACTCAGTCTAAAACTAATGTCGGGATTTTCGTCAAAATAATTTTAATAAAACTTCAACTCCATCTGTGCGGACAGTAATGACGCTCCTTTGTAAATATTAAAGATTATTAAAGAACAAACAATAAACTTTTGACGACAACAAGTGAGTTGAAAACAAAAGAGCCCAGAACACCCAGTCTCATACCCTCGTCCCTTCCCCCAGACCTTCACCGTCCCATACCCCTCCATCCGTTCCACAATATCCCAATCTCCCCGAGGGCTCACGATCATCCAGAGATTGGATGAACAAGTTTCGGCAACATTTACCAAATTACTTGGGTTCATTATTTTACAGGCAGTACTCATTTGTAATCACACTTGAAGGATGAGATCCTCGGGTACACTACATTGTCAGGCGGATATTTTCGGTCAAATGACGATCTCGTTTTAATCTCAGAGGTGTTCTATTCATTGGCGTTAATAACGAATATTTTTTTTTATTTATACCCAAGGGGTATGTATTAAAATCAAAATATCAAGAAAAATCCTCACGCTATGAATAATATAAATCATTAATTCAGTTGTCTAATAGTGTTGAAACTTGAAATGTCCAAAAAATCTGATAAATCTATGGATCGTCTCTTATTTCATTCCTTTCAACAATATTATTTGTCATTCATTCGTTGCTTATTACTTTAACATGTCTGAAAAGGCAAAAACTTTTCCATTAACTTCCTTTTTTATTCTTGATTCCCAAGCATGTAAAAGACATAGCGTTTCAACACATCAAACTTTCGTTTCTCAACAGAAATTATTCTGGTTATGTAAATCTCAAATTAATTAATAATTAATAAATTTGATAGTTTATTTTCTATTCAAAACATTAACAAAAAATATATTATCGAGTCAGATAATTTATAAGGGTAGACTAAAAAATTAGAGAACCGATCAAATACCGTGTCAATGTCAATTAAAAAGTCCTTTTTTCTTAGACATTTTATCTCCAAGAAAATTTAATATCTTCAAATGGATATTCTTGATATTATATCGTACATATCTCCCAAAGAAGTCACTCTAATTAACCTACAAACATTATGATTTACCTTAGTGTATTTGAAACACTCGGATGGGTTGACTAGCTTTTAATTGTATTTATACGAGATTACACACACATACACACACACATACATAATATTATATAGATTGTAGTAGAGTCGAGTAGAGAAACCCACAATAATTATTAGTATGGAATGTTCACATTTAAATGGTGTTCCCGCTCAGTCATGTTTCCTTCGCTGTGGGAATCCATTATTCATAGTTATCTATTCCAAGTTTCTCCTTCAAAGTTATGAATTTATAATTACTAAACTCTGTTCGTTCATCCATCTCGTGGCAGTTGTCTCTCAGGGCGGGACGTGGAACGATCCTCCAGCAGAATCTGGCGAATGTGCCTATGGAATAACTGAATTGCAATCAAGATTTTCCGAAGATAATTATGGACCTATATCATATAATATATTACCTATCGTTATCTGTATATTTATTGTTTTTATTTATATTAATCTTCGAAAAAATACGCTAAATCTTTAAATTTTATCACAATAATTCATAAAACTTTCGATGTTTTTGTCTATCTTTAAATTAATATAGTTTGATAAATTTAGAACGATGTATGACAGAGTTCGGAATGGAGATACAAGGAAAGAATGTAAGATGAAGAAAGATGTAATTACCAGAATAAAAGTTAACACATTGAGATGGTTTGGCCACTTGGGGAGAATGAACGAAGAACGCCTGACGAAGAAAATATACAAAAAAACTGACAGGAACGGAATAGGAGGTCGGGGGCGCCCAAGAAAAGGATGGCACGACCATGTAAACGATATTTTGAAAGGTGGAAATGTAAGAAGCGTAAACAACAGACGAACGTGTATAAGACGATGTATGAATGTTGATGAGGCGATGAATGTGTGTCAAGATAGAAAAATGTGGCGTTCGGTTGTCTCTGCCTACCCCGTGAGGGACATGGCGTGATGGTATGTATGTATGTATGTATATATTTTTTAAAATATGACGAATATTATTATTTAGTATTTTCGAATAAAAATGCAAAAATCATTATTTGTTTAGGTACATAAATATAAATAAATTCTATGTCGTATTTTTTTCTGTAATATATAAACAAAGAAGAAGCAAGAATATATTTTTCTTTGTGAGAAACTGAAAAAAATCAAAATCTTTCATACAGAGCTAACAACCTGCCATTGGTTAGTGTATGAATGACGCTATAAAGGCACTACATTCCTGCGTGGGTACCTGATTTTGCTAAAAAAATAATATTTCCCCAATTTTGAATTTGTTAATACATATATATTTTATTATTTTCATCTGTGTGTAAAAGTAAATTTTGTAGGTTTACAAAAATAGTTACATTACCAGTATCAATTACATTAATTCCAATATCAATAATTTAGTTGACCCTTATTTTTCTAGAAATTCTATTATCTACATTTTCCTTTTCAGCTAGTTGTATTGAACCTTATAAAACAAATAAAATTAAATAGTATAAGAGTCCTGTTTTAGATCCTCTGCAATAATAATATGTTATCAAAAGTAAATAAAATAATTTAACAACCTGCCATTGGTTAGTTAATTTAAATTATTTCAAAAAAATAAAGATAACAGCGTAACTCCGAAAGAGACGTTTTGTTCGTAAAATATACAAAAACTTTTTCGATCACTGCCAAAAATATAGGTCTTAGTTACTCAGCAAAAAGAATGGTTGAAAATTTTACTGAAATAAAATTAAGCTAACGGAGGTATTTTATAATTTATGATCACAATATATTAATGTGTATTGTGCTTGTTGATATATATCTCAGAGATAGTAGATTGAAACAATTTTGTACAGGTATAATACAAATTTAAGACGAATATACATAATCAATGAAAAAAATACCTAAAATCAACCAACGAGTGCTCAATATCAAAGCATAAACAATAGACTTCACAGTTCTGAACTAGGTTTACTAAGTTTTGAGGTAACAGTTAGATCGAAAAAATGTATTGAAATCGTACCTCCAATTTTTGTCTTGTTATTAAATTTAACACACTAGCTCGGTATTACAGTAGTATGCTTTCTAAACATAGGTACTGTACCAAATATTTCATATATAAGATGATACCACATTAATAATGACATCATTTTATGATTTTTTTTAGTAATTTATGAAGAACAAAATCTGTATAAAACAAATGTATACCTAATACTAAAAATCACAATTTTTATGACCAATGGCTTAGTAGCACACACATCATACACTTATAAAAATTACAAATTCAATGGTCTTGTTTGATGTATTTACATACTATTGATGTATAGTCAATCAAAAGTAAATATTTAACAAATAAAACTAGCGGTAAACAGCGAAAATTAATAACCAACATAAGAACGTAAATTTAATACACACAAAAGTATAGCCCCCATGATAATGTTGCAATTGACATTCTTGAAGCCTTTGATTAAATCATGTTGGCATATCGGAAAGACGTTCAAACAAAATTAATTTTTCTATAATACCATAATGAAAGGACGGATATCGTTATATGATAGGAGCATAAATTCATTTTTATTTGTCATGAAAATATCGTTTTGTATATAAAGGTTTTGATAGTAGTAAAATATAATGTAGGTCTAAGGAATATTTGTCTTCCCATACTTTGTCCCCTCACTGTCAATATTGTCGTTGAGATTGTTATCACCTCACTAAATAATTATTCCCCATATACGAGGACGCCATAGAATGAAGACATTAGTAAGCACCTATCAGCATTTAAATTATATTCGGTAAATATATCATTCCCGGTCGAAAAATATTATGCGATGTCATTGAAGAGATAACAGAATAGACCTCTTATAAGTAATATAAGTATTATTTTCTATTTTTTGTTTAGATATTATAATTTAGGAATGCTGATTGTCTATATATAATTTGCGCTTTTGATTTTCTTAGATTCTCAGTAATGAAAAACGTATTATATAAAAAAAAGAATATGAAACGCAAACACATTCACAATCGGCAAACTGTTAATCATTTTTATCCTACTCATAGGGACAATTTCAAATGTACATAATTTTTTTTAAATTCTGATGTATTTATGAAATTTATTTTACATCCAAAGGAATGTGTTTCATGTTCTCTAGAAATTTACTTCTTGTCTTCTTGCAACCTATTTGTTAATAATAATGATTGCATCTCAATTTAAGTAGAATTTTCAACACTCAATTTAACAACACAACCACAATATTGTAATTAATTATTTGTTTTTTTTTTCCTATTTTATTTCATGGTCGAACTATAACTAAAATAACACCTTGTGCGTATTAGTTATAGTCTGAATTGTATTTTTTTTGTGTTTACATTTTCCAATAATGATTTTTTTTGTAGATAAGTAATAACACCCAGCTAAATAGTATGCCAGAACTCAACACTGATAATTTTAATAATTTCCATTAGAATTTTTTTGTTTGATGTCGGCTTTGGTGTACAATTTAAAGTGTTTTTTTTATCTAAATATTGTTGTACTTACTTATCACCATATTATTATTATTATTATAGACAAATTAACACTATTTTTTACAACGAGCATATTCCACCCTCATCATTTCACTGAACTACCTGATCAACTGTCAAAAACCACAGAGCTTGAATGATTATTGTTTGTAAAATTATTGTTGGAGAAACGGACGTTCAACCTATAAATGAAAATATGAATATCTCGAAATTTCATTTTCATATTGACAATTTTTCATTAAAATTTTGATCAATAACACAAAATATACGTGTTGAGAAGAAAACGTGACATTTAACACAAGAAGTTAAATTTTATATTTGATTGATGGATTTATCTGTATATTTTGATAGTCCATGACTTATAACTGTACCTACCAATACTTTTTACCACTTTTGAGCTATTTTTTTGAGAGAATCTTCTCTCATCGACAAACGTAATATAACAGTTACAGTATAACTCTTAATGGAAACAGTATCTATTACTCTCTCTTTCTAAAAACTGTTTTTTATTCAAATTTTAGTGAAGAGTACCTAGTCCGTGTTTCAATTGGTTTCATTTATTTCTCTCCATTATTATGGAATAGTGGCGCATGATAATGTCAATGTTTTAAGTATTTTGTTTATATCAATAAACTTCACTTCTATACAAAACTTTTTTCTAAATCTATCCATTGTTAAAAGTTGAACGTGTGTTTCTCAGTCGTTAGTTTGTCAGCGCATTTAGTTTTACCGTAAACTGACGCACTTTTGGTTTCTTCCACTGCATGTGCTGATCTCGTCCATCTGGCTGCCCCACCTGACGATGATGAGCAGATAGAAAGCTGTTCGTTGGTATGCTCAGCAAGCAACAGACCGAAGAAGATGTCCGTCAACTTTTCGCGCCGTTCGGCACAATAGAAGAGTGTACGATACTTCGGGGTCCCGACGGTACCAGCAAAGGTAAGAAAATAAAATCATTTTTTGAATCATGATCGTGAACGTAATACTAATAAACTTTAATACTGCATTATTCAGTGATCACATAAAATCACATGTGTTAATAACTTATGTGATTTTCAATTAAACTAAAAACTGATCAAAATATTAATTAATGAAATATATTATTCTTCAACTTTCGTATGTGTTTTTCATCATGATGTCTTATGTTGAAGAGTATTATTTTTATTCAGATTTTTTTTTATATTAATAAAATAGTGTATCTGATTCCCTTTGTAAAAACTATATTACATAAGAATTATTTTTTTGTTATTTTATTCCAACAATGTGTTTTATTAAAGCTTTAATAATGCAAAATAAAACATAGAAGATTGCATACGAATAATGTGCAATCACAAAACTCGAACTAATAAAGACAATAGCAGGCCATAAACCACGGAAGTTGTAGACCTTTATACGTGTATCTATAATTTGAAAAAAAAAATCAAAAATAATTCATCATGTAGGTATAAACCATGTTTTGTATGAAAATACGTGACTTACTAGAACAATAACTCATAAAAATATTGATTCAATGAAACAAATTAACGATGTTTGATTAAAGCAGAAATAATGTCCTTGTTCACGAATACACACGATGTTGTATGATGACAGGCAAACGTGCTCAATTAGTATTAGAGTCGGAACATCGATTCTACCGTCAGTCATATATATTCCCGTCTCCCTGACGTACATTTGTCCATAAACTGTGGGGATAATATCATTAAAAAAGAAACAGAATCACCGCTAAACTAAAGACGAAATACTTTTATCATCACGTCCGTCTTAAGTGTATTACTGCTGTTCTCTCCTCTCAAAAAAGGACCAGATAACAATTCTCTCTGAATTTCCTTGTCTAACTTATTCATTAGGGTGTGTTTGTTCAGATCGTGAACCGTTTCAACAGATCCTTACGGATCTTATTTGCTCGAGAGAATACACACTCGACATTACAACTCAAAATGGTGAAACTTGTTAATTATTTGATGTGTTGTATAAATCATATTTTCGTGTGAAAAAGATTACGGTTTATTTTCAAAGCAAACTTTTTCAACAATTTTATTTATTAGAAATAACTTAGATTATTGATTATTTTTAAGATAATCAAGGGGAAAAATAATAATGATTCAATAAGTGAAGTGATACCTAAATTGCTTCTGCCTCTTTCACAATCATCCAATAACCAAAATCGTTCCAGTATACGCTACGAAGAAAAAGTGGTCATTTCAATGCCTGTTATGTATTTTTAATGAGCTTGATGAAAATTCTCACTTACAAAAAAACCTTTTTATTCTGAAACGTCCTCTCTTAATGAATAAATTCCGCATAAATATCAACAAACCACGTGTTTTCGCTTATGATAATGTGTCCACGATTACTTTACATCTATTAAAAATTAAACTTGACAACTTCAAATATAAGCGTCGTGGTAACGATCCTAGTAACAATTAGCGAACAACGACACCATAAAACATTTCTGCTAAAAACATTTGGGACCCATTTCGCGCTGGTGTGCCGGCCGAGCCAATTTTCCCAGCCTCCGATCTCCGGACCGCTCTGAGTGGGATTCTGGTTTGATTACGACTCGACCGCAGTTTAAAACGTAAAATTTCATCGCATTCATGCAAAATTAAGTGCTCCTAAAGTGATATCGCCCTGCCATCTCGAAATTTATTATTCACCGAAAACTACCCTTACTGTTCATTGCTTGAGCGCTCGCTCGGGACTACTTAGAGAGTACGGGTTTGGGCCCATGTTACCTGCTATGGTATAAGCCTTCCTTTCCTTCTCATCTTGTAGTATATATATCTACCTACTTACCTGTCTTCTATCTATTATGTATATACTCATAACCCTGCGGAGTTTGTTGACGATTTAATTCAATAGTGTGACTTTTTGGAAGATAGTAAAATTATTCGTCAAAATTATTTCACAATTATTTCACTTGAATTAAGGCCCTTGTATACCCTGGGTATACGGCTGAATGCAAAAATGCACATTAAATTACCTTCTTATGTTTGAAACACGAAAAAATATTGTATATCACCTGATATGTGATATATAATATTTTATCGTGCAAAAAAGGTAAAACTTAGTTTTTTAAATAGCAAGGATAATTAGTAAAATAAGTTATTAATATCATAATAAAAAACTCGGCCGGTAGATTTTCTCATTCTCTCTCGATTGAAGTTAAAATCTACTTCATAGGCTTTGTAGTTTTTTAGTTACTTACAGCAAAAAAATAAAAAAGGGTCTTACTAAAACTAATTTTACAAGAAAAGTATTAATGAAATTCAAAACTCAAAAAACTCATGGAATAGAATGAAGATGTACCTACACACAAACTGTTCCTTATTTCAAAGACGTATCTTTTGAGGGTATTAGGGAAATTATTTTCAAAATGTACTATATAGACTCTTAATATTTTTTGGATCAGATTTCCTCAATCCAACTGCAACAATGATGCTTGACTATTCATTTTTTTTAATTTATTTCTCGTACGTGTATGTATTGTTTAAGCAATAATCTCGTATAATACCTACAGAAACAATAATCAAGATACAAATTTCATCACTTTTGTTTACCATGTAATTTGAACTATTCTTTAAGGCCGCACAGGCACTGAGTATTTTTAGCGAGTTGTACGTACCCCACTTCTCGTACTGAAGTAGAAGCGGTGGGGCTCGTCCCGCCACACATTTTGTAAAATATATAATTTTCTTATCCCACTATCCTGAACCATCTTTTAATCATTATTTCTTTACATTTTTTTCTCTTCTGTTGTGTTAAATATAAATAAGTGGATAAACATAATTGGATGGCAGGCCTAGCTATAGATTGTACCACTTAGCATATATATTTTAATGAATGTAACCTGTTCATCTGTGTATACCCCCAACAAAATAAAATAAATGTCAAGACACATATTTATTAATATAATACAGTAAATAAAATATATCACCATATTTGTAATATTGGAATGTGTGATTCGATCTAAAGCGTATGTATGAATGAGACAACAGAGTGTGAGAGAGATGGACGAAAGGTATAAATAGTCCGCGAATGGTATAAACGGGCCTCTTTTGACATTCGTTCTTATACTAGCTAGGTAAACAGATATACATTTTGTAAATATATGGTTATACTGTGATTATTTACGGCGTTATTAGTCATCTCTAAACTTTTTTTTTATTAAATTAACGAGGGATCCTGCAAATTTTTAGAGGTACTTTCGAAATTATTTTTTATCGAAATAATTCAAATATTATGATTCTGGAATTGTCGAGCTGTAGACAATACTAAATTTTTATCCCTGCCTTAGTTTCATGACGATAATGTCAGTTTTAGCTAACTAAATGAGGAAACGCCAGTACAACTTATAACATTTGAATACCTGTGCGGACTTAAAAACTAATTTTCTATAGAACTTATAACATATAAAAGAAACAATATAAGAGAATCAAACAAGTAAAAGAAGAAATTGAAGAGAGTTTATATTTACGACCATTTCAATAGAAATAAACATGTAAATTGACATTTTTAACTGAAAAGTCGTAAATACGTTTGATTGAATAAAAATAATAATAAATTCGCACGTAACGCGCAGACAATTGCGACGCCCGTTATTTTCAAACCATATATACTGGCCATAAATTTTAAGGATACGCCGTAAAAATAGATAAAAAAAAACTATGGCTACGATAATAAAAAGACAAGCGATAAAATCTGATATCGTGTGCGGTTTTACTGTTCCCCACAAACATAATAACACTCAGTGGGACATCCCAACATTTACGGCAGTTTTATAACAGTTTTAATAAAGGTATTAATACGCACAGGTGCATTATCCGCATGTGTGCACCTTCCATAAAACAAATGTATACAACTCATTCGCCAATGTGAAAGTATACATATATATTACTAGTATTGCACACAAATAATGTATACTACAATAGGTATTAATTATGCACAAGCGCTGACCATTTAAGAGGAGAAAGTCGTAAAAATATGCATATATTTAATCTAGCTACAATCCAGATCAACAATAACGCGGTTCAGTTTTATGCCATTTTGAGATATCAAAGAAATATATGAAATCAGGGGGGCTACTCATGACACATTCTTATCTTGCCTTATCTTTAAATGTATAAATCAGTACTCGACCATAATCTAATCTTAATATTTCTCTACATTTAATCATAAAAATTTGTTTAGGTCAAAGTGTAGCATGAAATTGTCATTAATTTTTGCATTAATCAATATTATTATCTAATCAATTTTAACCTCAAAGATTGCTAAAGACTGAAGCTGGTCTTAATCTTTTTTTAATCAACTTCTTGAGTAGCCCTGCAGGCCTTATCTGAGTACCTAGTTTACAATAAAATAGTATATATAATTAAGTTTTTTCATGTTCTATTGTGTTAAGCTCATCTTGCTCATAAAGAAAAAAGCAATTCATTCTCAGATTTTTTTATTTTTCTAAATTAATCAAATCTTCATAAGATTCTTCTTAAAAGTAATTGTCGTTGCGTGAGCATTTATGTACATAGTCATTATCAATACTAAACGAATTCCTTGGGTTGTTAACCTATTGCACTTACATACGCCAACTGATTTGTATATATGTATTATGTATATATTGTCAAACTCAATAATAATGAAGTATTCTTCTTCTTCTTTTATGTAGAGTTTAGGGACTGTTTTAAGAGGTCTTTTGATTATTAAGTAGTACAAAATATGTTTCTTATGCCTGGACTTGGTAAAAAAATTGACAATGACAATATAAAGTAGACGAAAAATATGTTCAAGTATTGATTGGAAATATTTAGGTGTAAAAAAATACTTGGTTAAAAAAAATCTCTGAATAATTCAAGAGCTCTTAGTATTTATTATATTGCAAAACCCCCTTAATTCAGTGAACATTCAATGAGCCATTTTAAATGTTTTTCAAAAATACATTTTAATAGAACATTATACTGATTGACACCAAACCATTTTCTATTTGTGACGTATCAACCGAGAATATCTCCGTTTCTGTCCATAGTCAACGCATAAAATCCCCTTTATCGCATTCATAAAACTTCTTTAAGTCACATAATATTTTCAATATAATGATCTTGAATTATCGCACAAATCTCCAGGGGGACACGTTATCATCCATTATTTGACGTTCGATAAAAATGAAGAGAATAACAGAGTTAATTTGGGAAAGTGATCGCTAGTGGAAATCAGCTCAGGATAAGAGCATCATAAAAGTAAAGACCTGCAATATTTTACACAGGGGTCCAACGTATACTGATCTCACCCGCCTTCAGGAACATTCACCACCTGGTCTCCCGCTGAAACGCTCCTCCCATCAATTCGCGCCTTTTACGGTACCGAACTGCGAAACTACATCCTTTAACGCCGGGCCCATTTTGATCTTTGATAATGATTAGAAATTTTCGAGTCTTGTGTTATAATAATATGTAATATGGTTCAACACCTTTTATCGTTTGCAAGCTCCGCACAATTTAATGGGAAATGTGAAAGTGCTCTCACAATTTGAACACTTTCTAAGGAAATGAAAAGAAATAACTTTTATTCTTCTGTGAGCATTAAAAAAACTTTTTTTTTTCTTGGTAGTCTAACGAGTAGGTACTGACTGATAAATATTTTTTTTATCTATTCCTTCTTCAGTTGCTTCCTTCGATAGCTAAAAAGGTGTTCAACTCTTGGTTCAGCCAAAGATTTCTATATAATATAATAGATGGAGTACCTACTCTGTGCAATGATTGAGTCATGGTATATCGCGCGATTGATGTCTTGGTTGGCAACATATTGCAGTTTTCCATACATTTCAACACTTCCTAGATAACTTTTCTCTAAATCTTAATGAAAAAAGTTATTTTTTTCGACAAATAAATCCGAAAAAAATTCACATCAGTCGTTATTCTCTATCGCAAAATTTACTAACTGCTATGTCTAGTATGTTAAATGAAAATCTATGGATTCAGCATCTACTTAGTTATGTCAATAAAGTACCTACCTTGTCTAAATAAATTATTTAAATAATTTAAAAATAAAAATATATCTATAATTATCAAAGAACTTATATAATTTATTATAAGGTCTTTGATAATTATAGTGAAAATATTGTTCAAATCTAAGAATGATTTTTTCCATTAGGTTCTTAATTAT
Source organism: Molanna angustata (assembly GCA_963576475.1). Lineage (NCBI taxonomy): Eukaryota > Metazoa > Arthropoda > Insecta > Trichoptera > Molannidae > Molanna > Molanna angustata. The sequence continues at coordinate 11,001,323 of OY754971.1, read as the reverse complement.
ATAAAATAAAAAAATAGGTGAAATAATACGAAAAATGGATTTGCCTTTACTTTATACTTTAATATGTATACTGAGATTATTTTAGATGGGACTTTAGAGTCGCTGATTTATGTTGGCAATAGGTAGATGCTTAATATTTGAGTATCGACAATAAATCATATTTATGCCAAATAATATAATACATTATTCCATTGGTAATAAACTACAAACATTTATATTGATAATGTAATCGAGTTCAAAGATGGCATAAATTATTTATTGGAATATTACATATCAGTCAATACTGTCTGGATTAGCCGGAGAGTGAGAGAGAGTTGAGCCAGAGGGGTGTCTGAAATAACTTGTCACCCAAAGCCCAAAACAACTCCTGAAGCCGATCGGCCGTGTCAAACTGATTGTTATCTTCTGATGATGGAGGAATTTCACTAGTTTCCACTTGAAACAATAAATTTATCGGGTTATTAAGTTGTTCGGCGATTAATTAAACGGGAAAGCTCCGATTTCCGCTGTGACATTTTTGAATTTATGACGGAATCCTAATATTGAATTATACATCAGCAATTAGGGAAAATGGGAATTAACATAAGTCACTTTTTAGCTCGATACCAATAAGTATATATCACATTTATTTGATCATACTCTCTTTCATAAAATATAATCAAATGGGCATTTGCTGACCATTAGGTGTATGTATTTAAATTCATTTACTAGTAAAATACTAATTAAAACATCTTTGCACGTAAAGTTGACAAATTGAAACATTTTAGTGGGCAGACATGTTGTCACACTTCAATCACACTAAAGACCACGTGTCTGTATATTATGTATATCAAATGACACCGTGTGACATATATACACACACTTCTGTATCTATTTAGCAATAGTTATACAATAGTGTTAAGCTGGTGGGTTATAGTTTGATATTACTACTGTATTATAGTGTTCCCCTCTTGGGACTATAATAATATAGTCGCCATTATTCAGTTATAGCTCAGCCCTGCTCTGGTTACATAACGCCATAAATCCTGCGGTGGTCACAAATCACACCGGACACTGTAAATCTAGTCCTTATATTAGCCCTAATAAAATACGGAAAACTCAATGAAATTTGACGAAGTTTAATAAGCGCTTCAATTGTGCTGGCGTGTGATATTTACAATATAACATAACAATATTTTATTTATAGAATACATACCTAATGTAAATCAGGAAATATAGGTATTTAGGTATTCGGCTAGGCAGAGAGAACCGAACGCCACCTGACATACATTTCTCCCTACGTTCATAATATATATTTTTATATATTTATAGATCATAATAAAATCATAATAAAATTAGGATCTAAAAAATATTTTTGTTTGCTTCGATTCAAAAATGTGTTAGCGTCATAGCTATTTGTGTACTTAATTAGGTATCCAGTGGATTCGGGTGTAAAATATATATGTGTAAATTTATTATAATTCAGTTTATTTTAAGCATTCTTTTATAAATCACCACACCATTATCCTTTTTTTCATTACATATGTAGGTACATTTTATCAAAAGAGGATATGCAGGCACCAGCGTTTAATTTATACAAATAATCAAAATTGTTAAGATAGAAATACCCAATATCAGAAGACCTGCGAAAAGATGGAAAAACAGTTTGACCCCTATCTCTCAGAATAGTCCACCCGCATAAATAGGTCAATTGACCTTATACACGAAGAAGAAGAAAATAAATAATCCAACGAATTGGTAAAAATATGACAGATAATTTTATCATTTCAATAATAAAAAAAATGATATGTTCATTCCCAAACCGCCTTATTGTTGGTACTCTGTAATGTCTCCCTGTTGGAATATTCCTGTGGCACAGTTCCTGAATGTAGTGTGGAGCCAAGTCGTTCAGAACCTTAAACACCATCAGGCATAACTTATAGTCCACTCGTTGTGGATATCTCAACCAGTGCAGATCGTTAAGAAGAGGTGCTATGTGTCATACCTAGTAGGTACTTAAACTAATACTTTTATATGAGTAGTAATAATAGTAGTAATAATGAGGACATAAGGAAAGAATGTAAGATGAAGAAAGATGTCATTACTAGAATGAAAGTGAACACATTGAGATGGTTTGGTCACATGGGGAGAATGAATGAGGAGCGCCTGACGAAGAAAATATACAGAGCGGAAAGGAATCGAATGAGAGGTCGGGGACGCCCAAGAAAGGGATGGCACGACCATGTGAACGAATTTTTGAAAGACGGAAATGTTAGAAGTGTGATCAATAGACGAGCATGTATGAGACGATGCATGAATGTGGACGAAGCGAGGGATGCGTGCCAGGATAGAAAAATGTGGCGTTCGGTTCTCTCTGCCTACCCCGCAAGGGACATGGCGTGATGGTATGTATGTATGTAGTAATAATTTTTAATACTTTTTTATGAGTAGCGCCCATACTTAAATTACATATTGCTACTTTGGGATTTAGTTTAAATTCGCCGTCAATATAGTTCGTTGTGTATGTTCGCAGATGATCGTAATATTTCTTCGCCCCTGTCGCATCATTCCTTACCCCCGCATACCTATATATTTTAGTTTTTGTAAACTCCGCCTTAAGTCTCACGTGTATGCACAAACTGAAAAATAATGATATTAAAAAAAAGGTTTATCCAATTTTGTTGGTAGTAAACGAATATTTAGTTTTAATTTTAGATTATATTTTAAATAAACATTCAAAACACATTAAATAAAATAATTTATTTATCTACCTATGAACAGTATTCGTCTCTAGAGACCTAAAGATTCTATTCCCCCCATACCTACTAAGCATTGCCTAGTACTTGTATTTTGTTACATCATAATAAGATGTTAATAAAGGGGATTATTATTTGTATTTATAATATCGTTCCTTTATCTTATCTCGTTAGTATTGTTAATGTAAAACCACTAATGTTTAATATTATTATTAGGTACCTAGTACCTATGTATAAAATAAAATTATACAGGAGGATATTATCCAAAATTAGATTTGATATTTTGTCCCACTTCCATATTTTATACTGAGGACCGCACAAATTAGTTGCCATCATATTTAATTGATTGATCTCAAATCCCCTCAGAGAAAATAATTGAATTTTTTCAACATAATGTTTTTACCCTTACCTAGAAACTGTATTTATATACCTACTGTTTTTTTTACCAAAACAAAATATATTAGTGATTATATTTAGCTTCTTTTTTGTACAATTTTATAGACATCGAATATTTAAGTAATAATTTTAAGTAACCCTTGATACATTTTTATTTTTGAACAGAAATTTTTCTATTAAATGGCATCTCATCTAACGTTGGATATTTAAGAAATGTGAAAATTAAACAATGCATTTTTTAGTATAATTACAAGGAATAAGAAGAAAAACAAAATAATTTACGATCTTTAATTCTATTGAAAAATTAACTACGACTTACCGCTCGTCTGCGAAATTTATCAAGGTAACAATTAAAGCATTAAAAATTAATGAGCGTTTAAAAATTATTAAGCATAAAATAAAAAAAAACATATAGGTATTTATCAAACTATGTAAAAATATGCAGTACCTATTATTTATAAAAAATAATTTTAATAACTCATAAAAAACATATTCACCATTAAGTGTCCTAGCCCTGGATAAGAGGTTTTTAGTATACGAGAATTTTGAGACGGAAACACTAGTTGGTTGGATGAAATTGCCATTTGACAAAAAAGTCGCCAAAGCATGCAAGGAAACTTTTCGTATTATTTTCAAATTTTAATTACAAAATTTCATTCGCTTGATTATTTTTCGAGTCTTCATCTTTTAATTTTGTAGGTTCAATTTCAGAATAAGTCTTTTAATTTCTAATAAAATTATTTACGAACATGTGTCATAGTAGATGACAGTGAAGATGTTTTTTTTAATTAATTTCTAATATTTCTTCTTTTGTTTTCGTTGTGATATGTACATTGTATAAATATAAGGAAAAATGGAAGATTTTCGTTGCGAATGTATCTTCCCCGAGGGTGTTGTTAGTGAATTTATTTATATTAGCAATTCTTTTGGAAACTGTATAGGTAGGTAGGTAACTTAGTATAACATCTAGCAAATCTCACGGCACAAAATGCTACACGGGAGGAATAAATAAAACTTTGCCAATTAATCTTCTGCCGGACCTGTACTGTGCACATACAAACAAACAGACAAACATTATACATACACATAAATAATACTATGGATGCCTTCCTTTTGCAAAACATTCTACAAATATTCAATTTCGAAACGGAAAGGGACACTTGGATATAGCCACTTGGGTGCGGTACACTTGGGTGCAGGACACATGGGTGCGGTACACTTGGGTGCAGGACACTTGGGTGCGGGACACTTGGGTGCGAGACTCTTGGGTGCAGGACATTTGGGTGCGGGACACTTGGATGCGAGCCTACTTGGTAGCGACTTATTCTATTAAATATATTTTTTTCAGCTTAGGAATGATGTGTTTCGTACTGATGTTTGTAATACTCTTTAAATTTATGAAGATGATATTAAAATATAAAAGGATACACTGACATTTAAAATGTAAATAGATGTCAGATTAAAATTATATAGTAAAAACAAGGTATAAACAATTGTAAAAATATTTTTTATTCAACAATCATAAAACATAAGTTTTTTTTACATTCAAACCTAATAAACCTATTCTTACAAAATTTTGGTTTGAATACTTTGGTTAGGTAAGTACACAGTACCTTATCATTGCAATCATATTTTATTACAATGATTTTTTATTTATTTATTCATTTATTTATTTAATTAATTACTTATTTATTTATTGATAAATTCATGGCTTTAAACCCTTTACAAAACAAAATATTAGATGACACAGCATAAACTTAACCAAATAAACACATTTTATAAACATTCATAACATGTATACATATCAACATTAGCAGAAAATATTTTAAAAAAATATTTTGTCCCTTCTTTTAAATATTTCAATATGAAATAACAATGAACCTTTTTACTACTTTTCGAAGCTGGTGCCTCACAGAAAAACAACATTTTTTTTAATTATTAAATTAAAATCGTTTTCAGTAGCTTTTGAATTAACTGTTTAATTGGGCTCAAGAAGGCAACATTCTGAATTAGTAAAGTGCTTTTGACATAGGTGTACAAAAGTTCCAAAAAATCCAACACATGATGTATCATTATTGTCCCATTAATCCAGGATGGGGAAGTCAACTAACGTGTGGTATCATTCTGAACACAAATATTATTATATTGAAGGAATATTAATTTTCCTAAACCATCAACAACGTTTGTTTAGCATTGCTATTTCTACCTCAGAAACTCCGGCTCAGTAAAGGGGCCCTTCTTGGTACCTACTTCTTTAGTATCAAATTTCCAATCAACAACAAAGATGAGAAAGAGGAAAAAAAGAGATTTTTATTTATAAATATCAGAAATGGGAGGTAATGAAATGTTCGAGCCCATCATCGATAAAGCTGTACGTATAACAGGGCGGAATCTGAAAGAAGAAATTCCCTGTAATTTTTACAATTAATTTTCTTTGTATTCGAAGGAACGGGGTGGCATCGTTTTACGCGTCTACGGGGTATTATTTTTTGAGTACCTAAAGGTACAATTCGTTTTTCACGTCAAAATTTTAAACTTCTTTCTCGAAGCCTTGAAATCTTAATGAGAGACCATTTAATTTACTGGTAAAATTTTACCTCTTTTATTTTCAGACGAAATTTTTTAATTATTTTTTTTTTGCTTAAAAAAGCGGGTTGTAATTTACGTTGTCTTTTTAACACACGTAGGTAATGACCAGATTTTTCAATTCATTGTAATCTAAAACTTTGTAACTTACTACTTACACATACTTTCATATTACATCAAACAATTCATTTACTTGACATATCAAATCGATAATTGAACATTATAGTTTTACGATATAAAAACGCAATGATTGGACTACATAAATAAAAATAAATTAGATAATAGAAAGTCAACAAAAATAAATAAAAATGGCCACAATAAAATATACGAAGTATTAAATGAAAATAAAATAAAATTGTCACAAATTCATTACGTCAATTTATTAATTATACTGGCTATTTTTTTTTGTTTTTGTGAAAATGAAATTGTCATTAAAAAGTATAGGCATTTTCAATGTATTTTTATCATTTCAAATGTTCATAATGTCTTTCGTATTTATCACAGAAATATAATTGAATTTACAAAATACATATTCAATATTATTGATGGTTTTTATTTAGGTCGGGAACAAAGCTGTCAATGTACCGAACTAACAACCCTGCAGATCCGATTTACCACAATTTAATTCCCATACCTCAAAAAATTGGTTATTTCTTCAATGTTAGTTAACGCCATTCAAATTATATTAAAAAAATGAGTCTTGATCACATAAGCATGATAAATGAAGTGACTGCAAATCAGTTTGATTAATTTTTATCAAAAGGAAATTTTTATTTTGTTTTGTTTTGTCTATTAAGAGCTCGGGTGTAGCAAATTATTATTTTTCCTGGCTGTTCTCCTTGTGTATAATTCATCATTATCAGAGTGTGAATGCAATCTCGTTACTTGTTTCTATCTCCTGTGTAACTTTCAAGATGAACAAAGTTAATTTCTTCGAATTTTTCGTGAGAAACTTTGTAGAAGTTCATTTTAAATAAAATAAAATAAATTAAAACAAATAACTTTGTTTACTTCTACTACTGTAAACACCTTTAATTTATGAAAGGGGTTATAACGTTTTCGAGCGTGTGCTCATCCTCAGTAACCACTTATTACTAACTTAAAACTAATGACAGACTACTTAACTATGTTGGCGGGCGGACGGAGGAAGAAGGGGGTGGTGGATGGGGGGGGGTGATAGTGGGTGTGGTTAATATTTTTATAAGGGGAGAATTTATTAGTGGGTGTTGTATATTTAAAATTTGGTTTTTGGGGGCTCTATTTATTTCGATTGATTCTAGAATATCTAATTTTTTCCCCTTATTACACCTATGTAAAATTTCTACGTCTCTGAAGTCTCTGAAGTTTTAAATTTCTAAAATATAAAATTTCTACGTCTCTGAAGTTTTAAGTTAGTAATAAGTGGTTACTGAGGATGAGCACACGCTCGAAAACGTTATAACCCCTTTCATAAATTAAAGGTGTTTACAGTAGTAGAAGTAAACAAAGTTATTTGTTTTAATTTATTTTATTTTATTTAAAATGAACTTCTACAAAGTTTCTCACGAAAAATTCGAAGAATTGTTATCAGCTTGTACGGCAATGAAAGTGAGGAAGTTACTTAAGTTAAGACTGAAAGACAGACTACTGTCACTAAAAATCTACTTCAATCAAAAGTGTCTTAAAAATAAAGTGTTTCCAAAATATTGTTTATTAAAGTGCAAAAATAGTTCAAAATCAGCTTGTGAAGCAAAAGAAATTGGTCAAATAGTGTGGATGAAAAAAGAAATTAAAAATGCTTTTACAATACAAAATGACTTGAAGAAATACATTTTTTTCCTGCATAATCAACTTACATCAGAATTACATCCAGTGGAATGGGACATAATTGAAGATAAAATATATGAACAGATAAGTTTACACGCAAGCTTAAAAAAGAAAACTTTGGATAAGAAACTGAAGAACCTAATCCAAGCATCAAAAACAAATAAAAACACAAAAAACAACAACAACAATGATTCAATAAAATTCCATCATCGTGTTGTCAACTGTACAAATGAAACCTTTGAAGAAAAACACATCAAACTACTGGAGAAGGGGGCCAAATTTAATATTGATCCGATGCATAATAAACACTGTTTACAAAACCTGATTATCGACCTAGACATAGCATTAGATGATTTAAATAAACACAAATGCGCCAAATTCATTGAAAAACTAAATAAAAACCAAAAATATCTAAGTAACAATAATTACCAGAAGACAATGAAAGAGTTCGTACAAATAATAAAAGAAAAAGATTTAGTATGTACCAAAGCAGACAAAGGAAATTCAATCGTTATCCTTTACAAATCCGACTATAACAATAAAATTTACGACATAATCACCGACAATACAACATTTGAGAAAATACCCGAAGACCCCACCGAAAAATACCAAAAACAAATAAAAGAAACACTCAAGAAATCAAAAACAATAGACAAACATAGATCATATAAATATATAACAATGAACCCAAAATCCCCACAATTATATGGACTTTCCAAGATTCATAAAGAAAATAATCCAATGAGACCTGTGGTATCCTACATAAATGCACCGTCATACCTGGTATCCAAATATGTTAACGATTTGTTTTTAAAAGTTACTCAGTTTAAACCAAAGTATGCAATTAAAAATTCAATAGAATTCTGTAACAATTTACAACATAACATACCTCCAGAAAACAGCACTCTTGTATCGTTCGACGTAAAAAGTTTATTTACAAACGTTCCAGTTCAAGAAGCATTACAATACTTAAAAGAAATTTTAGAAGAAAAATGTGAAGATAGTATCCTTAAAAACGATATATATACTATGATACATGTATCCATTCACCAAAATTATTTCTGCTTCAAAGAAGAATACTACACACAGACTAACGGACTCCCCATGGGCAATCCATTATCCCCGTTACTCGCAGACATATTTATGGATAACCTTGAAAACAAAATTCTATCATCAACGAATCAATTGGTACAAAACATTTATTTTTATCAGAGGTATGTCGACGATGTATTTTTTACATTTAAAGGGTCCAAAAGACAATTAACCAATTTGTTAAAATTGTTTAATGCCCAACATCACAAAATAGAATTTACTTGTGAAATAGGAGATAATAACACATTAAATTTCTTAGATACAACAATATCAATTGAAAATGGAAAATTCATATTTAAGATATACAGAAAAGAAACATATGCAGACAACATCATACATGCAGAATCTTGCCACCCATTATCCCAAAAAATGGCAGCGTTTAACTCGATGATCCACAGACTCACATCGCTACCCCTGACAACAAAAAATTACAACACAGAAGTAGAAACGATCAAAACAATCGCAAAAAACAATGGTTTTGATGAAAAACTGATCGTCAAAAAGATTCGTAAAAAAGAACAAGAGTCGGCCATCAATAAATTTGTGTATTATCGAGTATTTGACCATCAAGAAGATAAACCTTGGAGAAGAATTTTATACACAGGAAAACTTACTTCAAATTTACTAAACATATGTAAAGATATGAAAATTAAACCTGCACTATACACGGATAATAGTATCAAAAAATATATATTGAACAATAAAACAAAAATTAGTGTGCTGAACAATAGTGGGGTCTATAAATTAAATTGTCACAATTGTGAAAACCAGTACATCGGACAAAGTGGAAGGAAAATAAAAACCAGGATTTCTGAACATATAAAGGCAATAAAAAACTTTTCTATCAACTCAGATATCGCGGACCACGCCAGACTAACAGGACATACATTCGACTTCAGAGACGTAGAAATTTTACATAGGTGTAATAAGGGGAAAAAATTAGATATTCTAGAATCAATCGAAATAAATAGAGCCCCCAAAAACCAAATTTTAAATATACAACACCCACTAATAAATTCTCCCCTTATAAAAATATTAACCACACCCACTATCACCCCCCCCCATCCACCACCCCCTTCTTCCTCCGTCCGCCCGCCAACATAGTTAAGTAGTCTGTCATTAGTTTTAAGTTAGTAATAAGTGGTTACTGAGGATGAGCACACGCTCGAAAACGTTATAACCCCTTTCATAAATTAAAGGTGTTTACAGTAGTAGAAGTAAACAAAGTTATTTGTTTTAATTTATTTTATTTTATTTAAAGTTAATTTATTTCGCGTTCACTTCGTATTTTCTTAACGTAACATGATATTATTATTTTGACGTACCTACCTACCTTCTTACCGAATAACAAACAGTACATAGCCAATTTACATGTTTGCTTAGGTACATGTATAATTAAACTAAGTACTAGTTGCATGTAACACATGAGATCCTACTGTTGAAGGCAATAGTATGTATAGCAGAAGAATACGTAACAAACTATATTATTGAATATTTTAAAATATTTTATATTTTATACAAAAAATGTATGTCAGGATAGGATAGTGTGGAGGTCAGTTCTTTTCTCCTACCCAGAATATGTAAACAGATTAATGATTCTAAAGTTTTTATGTTAAAAAGAGTGGAAATCCATTTTACAATTAATGAACAAATATAGCAAAGTATTTTTCCACAAATTTCGATTACAATTACCAAACGTTTTTGCTGAGATGACTTGGCATTAGCAAGGTCTAAAATTCTACACTACAACATTAACAGAATGCCATATGTTAAGAGTAATGTATTATCTTGAACAAGTCGACAGCTGTAAGAAACAAAAACATTTATTTATCTAGTATTTTAATAATTGTGAATTATGACCATTTTAATTTCATTATTTTAATTATAAGTTTTTATTAATATGTCATATCCATAACTTGTTTAATCAAAACTGTAATAGAACCCACCTACCATTGATATTCCACATGCGTTCATATTATCACATCGTTACTACTTTACGACCTGCATCGTAGAACTAGAATAGCCGACAATACCACAAACATCGTAAAATCTGTACCAAATTGAAGCGTCAATTCAGCAAAAAGGTGCGAGCATCGCAGTGTCTTCAAAACGCGAACCGAAAGAATCTTCGACAGTTTTCTACAAAATCACGCCGGTTGTTATTTTTTCTATTACTTTTTTCGTCGCCGAAATGGGTCTTTGGGTTATGGAATATAAAAAGAGAGAGAATCGGCACACCGTGTGCGTTTTATTGCACGCGAACAAATGTCTAAGATGAAGGTAAGGAGACAGAAAAAAACAATAAAAGAGGCCGTTGGCAAATTCAAATGAGGATCCCACCCCTTCAGTATGCGGCATTAGTCTGAACAATAGAGGCAAACAGTTCGATAACCCCCAATAGAGTACTGTCGTGAGCTTTACACCCTGTTTGTGTGGACATAAAACATGACAGCGCCGTGGTGATTTTTGTGTATTCCGTTCGGTATTATTTCCGTTTTCTTTGGATGGCCCTTCTATGACTATTTTTACCTGTTAACGAGACACTCGTGTCCCCCAACGTAGAGATACTTCCCATTTCTGTTTCTTTTTTTACGGTACGAATAAAGAACCATTCTTTGTATATAAAAACTGACCCTTTGTATAAATAATCCGCTCAACAGCTATAATAATAATAATAATAAGCTATACTTTGTATATTGTTACATAATATGAATTCATCTGTCAAATTCGACAATAATAAGTAAATTAATTTAATGCATTATTATTTGATGGTCATCATTTGACAAGAGTTGGGTTTCATCTAGATGAAATTTAGACACTGCAGCCATATTACCCCCTATTCAGTAACTATTGGAACTAAAATAGGAACGTTCTAAAATTGTAGATTTATGATTTACGGTCTTATTTCAGCGTTATAAAATATCAACTTGGACTAAATGGAATAGTAACGTACCTATATTGGCCGGAACGTTCTTAAAAAGTTACTGAATTAGACGTACTATGAATAATTATGAAAATTGTGAAATTTTCATCATTTTCATGATTATTCAAAATACGTCTAATTCAGTAACTTTTTAACAACGTTCCGGCCAGTATAGGTACGTTTCTATTCCATTTAGTCCAATTTGATATTTTATTACGCTGTAATAAAACAGTAAATCTAAAAACTACAATTTTAGAACGTTTTTATTTTAGTTACAATAGTTACTGAATAGGGGGTATTGTGTTTCATGAGTAAAGGAGATACTATTAAAAATTTATTATCACTACACTGTACAATTCTACTCTCTTTTCTCCTTAGCTTAAATCGCACATGGTGGTGGGGTCAGCTTTTATTCGTTCAGTAAATTCGATTTTAATCTAAATAAGAGATTTTTTTTATTGAATGAAAAAAATTAATTTGTCCTTGTTAAACAAGTAGATATACATTCTCGACCACTGGATTACTAACCACCACCACCCATCTGCTTACATAGTACATCTTTAATGAATTGTAGTATTAGATTATTTTTCATCAATGTTGCCAAATGGGTCCGTGTGTATTTTCAAATCCTCAGCATTTAATTCACAAACTAGTTTCGGACAATATCTATTGCTAAAATTCTCTTCTTCCACTCCCTTTTTTCAAATTTAATACACGCGGTCACATTATGCAGTATAAGTAGGTACCTATATAATATAGTACTAAACGTGCGTGTTTGTATAATGTATGTATGCAGGAGTTACAAACATATTGTTTGTGACGTCACGTGTCTAACATGACATGTGCCGGGTGGTTTAAACATCTGTTTATTGTTATGCAATGTCCCCCTTCATAATAAGGTACACTTCCTTTACTAAATAATCATATTCATAATTTACTATCTAGATTCTATATTTTGTATCAGTCCGTTTTTAATATGTATTTACTGATTGCGTTATGATTGATCGACGGTTTTGTTTGAAGAGAAAATAAAAAATATTTTCGTTTATAATAATTTTTCGTTGAAATTTATTATTGGACTAAATTCAGCACTATCAATTAACTAAGTCTTATCAAATAACTTAGTCATTATCAATTAACTAAGTCATTATGAACAAACCAAGTCATTGTTAACTAAGTCATTGTCAACTAACTAAGTCATTATTATTTACTAAGCAAATACCTAAATAAATAACTAAGTCATTATTAATTTAACTTTTTAATTGTGCCACTTTAACATTAACTTTAACTTAATTTTAATTTACTATTCTTCATACATTGAGACACGTGAGGCAAATCATAATATGAGTTTCTAGTGGTCGATGCTTCCCCCCACTCCCCTTCCTACCTCTCTCCTTTCCCATCCTGTCTTCATAATTGTTAATAAATGTGTATGTACTTAATATATTTAGAATACTATAATTGGCAACATAAAAATTATCTCTGTATATCTGTATAAATCTTTATTGTAATGCTGTTGTATTCTATAAAATAAAAAAATAAAAAAAAAAAATATATAATTGTATTTGAAATAAAAATCAAAAATTTTCTCGGTGGTTTTTCCATTCTTCATTAGAGCAATGCTTGATTCAGAGTAATCCATCATTATCAATTAACTGAGTCTTATCAATATTAACTAAGGCATTATCAATTAACTAAGTCATTATCAATTAAGTAAGTCTTATAAAAAAACTCAGTTATTGTCAATTTACTAAGACATAATTAATTTACCAAGCCAACACTGAAAATAAAGTTATGTTAAAATTAACCGAACTATAGTGACTATATTATAAAACAATTCGTTTTGTGCTACTAAATATTTTGTGTGTTTAACCAAACAATGCAGTCATAAAAAAATAAACTTTTATTACTTATAACAAAGGTTTGGCTAATAAAAACGCAGGTAGCCAATTATTTTTTTCAGTGAATATATTTGTATTTGAACTAAAAATAAAAAAAATGTCCCGATGGTTTTTCCTTTCTTCATTAGAACAATGTTTGATTAAGAGTAATGTTTAATGCATTTATAATTCAAAAAGTCGCATACGATGGTGTAACCAGCAAAAAATATCAAAATACATATATGTATATTAATATTAAAAATGGACGGTGAAGTGCTTCGGATAACAGGACGCGGAGGACAGGACTAGGAGGCTGAGGACTAGGATAGCCGATCTCAGAAAATGGTAAAAGGGCTAGGCAAGGAAGAAGGATATGAGACGTGGTGCGTGACATTAAAGCGTTGTGCCAATCCGGGAGGGATGAGCTCGTTTTCAGGGCCTAAATGAATCCCCAATAACCCATAATTAACTTTTACTCCATGAACAAACTTAGTTGTTTAATATAAATATATGAAAAAACACTGTGAATATATGTATCATAACGTCAACCTCCGCGCCACACAATAAGAAGTTTAATATAAAAGCAACGGTTTTCTTTCCAATAAACACTAAATGTGTTAAAAAACAACGTTTGATCGATGTTGCAAACTCAATTTAAAAAAGAAAATAAAAAAGAATAAATAAATAAATATCGCTTGTCAACTTATCACTTTCATTTTGTATAATATCTACATAATATCCATCATTATCAAATTACGTAGAATAAACTCTACAAAAACTTTTCACAAAACAAAAAGAGTGGCGTAATTTTGACACCGTATACCGTAGGAAGTTTATTCTGCACTATCAATCTATCTTCTTTATACTCTATACCTACCCCTTACAACAGCCAACGTACAAACTTCAAATAAACTGTTTACGATAACTGTACAAGCGGGGATCTTACTTCTGTTTAAATTCAAAACATACCAATTTCTTCCTTTAAACATATTTAGTAGTTAAATTTCGAATAACTAATTGAAGAAATAACCGTTTTTAATCAAAAATGAGATAATTACATGGGGTTATTAGATAGTAATATAAAGAAACATATTATAATTGAAATGAAACTAAATGCCACGAGGTGGCGGATGGTGAAAAATTTGGAGTAAAAAGTATGAAGAGATAAATACTTAATTAATCAACGTGTCCTGGCATACATATTAGGCCTTTGCACTCCAATACATTACAGCAGCAATTGCCACGTCATTTGCCACAACCACACGCCACAACCAAGTCTTCCTCGTTACATTCCTGTTCAATGTTTCGACAGGCAAGAAGATGAATGTATAGGTAAATGTAGAAATGTGAATGATATGTTGATCGAAGAAAACAAAATTAATCTCTAATCGGCGAGAATTTAAGAAACAATGAATGCATATGAAGGCTATATCGAGTGTTTACAATAAGCGAGCATTTTTTGTCATCATTCTAAATGTACAATACTGTAATATTTGACCCCAAAGTAGTGATATAATAATGATCATATTCACTAACTAAATTGACTTTCGCTTCAAAAAATGGGTTCATAAAGTGTTTTCATTGCGCAATAAGGCTAAGTACTCATTCGATTCTTTTCAAATTTTGTAAATTCGTATGTCTGCTACTCACTTAGACCACATGAGATTTTGAACGATATCTGAAGAATACTTCTCAATTGTTTTAACTATCAAATATTTGAAAACGATACCAAGCTCAGGAAACTTAAAATTTTAAATTATTATTTTCGAATTGGTTAATAGGCACACCACTTACATAAAATGGCGTTGAAGAGTTATCAAGTTTTCATAATAAAATATTTAATCAAAAAATAATGTTACAAACTTGTTTCATGAAAATGCTGAATATTTTCCATGCAAAATTTTAATACTTTATAGAATGACTTGTAAGTGAGGAGTTAAGCGTTGGCAACAACCCACTTGTTTATACAAGTCATCAAAATTTGCAAACTGCAACATGTACCTGCCTTAGAAGAATAACGGATATGTACACTGAGAGAAAATCTAAAAAATATTAATTTAGATACTCTGTAGTAAAAATAATAATATTTTTTTTTCACATTGTATGAACAGATAAATCAGCTATAAGTTGAATTTAGTTAAGAAGTGGTCGAATCAGAGTATCAAAATACGACATCCCTTTGTTTGCATATTTTTTGAAGTTTTATGCGCAAGGAGCAATTGCACTGTTTTGAATTTCTTCAGCCGAGTATATTTTATCTTATTTCTCAGAACGAAACGTGAAATAATGCCGACGACAACAAACTTTGAAAGAGACATTATTATTTAAATGCCGTCGAGTCTACTAAAGAAGCGAATGATAGAAAAGAAAAAAAAGTGTAAGAGCAGTAATAACAAGGACAAAAATGACGAACGGACGCAATTATGCAAAAAAATACCATTATGAAAGCGAAGAGATAGTGGAGAATATTATACTACATTTCCAAATACGTGTATTATTTTATTCTCTGTTCGTTCACTATGCAGTAGGTACCAAACGAGACAAGTCGTTTTTTTTAGATATCGGGGATTTATGGAAGAAAGAAAATGAACTATAGTAGGAGAATTCGTGAAATAATAGATATGTACTTAAAAAATTAGTGGGTTGTGGCCAACGCTAAACTCCTCACTAACAAGTCATTCTATAAAGTATTCAAATTTTGTATGGAAATAATTCAGCATTTTCATAAAATATTTTATTTTGAAAACATGATATTTCTGTCATGCCATTTTATGAAATTGGTGTCTTTTTACCGATTTGAAAATAAAAAAAAATAATTTTAAGTTTCCTGATCTTGGGGTCACATTGAAATATTTAATCTTAAAGATGTATACATATAAATCAGTAATAAAATATTTATCCTTATACACCTGATCCCGATTTCCTCTCCTTGTTTTTTTCCCATTCGTTTATTGGCTGTGGTGTTTTTTTTTTTTTATTTTTAACATTTATTGTATTTAGTGTATTTTTGTTGTTGATGTACATATATAATTTTTTCATGCTTTTTAATCTGGTTGGTTGGAAGAAATTGCCCAATAGCAATAAGCCCGCAGTGTGAATTACCTATATTTATTTATATTATGTACAATAATATAAAAAAATAAAAAATATATTTGAATCTAATTTTAATCAACTTCATGATTGACCTGCAGATTAAATATTTAGTCTAAAGTAGGTCTATACGCATTTTAAATAAATAATAAATTATATCTAGCCATAACATTATTCAATATTACTTAACTTCTACCAATTTTGTTGTTTTCTTCGCTAAATATTTACTTTCCTGTAGTTCCGCCAAACTTTTCTCACAAAGTGCTTTCTCATAAATAATACAAAAATATCAATAGTTACCTACGAGAGTATAATGGCAATCATGATTAATTTGTCAAACGTTGTAGTAATAAAACATCCTTAAGTAGTATAGGAATGTGGGTCTCTTAAAGTTTGGCCCTTATTATTTGACAAATGTCCGTAATAATATCAAAACAGTGCAAAATTAAAAAAGCATAAACGTCAGACATTTTTATTTATTGGATTTATTCAACTGAAATCCACCTACATGATTTATTACACCGTGTCATGTTGTTCATTGCGTTGTTTAGATTGTATCGAAGTTGTTTTCTTTGTAAAGGGCGCATACATTCAGAGTGAACTGAATCTTTCAGTATCGTCCGATCCGATTTAAATATTTGAGTAGGTACCTACCCGGAATCTTGAAACTTATTCATAAGTTGATAGAGTCTGTTTATTATTTTTTAAGCAATTATTACACCCAGACTTCAAATACCTTTACATGTTAATTATTTTATGACGAATTTTTGGCATCTCAATAGAGACAGAATTAGAATATTAAAGGACAACCAGAAACTCAAGGCATCTACAGAGATTACGACCTATAATCGGCTAGTTTACGTGATCACTTTGTGCGTTTGCGCAACGTTCACCAATTTATTTATTTATTTATAAAAATCTTACGATTTATTGAGTACAATTATAATGAAATAATGTATTTAACCTCACTAGGATAAGCCTGTATCGAGGTAAAATAAGTTCACATTTTTGACAGACATAAATGACACAAAAATAATACTATACTAAGCAACATGTCACTAATGTCGCCAGTTAGGTACTTATAAACCACTTGCAACAATATTTTTTTTAAATAATATAAATGATAAATAATACAATGACAAAAAATATATTTAAAATATAATATGTAGAGTAACTATGAGTATTGTAAATAAAATTAAAAAGAAAAAAAACACATATTTCAACTTAGGAAGGTCAACGATGAAAGAATACTTTTGCTATCTTCAGAAAATTCATATTTGATATTTTTTTAAATTTAGAGAGGAATTGATTGATTTTAAATAGTCAGGAATAATATTGAATATTAGTGGAGCCTGATAACTGTAACTTCGCTGCCCAAAATAAGTTTTAGTATAGACTGTCATAAAGTTTAGGGATGTGCCTGTTCTGGTAGTCCGGATTTGTTGTGTTCTTTCAGCAAGTTCAATATTTCAATAGTTCAATATGCTCTCTTATTGAGTTCCGTGTCAATTATCAATCCAATTTTTAAAGTTCTATATATGTATTTCATGAAAATCTGTTCATTTGAAAATAAGCTGATTAATACCATCGCCATATATATAATGAAGAGAGGAAAATTTTTTTTGTACCGCCATCTATTGAAAAATTGGTTTGTAAACAATGAAAGCAACAGTCCTTATACATGAGTAAACTCAATTGAAATGTTAAAAATTTGTCATAAAATATCATTGACTACCGTCAGGGAAATAAATCCAATGTTTGCGTACATGCAGCTACAAAAATTTTCCATTATTTTATTCGATACATATTATTCATCAAACACTGAGTGTGTCAAAATACATAATAGCCTAACTTTCAATATTTTGACAATGTCAAATATTCAATACAATTTAAGTTGATATTTGTAAGTATGAAAATACCTTTTTTTATTATTATTTATTTATTTATTAGAAACACCAACAGAACACTTACATATTGCAAAAGTTAAAACATGATACAATACACAAGATCTCCAATGTTTCAAAGATAAGCGTCTCTCATATAGTCGGTAATAAATTTTATGTACATACAGTCATCGTCTGGAACGTAATTCAATAATGGTTATTTGCATTAGTCATTAATCCTTAATCTACAATAAATAAAAAAATTCACATTGAACCCGAATATCCATTGAGTGCAAATTGTAAAAATTTTACAATCACGGAACCTACACGGTTTGTTATACATTACTTGGTATATTCTAATATATTAATAATATAGGCAATTCACCCTTTAATGAGGGTGATTTGTGCAATTTACATTTTGTCTTATGTTCCCCACATTACCCCCTATTCAGTAATTATTGTAACTTAAATAGGAACGTACTAAAATTGTAGATTTTAGATTTACAGTCTTATTTCAGAGTTATAAAATATCAACTTGGACTAAATGAAATAGAATCATACCTATATTAGCCGGAACGTTCTTAAAAATTTACTGAATTAGACGTATTTTGAATAATTATGAATATGATGAAAATTTTATAATTTTCATAATTATTCATAATACGTCTGATTCAGTATCTTTTTAACAACATTCCGGCCAATATTGGTACGTTCCTATTCTATTTAGTCCAAGTTGATATTTTATAACGCTGAAATAAGACCGTAAATCTAAAATATACAATTGAAGTACGTTCCTATTTTAGTTACAATAGTTACCGAATAGGGGGTATTGTGGGGTATGCCGTGATAGTATGAATGAAAAAAGTTACTTTTCATTGTCCGGACCGGCCAGAAACCTGAACGTGTGCTTCCGACTTTACGCGTTTTGTTCTGTAGTGTGTAATTTTTTTCCCTTTTCGTATATGTATAAGTACAAACCTTTTTTACCACGTGTTTGTACAGGCTATAAAGGGATTCGGCGAGTTCATAAGTTGTCAGTACCTTCATATGTTGTACATATATATTATGTAAATATATACATATATCTATTTAACCAACTGTTTTTTCTGTTTACATTATATTATTTGTTATGAGTGAGATTTTTTGATATCGTTAGTCCGTGTTGTTTAACATTTAAGTACCTACATTTCATTTTAAAATATTTAATCAGTACAAACGTAATCCTGGTACAAACAATTTCCCTGGTGTTAATAAAAATGTTTGTTTATTTTTTTTTAATTATAATACTGCATGGAAGGCTTTATGTTTCGTGTATGTATGTATGAAATTTTTTTCAATAAGGTAAAATGACTGAATAAGGTAAATTAATGAATTTTGTTTCCAATTCTTAACAATAGATACCATATTTTTAAAATCAAAAATTTAATTTGTTTTTTTGTGTTTTTTTTATTGTGTACATTATAAAAAAATAATGGAGTTCTTATTTTACATAGAGTTCATAATAAATCTGAAATTGGTTTAACTTTTTTTAACAATAATTGTTTATTATATTTGTTGATCACATTTGTAATATAAGTGTGGTTGAAAATTGCTTCATGAAAATGATGCAGCTTATTTTCAAATAACATATTCTTTTATAAAATTGAATAAATATATAAAATTGAGAACACAATTAATCAGTACTCAATCATAATTTTATCCTTGTCTTAACCTATATTCAATTGTAAGAATTCTTTAAGATCAAAGTTTTATATAAAATTATCATATTTTTTTGTGTCAAATATTATAAATAATCAATTTATCCTAATATATAGGATTTCTTAAGTCTGATTTTAACTAAACAACTTCTCGAGTACCCCTTCATTATTATGTAAAAAAAGTCTTTAGATTTCATTGAGATTGAAAGAATTATAATATATTATATCTCAAAATTAATTTGCCATTATAAATTAAATTCAATTCTCAAATCTCTGGTTGTGAATATAGTATTGACGAGTCTTTACACGGAATATATATGAGACCCTCCAGAAAATATTGTACCACTTATTTGTTCTGTATAGCCGACAATTAAGAAAAGCGAAAGCCTGAAATAACCTTGTAACGTTAATCGGCGCCAATATCGAGCCTTGGCCTCCTGCAACTTTCGTCTTCAACTTATCGCGTCCTATGCCGACATCTTTCAACAAGCCACTAAAAGACGTTGTGCAGCATCCCTTCTCACTTCGTCCTCCCATCTTATCCTGGATCTTCCAAGTCGTCTCCTTCCACCTGAGTATCTATTCGTTACTCGTTTAGGGACACGTGAATCAGGCATTCGCTGTACGTATCTGGCCCTTCTCAATCAGAGCAACTTAAAGTGTGTCAAAGTGCTTGGGGCCAGAAATATGCTGATACTCTATCACCGGTCCACAGATTCGACGCAGTACTTTTGTTGACAGTAAGGATAGCCGAGATGTCCAGCATCTCAGCTATCCTTACTGTCAGTATATGCGCCTCACACCCATAAGCTAACATATTACATATGACTGTTTAAATATAAATTTTTGGGTACCTACATTTATTACCACAAGAAACAAGATATTCTTACTGTGTTCATGAAAATAAAGTCGTTTCCTTTAATTGGGAAGGAGTCGGCACACGGTACGCCATCTGTGAATCTCGAGTGAGACCCAAACTTGGTTATTTCGACCCCATTAAAACATTGAATGATAATAATATTAAAATGCAACATTTCAAGTCGTTCATTGACCTCCTTTAGAATGGAGGACACTTACCCCAAAAATCGATTCACGTCCAATTATAACGACACAATAGGGACCGACGCGCCCTTACCCTTAGCACTCTTCAAAAATGGGGCTGGGGGTGAACTAACCCCCTACTATACCTGAAGTTTTAAGGTACCTACAGTTTCTCAAACTATTTTTTTGTTCATTTTTTAAATTAAACATTCGAATTCAAATTTTCCGGTTTCATACAGTTTTAGTTCATTGTACCCTACTAATATATATTTCCCTTAGTAACTTTGTGATATATTTTTTTACTTATAATGATATTTATCATCTAACAGATCCGGACTTGAAAAAAATATCAGTTAAAGAATCAGCGGATATTTTGCAGTAGGTATATAAACCATTTTTATTGGTACGTTTTGTCAATAACCACTTTTTGCGAGTCAATTCGCAACATGTTTCAGAAGAGCTGTCCTTTCATCGAACAGCGAGTTAAGCGATGGATGGATAGCTCTATTTTTTCTAAAACATAACAGCTTTTTTACAAAATACATCATAATACAGTTACATAATTAACAAAGAAATAAGCCAATTATAATGCTTTACTAAATTCTATAAGAATTGATGAGGTGGATGAGATTTAGGATATAGTAAGGAAACTGGAAAATAAACTGGAAGGATGAAATAGGATATTATTACATAACGATGCTTGAAGTCGCATTAAAAATATGCTTTAGTGCTTGTAGAAACAGATAAAATAGATCGGGTTGAGGGTTAAGATTATTCTTGTTGTTACAGCAACGTTTCATAAAACTGTTTTAGTCGTAATTTGTTCTTGACAAAGGTATTTAAAATAGACTGATGTGATGGGATGTTTTAGACAGGCAGTTAAAAGCCATTCTTTCAGCAAGATAAAGACTATCGATTAAATTATTTAATATATTGTAAAGGAGGATGAAGAATGTCTGTGGTTTTTCTTCATTTTTCTAATGGAAGTAATTGTTAAATAAGGATAAAGTTTTAAGTAATGCCAACGCGTGGTAAGAAAATAACTTGGTTTTCGATTGCAAAAGATTTCGCAATATTATGTACAAACTCGTACGGACCAAAAAGATTCACATTCACTTGTCGGGGACAAAAATCTAAGGGAGATCACCGATTAAGTGGTTCAAGCATCTAGGTCATCCTTCTCCTCACCACTACACGAGTCCTTAGTCTCCGAGGAGTGGAGATGCTTAGTCCATTAATGGAACAGGGGTCACGATCCTCATCATAGAGACAATGACCAGAGAGGAAAAAGAAAATTCGATGACAATACATTTTGATAAAATTTAATGATATAAGCTGTTGAGAAACATGGAACAGATTTTTATTAGTGTGCCCCATTCGATTGAATCATTATTTTCTTCATGTTTGATTTTAAAACCTTAATGTGGAAAATAATTTGTTTACATCATTGAACAAACTTTATATGACTAGTTTTTTAATTAATTTTGGGCATTCCACCCGATGATACTAGTTGCGACCTGTGTAATATTCACAAAATTAAAAATAAATACTAATTATAAAATCTTATTTTTGTTGACATTTATCAACATCAAATATAATCTGTGTCCCCTAGAAATTGATAATGAATACCTACATATATAGGATGAAATATTTTATTGTTTAGGTTCCCAATAAAAATTATTGAAAAACAGTGGTGTAAGTATATATATTTTTAATTATAATAATAATAATAATAATAATAAGTGATTTATATAGCGCCGTTTAATGATTTTAAATCATTCCAAGGGCGCTGGTAGCTCAATTCTGTAATGCTCTGCGAAACAAAGTTGTTTTTAGTTTTTTAGAGAAGGTGTCTAAAAGGTGCTTTGAGCACCGCGGACATCGGGAGGTAGTTTATTCCACTTTGATGTACCGCTCACACTAAAGCATCGATCATAGTATGCCGCTTTGTTGGCTCTGTCCACCTCCTTCAAGGAGTTGGTACTCTGTGATCCAGACGACCTAAGTGTGAGATGCCTCCCAGAGAGTTCTTTTCTTTACACCATCAGACAGATTTTTTAGTCAATTCGTTCTGGACACTTCAAGAAGAGGCGTTAAGAAGAGGCGTTATATGACATCGTTTGTTTTCACTGTAAATTAGCCTAGACGCTGCATTAAACACCATCTGTAATCTATCGAGCTGATACTTGGGCAACCCAGCATATATACCGTTGCAGTAATCAAGCCGAGATACAACAAATGCGTTTATGAGTGTTCTTGTCTCATTTTTTGGTAAGCTTCGACGAATAATTTTCAGTTATCTTAGTTGGAAAAAACATTAAATATATATTATTATGTAGAGAATCAATATATAACTTCTTGCTCTATCGCATTCAAAATCCCTGTTCGTTGCCTTCTTGTACATTAACTTTGTCTTCGACCGATTACGTTCACCTATTACGTGCGCAAACACGATTAATTTAGGGAATGTAGGTAGATGTATTTTATGTACCTACTTGTTTAACAAGGACATATTTATAATAAAAAAACATCCGATGTTTTGGTTATTAATAGTACCTACCTATGTATGATGTATAAGTTGTAACTTCTATTGCCAAGCCGTTTGACTTTCTTGAGTGTACCGATATCCCAGGTTCCATTACTAATCGTTAACCTACCACATAGATATTAGAATGCTACATCACTTTCATTGGATTTGTCAAAACTTTGGCCCTCCTTGAATAGAATGCACTACAGTTACATCGTCGCATAGTGAATTGTACCATTCGTACTGTGCTTGATAAGGGACATCACCCCTATCAAACAATTCATACATCTTCTTTTTCAAGGTCAGAATCGATATCTCTGAGATGCCTCCTACATTTTTGGAGGTATCACTGTTAAAACTGTTTTCATTTTATTTTGTATTGAAATATCCCACAAAATGATTTATTCATTTTGAAAATATTAAAAATATTTTATCCGCCTATCGATTGAACAATATAACATTTTAAATAATTCAAATAGACAACACTAAATAATTTATTTAATATTATTTATTTTCAATCGTTCCAGTTTTATTTAATGTCACGTTCTCAGCTGAAAGGTTTCGTGAGTTTGAATAAAAATTTAAAAATGAAATAGATGTATTTTCGTCCCATTTAAATACCTACGCTGAGTAAACTATGAAAATATAAAACTCAATTAGATCGAAGCGAATTTAAATGGTTCTGTTTTAAACAAAACGTTGGATTTTTGGTCAATGCGTTAAAAAAAACAGAGAAATCTTTAAATGAATACCTGGAACTGATTTTTTTAAATAAACATAAACCACTCAACAACTAAGCTGCAAATTTGTCTCATTGTGAGTATAAAAACTCCAGTACCTCAAATTTGATAGTCTTTGTAGAAAAGTAAATAATTTTATTTATTTTATTTACTTTATTTATTTTATTTATCTATTCATATTTCTGTACATAATATAAACAAATATATTGTAAACTGGCGAGCTTATTGCCATTAGGCAATTTCTTCCAACCAACTATAAATATTCAGTAGGTATGAGAATAAAAAAAAATAAAGTGACCAAGATCTCTGGAAACAAACAAGTCAGTGAGATTCTTCGGATAATAAGGCACCGTATCTATAGCAAAATCGTTTGAAGGCTTTATAATTGTTCTTCGAGATCACAAAGTCCGCAAGTCCATAGTAATTATAAAAAAAATCTGATTATAAAAAATACTAAAACGAACGTGTTGAAATAGCAATTTTCAACACTTTGAAAGCTATTATCTCCAAAAGCCACCACTTCTCATGGTTCTGGCAGTCGGTGGATCTTGGTCTATAATTGTGATTCCTGAAATACACTTCAATATTTATCCGTGTGTTTTAACTTAAAAATTAATTAAGTTATTTATTATATTTTTTAAATTTTACCTTTTAAACAAACACGTCTTTCAAGAAAGTATTTCTTCCTTCTTAAATTCCCAAATTACAATAATCTTTTACCTGATATGATAAATTATTTAAGTATGTCAGAATGTATGTATGTATATAAAATATAATTCAATATTAAATTCACAAATTACAATAATCTTTTACCTGATATGATAAATTATTTAAGTATGTCAGAATGTATGTTTGTATATAAAATATAATTCAATATTAATGCTCTTTATGTGTGTAAATCAGTATCTTTTAATGATGTGTAAAGTGAGCTTAAAGCCTTAGAACCGTCTCCCGCTTCATAAATGAGTTCTATTTTGTATAATAATTTGCCGATTATGCAAATCCTTAGGGCTCCTTTGTCCCTACGCAGGTCTGAACCGACTCGGCTTCTGGTTTCCATATCCTCGGTACAATTTTCAGGGTAAGCGGACCGAGCTTCGTTTTCAAAGTTTTAATTAGGTACCTGGTTATATGAAACGTAAAAGTGAGACGTTAGGGTGGGTATTATTATATACTACTAACAACACCAGAATTCAGGACTATTTGTCCACCCCTAATTGGAAATATTAAAATTTCACCCCATAGAACTTACTATACTAGGTTATGTGGTCTATATCAATGTGAAACTACGAGAATTTTCTCAGTAAACCGAAAAAAATTTTGGTCGTAACCAGGGGGTGGCAAGTCTGGTCAACTGGCGGAATCAAAAACATCCATGTTTACCCATATCATAGATACAATTATCATAATATGGAGTTCTATAACATCTTAAGACGTTATGGAATTCCATAAGATAATTATATCCATGATATGGGTAAACATGGATGGTTTTGATTCCGCCTGTTGACCGGACTTGCCCCCCTGAGTTCCGTTAAAAAAAAAATTCTCGATTTTTCTAAACGGAATTCTGTTATTTAAATCGGTTTTATTTGCATGTTTCTCTCAATGAAGAATATCAAAAATTGATCATTTTTATTTAAATGATAAAAAAATTATAAATTTCGTTGTTTGTGTCGTTACATAGTGGTTTGACTTCAGCGCTGGTGTCCTAGAATAGTTTTCCAGCAAACGAAAATCTTGCTTGCTTCGCTTTGAAATATATATGGAATGAATTTGTTCTTTACTATACACTACACATCTCTGGAAGTCTATTTATTTAAACTGAGTATTGAGTACTGTTTGAGATATGTACATTACGGCACGGGATATTCCACAGTGTGGGGTGACCAGCGACAGATGTACGGGTGCACATAGCCCCCTTGAAAGAAGCACAATACATCCGTATATCCTCACACACCAGTCTTGTCTCACCTAAAAAGGCACGTGATTAATAATGGGTGGTGGGTATGTTATTGTTCTCTGTTGCATTTTCGATTATCCCGCTCTTATACGACATCCGAAAACGATGATAACAAAGAAGAGTGTTAGCACTATACTGAGCCGAGAACAGTTTATGTACATTTTTTATAAATGAAAATGAAATAAATTTATTGGAATATTCCCCATCGTGATAATAAATTCAAGTAGGTATATAGGTACGTTGATACAATTGAAAATAATATTCAATATTTTTGCACAATAAAAGTACCCGGATATTTTGATATGAATTTTACTACTAAGGCTACTCGAACTGAAACTCTCGAAGAGTCTTGAAATTATTGTGTTGCTTTCTGAAATAAGCACCACGGTATATCTATACCTTTTCAAACATTATTGGATCCGCTTTCCTTGTATTTTATTGAACGTATTTATTTTGTATTCGTTTCATTTCTTACTGAAAATATTATATTATTTTATTGTTATCTTGATGATGCTATTTATGTACAGCACGTGGGTAAATAAACAAAGTAGGTATAAACGTTTACATAATATATCTGGGAATATATATTTTTGATCAATTTCGCTATAAAAAATATATACATAGTCGCATAATATACCTCACAAAATACTTTGATCCGATATCTGTTTGCTAAAATTTAAAAAAAATATATTTTTGTTGCGTTTTCATTTTTTAATACCTACAATATTTTATTTATTTATTTAAGTGTCAAATAATATAGCAATACAAACAATATATGTATATGTAGGAATATAATGAAAATGAGAAAATCTTTGGTTTCAATCTTTGGTTGTCAGCATAGCGATGCATCTCTTTTTCCACTCTGCTCAATCTTCAGCGACTCTCTTCAACTCTGTGTAGGAGGTAGGTACACTTCATGTTCTAGCACACCTGTTCTAGATACTCCCGGCGGCGTATTTACCTTTCCGTGTTTATTAGGAGGCAAGTACTGTCTCGAATTAGACAGTAGTTTGTTGCACTAATGCACTTAAAAACTCGTGTTGAATTCAAGGCACGTATCCTCCAATTGTACACGGTTTAGCAACGCAAAATGTTCCTGCTAATACGTGTTAAATTCAAGGCAGTTAATTTTTGAATATGGAACATATATAACCATGAAGTTCGCGCGCTATTTCATTTCGCTCGCATTTCGTCTGTCACTGTCACATTTGATGATTTATCCAACTGTCGATTTGTTCAGGAGAACTTTGTTCTCTTAACATATCGACAATGTTTCAAGCCAGGATACACGAGAATTGTATGCAGAGGTCTACTTTTTTCACGGCTTTTCCAACTTTGAAGTCAAAAAACACAGAACATACATATATCTTATATATCTCAGAAACCATAAAAGCTAAAACGCTGAAAATTGGTACAAACATAAAAAAATACAAAATCTCAAATAAGTTTATTCAAAAAAATTCCAGGGTTTCTCAAACATTTTTTATTAAGAAAAATATTTTTTTTATGATAAATTTATGAGTTAAACTGCCTATATTTTCATTTTTTTTTAAAATATCGAAAAAAGCCGAAACACCCCAACTAGATAATTTAATTTTCTATAAAAAATATTAACATGGTATTAGCACATCTCAAACTTTTTTTAACAATTTTTATAAAAATTGAATGTAGTGACGACATTGCTTCATACAATTTGTAGGGCAGTCGCCTATACAGTATACACAATGTGTAAGAAGACTTAATAGTTTGATAGGTACTTAATCTCCAAACATACATACAGAACCATCATGCTGTTTTCATATTCCGGGTAGGAAAACAGGACTGACCTCCATACTGTCCTATCTTGACATACATACCAACATGTGTTAAAATTTTCAATAATTTGGATTTATTGGTTTATAGTTTGATCCTTATTCTTCAACTATACATACTATCGCTATCGACAGTTGGATCTCATGTGTTACATGCAACAAGTTTTAATGATTTTTTTGTCTTGTTTCGCATCAGACAGTTCCCTCTTCAAAGCATTTTGGATATTTTTAAATATTCTAAACTGTAAGTGTCTTACCGTTACTATTATACTAAGCGTCATTACTCCCGCACCTCCATATGCCGATCCGTGAGCCTGGTTCAATATCATATGATGTAATTCGTCATACACCCGCAATAAACTTATTTTCACACTGTGCTGATGCAATCTAAATTTGTTTTTTTTTTTTTGTAAATAATCACATTTAAAATTCAGGAAATGAAATTTTAATTACTTTCTAGCTGGAGGCTACAGAAAAAAATGTATCTATATACTTACATAATATTTTTATGATAGCGAAATTTTTGTATTAATAATATACCCAATTTAATAATGCAAGCTTAATGCCCGTTGACAGCCGGCAAACATCTCATTTAAATGTGACAATTTATTTTCTATATATTCCAGAAATTAGTGAATTCTCGTGAAAGTTAATTATTCACTACATTTTAAAATGTCGATATTAATTTTTATGTAGTTTCAAGAAGTTTATTATCATAAAAATCCTAAAATCTCAGTGTTAAAAACAAGCTATTTATAAGATTTGATATAGAAACTTAGTCTCAATAAGCTTGAAAATTGTAAAAAAATATGCTCGACAATTATTTGCGAAATCTCAAATCCCCAAAAACTGAATTCTAATTTACATATAAGAAATTATAATACAGCAACAGCTCACCGGTATCATTATTAATTTGTGTATAGTTTTCTAAGTAAATTAAATAGCATCCTTTGTGCTGTCAATTAATAAACGGTAAACATACATACTTCTATCGTTACACAAACAGGGAGTTCGCCCTTTTATATATAATATAGCGGAAAGATACTCGCTTTGATGCGAGCATCAGCTTAATCGTGTATAATTAGAAGTTTTTCATTAAATAGGGAATACGGCGAACAAATTGTAATTTCTCCTATACAAAGATCTTTTTGAAAATAAAAATAAGAAAAAACATCCCTAAATTATCTGTTATAATAAAGTTTCATTACCCAATGAATTTTAATGGAGCGTTTTTATCAATAACTCGGTCTTTATTAAAAAAAGACCAACAGCACACTCTTCGCGTATTCATATAAATTCTTCGCTCTAGGTTCGAGTTCCAGTTAATCATATACGCAAACATTGGATTTTTTTCCCTTTCGGGAGTCAAATGATATTTTTATTGACAAACATTTTTTCCAACATCTCAATAGAGATGTTGGAATTCACTCCACTGTGAAGGAAATCCAATCGGAAATGGGTGAAATGGCATTGCATATTAGTTTTTGTTATAATGTCGCCCAATTACCGTCCCACTGCTGAGAAAAAGTAAGAAACTCCTAAGTATTGCGTGTCAATAATACCAAAGTGTGTAAAAAGTCAGATAGCATATTATATTCGTTAGTAAAACGACCTTCAAAATGAATATAATACATTATTACGATTATAAAACAGATATAACCGCTTTCCTTTTTACTTTCATGTGAGTCATGATTTCACAATTTTAAGCGTTTTTTTTCACATCAATTTCTCAACGGGTATCATGTAGAGAGTGCACACTGTGAGTTTCGTCATGATGTGTTTGTATGTATGGCGTACGGCGTATGGCATACAGCTTACGGAAAATCCTTTTTGTGTCCTCTCTACAGCCCAAAATATAAGTCCGATTAACTTCATATTTACATTATACATATATGTAACGTGCATAGACCTAGAGCCTATTAGTTTTCCATACACAACTTTTCATTTCTTCTCTATGATTTCATCATTTACGTTGTTTTTTTGTGTCCTCTCTAGAGCTTAAACTATAAGTCCGACTTCATATTGATATCATTTATGTATGTAAAGTCCATTAACAACGAGCTCATTAGTTTTCCATATATATCCGTTAATTTCTTCTCTATGATTTCATCTGTCCAAATTTTCAAAATGCTCTCACGGTCTGGGAAATCGAGTTTTTTGTATACTGTTTAAGATTTCGATACAACAAAAATACACTCATCAAAAATGCATTCAAGGATTGTCGAAATTTAAAGAAAAAAATCTATGGTTTGCCATATCAATGTGAAATAAATTTCGTATTTGTATGAAAAATGTATATAACAGAAGTAAAATAGCCTCTGTTCTGTGGCGTAGAATTTTACGTTATTGTATATGATTAAAAGAGATAGATAGCTTTCTATGAGCTTAGACTGCCGTTTAAAATGTTTTTTTGTCATAAAAACACAAGTACATGTAACCAAGCTCACACTGACAGCTCGATGTCTAGTTTTTCTGAAATTCCAGCGAATTTTCGGCATCTCATATGGATCGCTAAATACTCTGGTATTTGATTGAACAAAATTACGAAATACATATTCAACGAAGCCGATAAAATCATCATCCACCGAAAAAAATCTATTAACCTTACTTTTTGACGTACTTTAGTATTAAACCACTCGTAAAGTTCTTCGCTATTAACCTTACTTTTTGACTGTTTACAAATGTTAGTTTACGCTAGTTATATATTATATCTTTTTCGACTTGTTCAATACAAGGTTAATATTTTTGATTTAATCAACCCTATATAGGAACACAAATGCAATATTATTTCAGAAAGTCTAAATTTGTATATTATTAGGTACCATCCTTGAGATAAATAATATTTATATATTCCCTTGTAATATTATGACATTTATTTGTACGGAACAGAGTTCAAACCGGTAATTTTGCATTGTCTTTCCCATTCACGTTCAATGATCCGTATCGCCCTTTCCTATTGATTATTTTGTAATAAAATTATAATGTCAATACATTAACATAAATTACGATATAATTGCCATTTGTTTGTTTCTAAATACTCAATTATTACTTGACTATAAATTTTGGATTATAGCAATTAGTTAGTATTTTTGTAAATAAAGATTTTATTTTATCTCATAACTGATCTATTCAGAGCTGAAATTCTAGTTACTAAAAAAAAACTTGGTTTTAACGATAGGGCTTATGAAATTATGTATGAAATATTTTTAAGTGTATTTTTTGTTTACCTTTGAGTATTTTTTTAATATATTTTGATAGTGCCGAATTTCAATTTCTTACAAATAATCAATGTGTATCTCAAATTGTGTTTTGAGTCAAAGGTAAACTTTATTTTTAATATTTGTTTGTAGATATTTTTTGTTTACAAAATCCTTACTGGTATCAAACCAGGAATAATAATGTTTTTTTTTTTCATTATCAAAACAACAATACCTTATTATTTTTTTCCTGATTCTACTTGTCATTGGCTATTGAACATTTCTCCAAGCATCATTGTTTTTGTATGTACATTATAACGAACCAATGATGACCGCAAGCGGGTCATTATGTCTACCGACAGAATTGATCCAAACTCTATTTTTAATCATGAAAATATGTGACATTCTGAGGTCGACATTTAAAATACTATCTAAATATCTGCGTGGGGTGGACCGGCGGCTATTTGATCACGGGGTGAGTTTTTGTATAACGGGGATCGCAAATTTTCGATATCACCCTTCCCCCACCCCTGGACCTCTACCCGCTAACCCTCGTGTAGCTAGAGATGAGCACATTTATGTCAAACAAATGCGAAGATGCGAGGGAGAGAAAGAGAGAGAGAGAATGAGAATTCGAGGGGTATGAGGGGGATGAAAATAAAGTTTTGATGTAAAAAGTTTTTTTTTATAACTCACTTCCAACTTGGTAATATTGACACTGATACAAACAGCGTGATTGCGAAATCTCGTCTCGATGCTGTGTACGAGAAGAAACTTGAAAAAGAAAGATAAATTGAAAAGAATGTCAGACATTCTTAATTTATACGTTTACTTTTATTTCCCACTCGTAAATAATAACATTACAAGTATATACATGTCTTGTTTTGCTTACTTTTGTATGCACTCATTATCTCTTTGTAGTTGAGATATCCCGACATAAACAAACTGTAAGCACAGATGAATGGATAAAACAAATTGGAAGAAACTAACATGTTGTATCTTATTCCATACGACCTCTTTTTATAAAGACGACAAGTCTGTGTACAAATAAAGTTTATTACTCACAAGTAATTTTATTTACACAGCGGTTATTTCTGGAGTTTCCCGATTATCGATTTTCTACAACCCAATTATCGATATCGCTGTTACGAAAAATATATTTACTAAATAACATCTTACGTGACTACCAAGAAATAGAAATGTATAGGAATCTTTATTTTATGAACATTTTTTATACATTTTTACTTACAAATTCTAAATAATACCTACTCATAAAAAGTATATTTTTGATAACTCTGTCGTCATCAGCTATCAGTCGTCTATTGCTAGAAACCAGATCTCCCCTCTCGACCCCCATGCTTCTCTATCCCTCACCACTATGTATCATATCATCTTACCTGTGGCCTGGCAGGGTTTTTCACAGCCAGTTCTTGGTCGCAGCTCCGTGATATAATATATTTAGTGATCCGCTGTCCTCTGTATGGCCGGCCCGATTCCACTTCAGAGAAGTTCTCTCTTGTACGTTACATCGACTATCGGCAACTTCAGCCTTCTCTTTGGTCCACTTTTTACATTTTCTGCCATGAAGACTAATCTTTGACATCCTTCTATCCATTGCTCATTGTGCTATTCGAAAAATACCATTGTTTAGTCAAGAAGACATTAATTACTTTGTATATTTTTATAATTTATTTCATTTAAAAGAAAGTGTCTCCATTTCTAACTTCATCATTACAGATCAAATTACTAATTAACCCACGAAATAATCGCGTGATTATTTCGTGGGCTCAGGTATATATCGAAATATTGAAATTATTTGCGTATATTTGTGTAGGTTGATTCACGTATTGCACGGGATCTGCATGGGCGAGTCGGTTTCAAACAATTTATTCATTTATGTACCCTTTCAGCGTTATTATAATTTGAAATTATGTTTGTCTATAATTGGCTCATTTTAATTGTAATCTCTATTGTAATATGTATGTACAAAGTTGTTGACAATAAATAAAATTAATAAAATAAATCTTTTAATCGAATATTTTTACGGTTGCATACGTGCAAACATTAGATTTTTCCCTGTCTGGAATCAATGATATTTTTATATCATTTTTATTTTAAACCTATTTCTCATAAAATGGGAAATAGGTTTAAAATAAACGTTAAAAGGTTTTTAACCTATTCTCAAGTGAAAGGATTTTGATGAATAACATATATAGAACTTTGACGTGTATAGATTGATAGGGAATTCAATAAAAAGGCATAATTGTTAAAAGTTGAGCAAGCGCATTACGTTGTACCAGCCGAACACAGATCGTAAGTCCTGTAGGTTCCTTGACTTCCCAGTTATCCTAGTAAAGATAACCCAGTTATCCTAGTTAAAGTAGAGATATACTTTATGATCTTTTTGACAAAAAATCGCATACATACGATGATAGGTTCGTCGAATATGTCAGAAAGTATTCAAAAACATTTAAACTAGAATGTCATAAAGCTAAATCAGATTTTATTAATAAAAAAATTAGGGAATCATTTAATAAATCTAAGACAATATGGAATATTATTGATGCGGAAACCGGTAAGACAAAGTCTCGTGATTCTAATCTTTCTCTAAAAATGAACAACAAAATAGTCACCTCTAGTGAAGAAGTGGCAAACAAGTTTTTGGACTATTTTACATATATCCCGATTATAACCACCGCAAAATTGAATTCATCTCCTGATTTGGCTAAAACATATCTAAAAAATTCTGTACCTGCTTGTAACACCGTTTTTAAGTTTAAAAATATTAAGGTCCAAAACATAACTGAAGCTCTCAATTCTCTAAAATCTAAAAAAACTGAAGATTTATGGGGAATGTCAGTCAAAATTGTGAACTCAATCATTTATATTATAGCTCCACATTTGACAATCATATTTAATAAATGTGTTGATTAAGGTGTTTATCCTGATCTTATGAAATGTGATCGATTAATACCACTTCTTAAAAGCGGAGATCAGGAAGACCCAACAAATTTTAGACCTGTTTCTGTATTGCCAGTTTTTAGCAAAATTTATGAAAAAATTATTCTGAATCAATTGCTTTCTCATTTTAAAAAGAACAGACTATTACATAGCCAGCAGTATGGATTTACTAAAGGCAAATCTACGATCGATGCTGGAGCTAAACTAATTGAACATATATTTAGTGCGTGGGAGGCATCGCAGAATGCAATTGGTGTTTTTTGCGATCTATCAAAGGCATTCGATTGTGTAAATCATTAAACGCTTTTAATTAAATTAACTCATTATGGAATAAAAGATAAAGCTCTCCAACTGATTTCTTCTTATTTAAAAAATATGGTTCAAAAAGTTGTTATAAATGGGGTTTATTCTTCAGAATCGACGGTAAAGATTGGCGTTCCGCAGGGATCGATATTGGGTCCATTTCTTTTTTTTGGTTTATATTAATGATCTACCTTACGCAGTGCAGGAAAGGGCAGACATCGTTAGCTTTGCCGATGACACTTCACTTATATTTAATACCACTCGACAAAAAGAAAACTTGGAAGATGCGAACTCAGCTCTTGATTTTATTTTACATTGGTTCACTGCTAATAATTTGAAAAAAATTAAAAAAAAACTAAATGTATTAAATTTACGATTCTTATGTTAGATAAAATAACATTGATTTGACATTAGACGGTAATACTCTGGAATTCGTGACGGAATCCATCTTTCTGGTAATAACACTAGATTCAAAACTACAATGGGGTCCCCAAATATCAAAAATGACAAAAAAACTTAGCTCTGCAGTATTTGCTATTAGAAAAATCAGGCAACTGGCGGACGTGGCAGCGACTCGATTAGTTTATTATAGTTACTTCCATAGTATTATGTCTTATGGCATACTACTGTGGGGGAAGGCTGCCGATGTGGAATCAATATTTGTACTCCAAAAGAGAGCTATACGTTCAATATACAGACTTGGTTCTAGGGACTCACTGAGGGAGCTCTTCAAGGAGATCAAGATTCTTACAGTCACTAGTCAATATATTTATGAAAATATAATTTATGTAAGAAAAAATGTTGATCGGAGTTGAAGAACACCATAATATACTGACTAGGAATAGAAAAAAATATATATATACCTAAATATAGATTATCTAAGGTAAACAATTCTTTTTTGGGTCAATGTATTAGAATTTACAATAAGATTCCACAGAATATAATAAACCTAAATGACAGAAAGTTTAAATCTCATAGAAAGGCATATTATAGACTGGATCAGTACATGAATGACAAAGATGCGTGGTGTTAATCACGGTCTGCTTGTGTTTGTTGTTTAATCTTGTATCAATTTATATGTTTGTAATTGTCAGAAAGGCATATTATAGACTGGATCAGTACATGAATGACAAAGATGCGTGGTGTTAATCACGGTCTGCTTGTGTTTGTTGTTTAATCTTGTATCAATTTATATGTTTGTAATTGTCAGAAAGGCATATTATAGACTGGATCAGTACATGAATGACAAAGATGCGTGGTGTTAATCACGGTCTGCTTGTGTTTGTTGTTTAATCTTGTATCAATTTATATGTTTGTAATTGTCAGAAAGGCATATTATAGACTGGATCAGTACATGAATGACAAAGATGCGTGGTGTTAATCACGGTCTGCTTGTGTTTGTTGTTTAATCTTGTATCAATTTATTTGTTTGTTTGTAATTGTTTTTTTTTATTTATATACTTTCTGAATTTGAACATGTGTGCAAACTGCATTTATGTCGAAAAAAAAATGATTTGATTTGATTTGATTCCTATTATATTCCAAATTTGCCTCAATGGAGATCTTAAAAAGTTGAAATAAAAATTAAATCTTTATATTTTGTTAATTGTTTTGAGAAGTCAATTCACATTAGAAGGAATGAATGATGAATTATTTAGAAGGAATGAATGATGACAGTATAATTTGGATGTTGTTTATTTATTTTATGCACTTTGATAAAACTTATATTATAATTAGTTTTTAGGAAGAAAAGATTTCATGTATTACCTATTTTTGTCTTAAGAATTGTATATTTCTAAATAACAACAACAACAAAAAATTCATTGTAAACACCACTTTATTTGACAACAGTCAACATGTTTCAAGAACGATGTTCTCTTCCTCAGGACACTTCGTATACTAAGTGTCCTGAGTATACTCAATATACGAAGTGTCCTGAGGGAGAAAACATCGTTCTTGAAACATTTTGACTGTTGTCAAATAAAGTGGTATATACAAAGTAATTTTGTTGTTGTTATTTATTAATGATAGAGCCACAAAGTCATTTCGCATTAGATTACGTGTGTATTTCTTTTTATGTAGAACGGTATAATTTTATTTTGTTCTCCACCCAGTACCTTCACCAGAACAGATTCATTCTTATTCCATACATTGTTTTTAATATCTTTGTTTGTATAGGTACATATAAAAAAAGTATATTTTTACCTAGACTGGAGCCATGTGATAGAAAACCCTGGGATGAGAAATCAGTGGTAAGATGCTGATGTGAGAGTTCGATTCTCTCTCTTCGATGTTGAAAATACGAGAATTTTCCGCTCCCCGTAGAATTCACGTCGCAATTACAATAATGATATGATGATGATGAACTAATGCGCATCAGGAATAAGACAACAACAACAACATTTTTTTCAATACTCTAATGGGAATTCATTTAATTACCTCTATCACCGTTTCACATTGATAGCACTCTTATAAGTAGATCTTCTCACATAAACAATGTAGTGGAAAACTTTTAAATTTTCTTCTTAAATTTTGTATAGGTAGGTTATTTATATTTCCTATTTAAACTTAGTATTACTTAATATATCATCAAAATGATGTATTAAGTATTGGTTGCAATCTTAGTACTACACCGTGTAATGGTATCAATTTGAACGTGTTGAGTGCTAGAGGTCGATTTTTATAATAATATTTAATCACACTCAACTTTTACGACTTTATCTCACGAAACGATAATTTGTTTGAAAAGCTCATTAAACTAAACAGAAAAGCTGTGCTTGTTCGTATATTTTTTTATCACTGCATTATTTATTTCTTCAAATACAAATAATTTATTTTTAAATGAAAAAAAAAATTAGTCTTGTCAAGACATAACCGGTTTCAGGAACAAATAGTGTTTAGTCCAGTGCATAAACTGCCTCTGACTGTATATTATAAGGTATCAGAAAAAAACGCAATTTTAGAAAGAACTAAAAAATAAATATAAAAATAACATTTTGCACACCAAAGTACATTGCCAACCGCCGTGGCACAGTTGGTAAGCTGTTTGGTTTCTGTGCGGGCGTCCTGGGTTCGATTCCCAGCAGAGGAGAAATTTATTTCTCACGCAAATATTACTTCTTTGGAAACACTGGTTAGTTGGAAGAAATTGCCATACGGCAATAAACTTGCCACTTGCGCAGGGTGCAAGGAAGTGTTCATTATTATTATTAAATAATTCCTAATACGTATGAAGTAAAATAATTTTGGGTAGATACTTTTAATAAATCTTTTAAATGTCCGTTTGAAATAGTTTATAATGATAACCATTTTGTATTAATTTTCAATATTCCAGCGCTGTATAATAATATGACTTTCCGTTTTATTCCAAAGCATTAATACGATTTCCCACCATTAATGTCATACGTGAACAAAAAAGTGATATTGAGCTGTCAAAAATATCCCCCCCCCCCCGATTGGAGTTGAAAAATTTTTGAAGTTTGCGAAAACACGTAGATATATCATTCAATGATGAACGGCGGTCGAAAAAGTGTCTTCAAATAAATTTAGAGTTGAATATCATCGCAACACGTGAAAAAGTTATGTATAAAAAAAAAGATTCCGTGAGAATAAGTTTCACCTCTCTATGAAGTATGTAGGTACTATCCATACGCCCAAGCATACACGAGTATTATTAAGTATGAACCAAAAAGTTTCCCCTAGTATAAACTCCCTTCACCCAAGTGTTTGTTTCCCTCTTTCCATAAAATAGATAATTCCCTTCATATCTCCACTTCATCCTTCTATTTCGTACCCCTGCCATCTTCCCCATCCCACACTTTATTCCTCTTTTCCTACTATGCTTTCGATACTGTTCCGCTAATTTGTTCTAACTGAACTCTTTTTATCCGAGGGTCAAAAAACACTAAGCCAGTCAATACTCGACGCTTTCCGATATACGCAAATTTAGCAATATTCAAATTCATTATTTAATTTAAATTACACTGTCAATAGGTACTTCTGATAAATACTGACGTAATCAATAGTGAAGAATATAGAGCTTTTAAGTATACCAATTTTAGCTATTCTATCGAGCGTGTTTTATTCAAGTCTTTTCTTATTAATTTTGTGTGTATTGTGTGTATTTTATTTTGAAATGATATGTAAAAAGTTCGTAAACTATAAAAGGAGTAGGATTTCAGACATCGCTTCATTTCTTTTCTATGGTTTGATCTGTTAAAACATTCATTTAGGTCACGTTCTGCAAAATATAAATTTCTTATTTTTCTTTGATGAATATACTTATTGTAAATATGATGAAATGAGCTCCATAATAGTCTACAAGTATTAATTACCTTTGAAAATAAATTTGTGTCTTCTACGCAATCTCATCAATAAGTTTAATCTACTTCATTTTGATATAATTTATGAATTGTACAACCTGTTGACCTTAACCCATTAATTTTAAATTCTCATTGTAAAATTTATTCTTTATCATTGTTTTCTGTACAGAAAACCACACTCAAAATATTATTTGTCTTGGTTTGTTGGTAAACAAATAAATATGCACCATGTATTTTGACGATGATTCATGGTCTGTACATATTATATCATGTTTGCAGGGGAATCAGATTAGAAACATGAGAAAGATTAATGTACTTTGACTGACTTTATCCATAGTAAAATTCATGTTGTTGTTTTTCTATTGAAATAAAATATTACGTTAACCTCTACAGCATATAATATTATATCAATGTTTATGAAAATAATAAACACAAAATCACGAATAAACCTACTAAAATAAACATAAACTTGACACTTTTGATAGAGTTATCGAAGTTATTACTTCGATAATTAAAAAAGAAAATACATCATGTTTATTCATGTTTTTTTAAACATGGCACGATGTTTTGATTTTAGCGATCGACCCAGCCTTTAAACTAAAAAACTTCATAATTATATGGAAAAAAAAACAAAAAATAACAATTGTTCTTTTAATTTAATAAAAAAGACCGTTTCATTTTGTAAGAACCGATTAAACAAATTTCTTATTTATAAATAAAAATACACATCTCTAGTACATAAAATAAAATTATAAACTAATATTATATTGGAAAACAAAAATGACAATTTAGAACCTAAGAAGTTGAAGAGTGTTGTCTTGGTATGAAAAGAAAACTATCGATGTTATTAGAATTCAAAATTAAACACTGACTTGAACTGTAATACAAATTAAATCACTTATATAATATATAGGTCAGTATGTAATTACGGGGATTTAATGTTTTTTTATTAATCCCTTCCAATCAACCAAAAAAAAATATAGGTAGATAAAATTTCTCTGCGACAAAGAAAACAAAAAAAAAATCATTAAATTTCAATGAATATAATCATTAGCAAACTCTCCACACATGTAGGTACCTTTAAAGTTGCAATGTTGAAAATTCGGTACACGTGTCACCAGTATATTGGCATCATAGAATCAAATTGAATTAGCGAATACCTCGTTCAAAACGGTAGACAATTTTTTGCAATTGAGTTCGCACCGAATTTCCAAAAGGTCGAGAAACTAAACGGAGTATCTTGTCTTATTCCAAAAAGAAATAAACAACTCCTTCGCCTCTGTTCTCGCAAAAGAGAATCATATGTGTTTATACAGGTTAGGAGGAGATATGTTGGTAGATAATATAGAAATGTTTGTATGTATTTCAACTGTTGAAATAGGGTGTGTAAAACGAGAGAATTCTCAACTCCAAGTTGATGTATTATTTTCTTTCTCCTCATTGCTTCCACCTCTGTGATCTGAATACGGCAAACTTTTTGAATGGACCAAATTAGGTAGCTGTTTGGGAGTGTTGTGGCTCAAAATACACCCTGGGCCTCATCACAACGACCGGACATGGTTACTGAATTGGAAAAGAAACAAAAGGGACACAGAGGAGTATTATTCTATTAAAGAATTAAAATTACTTTCAACTTTTATGCTCAAAAATTTATTTACTAACGATATTAAGTAAATATAGGTAATTCAATGATTTTGTGGCGAAAACTGAACCATTTTTCGAAAAAAAAAAACACGATTCTTTGTCGATATTTATGGCTCAGTTGTTTGATCTGACTGGTGATCCAAGGGTGCCGGGTTCGATTCCCGTTGGAGACACAGATTTTTTAGTGTTTTCAGTCTGGATCTTTGAGACGATAAATATCGCAAGTCTCCAGGATGTGACAACTTGTTATTGAGTGCTTGTTAAATGACACAGTACCTGTTAGTTGTCTGAGAAGAAATATTAAATAATAAATATATAATCTAGTATTGGTGAATCAGGTACATTTGTAGCTCCTTCAAATCTAATTGGAAACCTTTGAGCAGAATTAATTGTTCTACATAATATAAGAACAAACTTATTTAAGAAATAAATTTGACATCATTGATTTAATATATGGTTATTTCAAATAACATATATGTTTACATAAATATACGCGTTGACTATTTACACTTTTAATATTGAATACAGTAATTGATATGTATGTATAAGGTAGAAGTACAATAATTGTTTATACTAATTAACCACAACGTGAGAGCACTATAATCGATAAATCCCCGATCAACCCATCCGCGGCCTTACCCCAGACACTCGTTTATATGGATCTCCCAACTCACGAAGAATGCCGAACTCCTGATTCGTGCGTACTCGTAAAATGCCTATAAACTATAAGGATTGACTGTTGTAATTGAAAAAACGCATTTTTTTAAATAATGAATATGTCCTTGTGACAAGTACATATGCATCATCTAAATTAAGCATAATTTATACCTAACCTCATAAATAAATGAAATCGATAAGGATTTTTAACCCTGCTTTAACATTTTGTTGGTATTTGGGTGTATTAGCTCCGCTACAAACATATAATATATTTGTCGACTTTATATTATTTAAGTCAACTTTTATTTTATTTAAAACTTTCCCTTTTCTCTGCCTGAACAGTAGGTATCGTATATTAACGTGACTTTGGTGAATACTTTTGGGTGGTTTGT
This sequence comes from Molanna angustata, assembly GCA_963576475.1. Taxonomy (NCBI): domain Eukaryota; kingdom Metazoa; phylum Arthropoda; class Insecta; order Trichoptera; family Molannidae; genus Molanna; species Molanna angustata. The sequence goes on along the minus strand of OY754971.1, from coordinate 10,959,680 downwards.
TTTTACTTTTTTTTTTTGATTTTGAAAAATGCGAATTTTCCGTTGTGTGTAGGTACCTATTTGGCAAACCGTCATATTTGTTCTCATTAAAGCTCTTCCTCTTGACGGCGACGTGATGAGAGACACCCTTATGTGTTGATTGTATATACAATATACAAGCACATCCCCAATTTTAATTTCCGTTTCACTCAAAGCCCCCGCCAGCTCCGCTTTCATAAAGTCTTCAGGCGAGTTCAACTTTTTTTTTCCTCCAGGGTCCATTAGCTTCCATAATTACGTTCTCTTGTGAAGGTCGGCTCACTTTGTAATATTATGAAGCTTAGCTTTTAACCTAAAAATTATTTAATATTTTCGGTAGAAAGAAGAAATTCGAGAAATTATTATACTAGATATTTTTGTTCTATATTTGATCCGTGTCTTTGAGTATTTAAGAAGATGCCAAGTATTTGAGTCGGGGCAAGTTGTGTTCCTCTGGACATTTTCCAGTTTTTAATGAACTTTATTTTTTAAATTAAAATCTATGGAGTATAACATCAAAATGTTTAGGTCACATGAAGCTGAAATAAACATTTTATTGTTTTCTAATATTTTATTCTGATAAATCTTATTCTATACATAGAATAATTACGTTTTTATAAAACTCACTCTCCGTGTTCCTCTGGACATTAAGTAATGTTCCTCTGGACAATTTAACAACAAGTGTGTATGCTTATCAACATTGAATTTTTGGTTGAAAAAATTAACTCAGAATGTCCATAATTGAAGCAATTTAATAACATCATAGAAAATTTATAAAAAAGTAACAAATAACCTAGAAATTTTAATAAAAAAAAGATATAATATTACAAATTCAAAAAAAGTAGATATCTTACAACTAAAAACATCACTAACGGCATCTTTGAGAACATCATGATCAACTAGGTGAGTTCTAGTTTTTTTCAGTTTTGTTACCTGGCAATGGTGCTGAAAATACGATAGCACGTTCCTCTGGCATGTCCAAAGGAACATGCAAATCAGTGTCCAGAGGAACATATGGTATACATTTTTAACGTATATTGTCGTAAATATTTTTGATGACAGGTTATCAAAGAGATTATTACGTTAATAACACAGCAAATGAGCATGTTTCAATGTATTATTGAAAAGATTTGTATAATATGATTCTTTATAATAAAAAAATAACTCGATAAAAATGAAAATATTTACTTTTTGAGTTAAAAAAATAAAAACATTGATTCACGCTTACACTTTGAACGAAAATTCAAGATGTCAAATTAGTGATGCATGATATGCAAATGTTTATTAAAATTTGTTGAAATAAAAGTGTTCATTTATGGAAATAAATATACGGTCCAGAGGAACACAACTTGCCCCTAATTGAAATCGAATCACGATTCTCTAAACTTCCGTTTTCGAGCTAGGTACTTCTCTATATAAAGCAGGCACAGAGAACCGATCGCCAGACTAATCTCTCTTGACATACATTTTTCGCATCATTCACATCCAAGCATAGTCTCATATACGCTCTTCTATTAGTCTTAATTCTATCGTCTTCATCTTTCACTATTCCATTTATGAGATCGTGCCAAATTTTCCTTGGCAACTTTTCCTATATCAGGCAAATTTCATAAATTCAATATTTTCATATACCCTTTAAAGTCATCATTTATTAAAACTACGTGTTTTGACATATTAAAATTATTGTAGTGTAGCATGTTTTTCCGCCGTATGTCGAACAAACACCAAAATTGAACCCAATTAAAACTCGACTTATTGATGGTTTTATTAATACCGTTCCCCGGTTAAACCACCACCATTCTCGAATTTAAAAAATAACAGGTTATGTAAACACTATTAAGCCATTTAGACACAAAGAAACACGCTACAATTACAAAGAAAGCAAACACATTGCGGATTAGTATTATGCCCAAATTGATTTTTAATTATAAGTTAACACTTTAGCAAAAACAAATGACTCGAACAACATGTTCTTGATCGCACTCAAACCAAATTGTTTGGGATCACTCAATTTCGAAGTTTGCGTGTTTTGTATTAAAATTCCAAACAATATCGTATCCATAACTAAGGTTATGTCATTCAATTTTATATACAGGGGAGTATTTTATGACTTTTTGAAAATGAACTTAAATAATTGCATAAACATGAATACATATTTAAATTTATTTTAATTAATTTTAAACACGTTTTTTAATTAAATTTATTAAAAATTTTAAGAAATACATTCTGGTCCAACAAAATAAAAACGGTGAAGCGGTTCAGCCACATTAAAAAAATTGAAAATCTTGAAAATTGGGATAATTTTTATAGCGCCGTTTTTGTGATAACCTCACCTCAAAGGCGCTTATGCTAACATAAAGCAGAAATGGATCTAAATTCAACCACGAAACAAATTACTTAATTACGTGAACCACGTTTTTTTATTTCTTATTTAAATTGGATTTTATTTAACCTAGATACAAAAAATGTGAAGATTAACTGCGACATACATATCATTGTACTTGCCAATTATTATTTCTGTCGACTGCGGGTATATTTGGTAAGACCGCTGTCGTTCTGCTGTTTTGTGTATACTTATTAATCTACATATGTGTATGTTTTATAAATATATGTTGTTTTTTATACATTTTTTGTACTTACATATATCTTGCCATAGTACATTGTTTGACTATTTTTAATTTTGTTTATTATAATTGGTATACCCACAGATGGGCTGTGCCAAGTGAAGTTTTTGTGTGCGCGGTTGCATTGTTCTGTTTAATATTTTTATGTGTATTGTGTTTCAACCGTGTATCAAATCTTTAATAAATAAAGTAACAGAATTAACGAAAGCAGTATGAAAATAGATAAAAAAGGCGATAGCAGTTTCCAAGAATGTTTGGCGTTTGATTCGTTTTGTCCAACTCATCAAGGACACAGAGTGATATTGTACATATACGCAAACAAACATTCAAGGAATCAAACTGTAGTTTTTTTTATAAAAAAAAAATATTTAGACTTTTCTCTAATGTGGCTTGTAAGCAATTTAATTTACCAGAGAATACCTATTTTCAAAGAACAAAAAAATGCATTCCTTTAAATCGATTTTAAATTCACAATATATACCACAAACTCATATGTAGGTATATAATATATATATAGAATATATTTAATTGAAGTCACATTTATGACTCATCTAAAATGTTTAGTAATTTAACATTTATTATATAACTATTTTATTTATCTCGCGGGTCATTTTCAATCCCAAGTATTCTTCATTAAAGAACGATATTAATTCATCACAAAAATATAATCGTTATTTTTAATTGAAAGAGCACCCTGTATACAATGTGATGTTTGTAACACGCAATCATATTAAATGACAGCTTTTTCAGTCGGCTAACAATAAGCGTGCTACAGGCCTTTAACATTTAACAAATGCTTAACATTATTATTAAATGAATTTAAAATGCCACACAATTTGTTGACTTATACACTCATTTTAATTCATTTATTCTGACGACTTAATGAGAGCTTCAAAGTTCACCATTATATTATAATATTTAACGCTTCGGTACAAATTCAACGAAATTAATCTTCAGGATATTTTGTTTCATTTTCAATCATTAATATTCATCATTTACATGTGCTCTTGCCGTAATATGGTTTTTTTTTATTCTCGTGATGAAGGGATTCGTAAATCCTAAGAAATATAACTTTACTCATTGAAGCAAATAAAAAACATTATTTTACAAAGATGATTTCTACTTGATGGTACATAATAAGTTTTATAAATTCATTTATTTACAACGATGATTGACAGTGAAACGACGTTTATATTGTAATCAATAAAATGAATAAGTATGTAGGTACCTATTGAGGTTTTACATTTTTATTGACAAACATTTTTTCAACATCTCAATAGAGACGAAGTAGGGATATTGTTGAAGAACCAGGAACTCGAGGCACCTACAGGGCTTACGTCCTGTCATAGGCTGGCTTACGTGATCACTTTATGCGCTTGCGCAACGTTCACCAATTATGCCTTCTTATTGAGTTCCCTTATCAATGTAATTTTTGAAAGTTCTATATATTGTGTGTAGTGTGTAGTGTATTTGAATAGGGGATTTTAGACCTTGATCATTAATAAGTAGGTACCTATTGGGGTTTTAAACCTTGATAATTAATAAGTTGGTACCTATTGGGGTTTTAGACCTTGATAATTAATAAGAAGGTACCTTTTAGAAAGTTATCTTTTAAATAGACAGCAACGTGTTAAGATCGGGAACCATCTCAGCAACAGTCAAACTCCCACATTCGGGGTGCCTCAAGGCACGGTTTTGGGACCGATTCTATTTATTTTATACGTAAATCAAATATTTAAAATAGGCCTTACATCTACGATACTATCATATGCAGATGATACTGTCCTACTTGTGGAGGGTGAATCCTGGTCACAGATATCTAAAAAAGCTAGTTCTGATATTTCTCAACTTAAAATGTGGTTTGATAAAAATTTACTATCACTCAATGTAGATAAGACTATCTTTGTTCCTTTTGTTCATCAACATAAATCATTACCAACAGATATAAAAATTACAATACATAATAATCAATGTTCGGCATCTTCTGACTCTTGTGACTCTTGTAATACCCTTTTGAAGGTTGAGCAGGTTAAATACCTAGGAGTGATTGTGTACTGCCTCGTTAAATGGAAGGAACACATAAGTTGTGTTACTGAACGCATAAGAAAAATGTATTATATATTTTATAACTTACGAGACGTGTTAGACATAAAAGCAATAACATCTGTCTATTATGCGTTCGTACACTCAATCCTGCGCTACGGAATAATAGCATGGGGAGGAGCTTATGTGACCACCTTATGTCCTTTATATATAGCCCAGAGAAGTGTCTTAAAAATAATCCTCAGAAAACCACGTGACTACAGTACTAGCCAATTGTACAGTGAACTGCCTGTCCCTTCGGTACAGAATATATACAAGAAAGTGGCTATCTGTCAGGTGGTCAAAGAGTTGATTGTTAATGGGGCAAATAATGACATATTGTATGTAACTCCTAGACTACAACTTGAGGGCTATATAAGACTCCCCATGAGGTTAACGAAGTTGGGACAGAGCCATTATTCATTCATGGGTGTAAAATGGTACAATGCACTTCACTGGATAGAAATATAAAGTAATAAATAATACTGACAACTTGTCAACTTTTAAAAAAAAGTTAAAATAATTTTCCTCCTCATTGTACCATTTGAATGTATAAACTTTGGTGTATTGTATTGTGTGTGTGAGTATATCTTTATTAATTGTTAGCTTCTTTTTTTTTTTATTTATTTTTCCACGTTTGTAAATTGAAATAATATATATTTTTTTTAAGAACTCTTTCTATGTATTTTATGTATCTAGTTAAATTTAAGTTTTGTGAACTCCTCCCCGAAGCACAAGGTTTCCTTCTTTTCGGGGAGAATTTCAAATTTATTTGTGATGTATATTTTTTTTTATAATATGTCAAAATGTATCCTTTTTATACTTTCTTATTAATAAAATTTACTTACTTACTTACTTACTTTTAGGTTTAAAGACTTTGATAATTCTGAGACACCTCGGCAAGAACTTTCGATCGTTATCAATCTATAATTGGTAAAATACGGTGTTCTATTTTATTTGTCGATTTAAAAATAATTTGGATATTATGGAAGTGGATTTGCACTCTGTTATCGCAGAAACTTTAGGTATATTTAATCCTGGATTTAAATAAGTATTATTTTTGGTAATGCGACGTTACTGAAACCTTCATACTTTAAAGCTACTGAAATCATTAAATTGGATCAACACCTAAGAACTATTTTCATTTATTTAAAACTTTTCATAAAAAGTTGCATAATATACATAATTCATTCCTTCATTCATACCATATCCCACAATGTGGGGTAACCAGCGACGGGTGTCCAGGTGTGCATAACCTTATAAAAGGTAGCACAGCACATGCGTGTATACCCACACACCAGTCTCTTCTCACCTAAAAAGGCACTACATTCAGAATGGGTGGTGAACCTCATTGATGTACTATGTGAGATGTTGTTATTATTGCATGTTGTATTTTCGATAAAAGTCTTGTTATTGCTATTAATATATTTTCAAATAATATTATATAGCTCCCGAGAGCCATTCAATGATCAGAAGACCAGGAGAGAATGTATGTACTTGTAACATATAAATATTTTTTTTACATTTTACATATTAAACTTGATTGTGCAATAAGTTTTGAATTTATATGAAAAAATTGTTTCTGTATTTGAAAAAGATACAACGGCTAATTTTTATTCTCCGTGCATAAAGGAGATTCAAAAAACTTCAACGGAATATAATCACATTGTCCGAAATTGCTTTTTCTACGACCCTAAGTGCGCTTTAAAAAACTGCTAACCAGACATTCGCTCCTGGGATTAGAAACACGGAAATTGTACCTGACATACTTATAAGCCGTAATGCCTAAATCCCTTAAACAAGGAGACACGGAAATCTCTCTCTTAGTTCTTATTTCCACAAGAAATGGTATGGGAACTTTTCTCTAGCGGAAATCTTATTAAATTTAAGGAAACAAAGTCGGTGTCCCACCAGGTCTACGTATGTACCTACATTTCTCTTTGCGCTTTTAAAAATAAGTACGAAAAACCGTCAGAGTTCCCTTGGATTATTCTCGTTCTTTTGTAAGAGCTACGGCAATTCAAACCTCACAGGGTAATACCTACACTTACTGCAATGCCTCCTCACATTTTTTCCACATTCAATTCTCAAATTACTTTATCAGTTAATTTGATTACAATCAACATGATTCGTGTCTTTTTGGGGCTTATCTTTGAAAATGGTTCCTCTAATTACTCAAACACATACGTACATTTTACAAATCAACCTCCCTAATTCATACAGAAATATGAAATTCACGAATAATTTCCTATCAGTTTACAGTCTCTGGAGATACAAACTGACGATAATTATTTGTCTCGTTGTTGTTTTGAAAAGAGACATATTTTTTATGATTGGTTGAAAAAATATAACCTTACTTGATATTGATTTTGTGCACTCTATTGTACACAAACTGATAAAATTTTTAATTTGATTACAATCAACATGATTTGTGTCTTTTTGGGGCTTATCTTTGAAAATGGTTCCTCTAAATACTTAAATGTTTTTGGTCTAGATAAACTGTGTTTAATTTTTTTTGCTAATCAAAACATGCATTCGCTTGTACCATGAAGTAATTTACTTTGATAAACTCATAAAAATGTTTCATTTTTTAACGCTGTTTTATTTTCTGCGGGTTATATAATGCGATAATATATTCCCAAGGTTTTTTTATAAGACTCATGAGCTCCATACGTTATGCGTTTACGTGTTTCAATGTTTGCACTCCTCACGTAATAATAATATTCTCCTCTCCGTTTCTCTCGCAATTTATTCCCCGAAACCACAGCATGGTTCTTGGGATCTCTCTCGGAACATAGAAAGTTCAGCCACAGATTACGCACGGCACTCATCATTTGTCTTTTAGCTCGTCTTGTTTATTCGTAAAATTTAAATTTACCGCCCTGCATAAGCCCCGTGTGTATCATGGGGGAGGGATTCGGCGGAAAAAAGGGAATAAAAATAATGTAAACACACCTACGAAGGGTCTTGCGGTTTTTGTGTGTTGAAAACTGTAGATGGTGCTCCCTAAACAACATTGGGTAGCCAATAGATGCGGCGGACAAAATTTGACGAAGTCACGCAAGTTGTCGTTAAGTAATGAAACAAAATATATTCATAAATATTATCATTTCTATCCGTACTGGTATTTTGCAAATGTTTTTTAACTTCTTCCCGACTTGATTCATTTAATAATTTGATAAAATTAAACCGTTTCCTAATTTTTTAATTTTTTTTTTATCTATTTGACAACAAACAGGTACAACTACTTAATAAGAAATAACTAGATAACATAACCTTAAGTAACATAATGTAGTGCCCCAGTTACATGTTGCCTTATAATATAAAAGAAGAAAGGAATGTGAAGGGGGAAGGAAAGGGAAGGAGAGGAAATAAATTAATGAACTTTTTTTAAACTATAGCTAAATATGAGAATAAAAAAAGAAATTGTAAGAATATACATACATATATACACACACATATACATAGGTATACACCAATATACTTATACATGCATGATTCATACACACATATACATCAGGGGCGTGCCTAGAATCTTCGGACTAGGCAAACCCTGAAAGAAAATTGAGAAATGGCGAAAATTTAATATTTTTTAGCATCCTTGTTCTTTTGAGTGGCTAAAATAATATTTACATTTGTGGCCCTGACAAGCATAGTATCTACATACGGTTCAATTTTTAATCTTGTAGTATGGTTTCAATAAAACATACAAAAATTATTAGGTCTTGATTTTCTTATCATAATATCCATAGGCAAGCCAAGATTTTTGGTTTCTATAAACAATACCGCTACTGATATACATACACACATATATATACACATATAATTCATATGAACTTAGTGTAATTGTTTAAATTGTACAATTCAGTACCATTTAAATCGTTTTACAATAGATTATACGTCATGTTCTGTATTAAAATTTGTTTGACATAATAAATGCATGTGAAAATTCTACGGACTTTTCAACGCGAAGAAAAATTTGAAAACTGTTTCGTCAATTTTTTTTCAATTTTCACGAATTATGTTTTATTGTGTTAATCCCATTGCATTTTTCCCTCCTAAAACACGTCAAAATTAACATAGTCATAAACAGTTTAACCAATTGAATGAAACCATTCAAATTCATTGTTAAAACGTGTAAAAGATTGTTGTATACCGTCATTTATATGCCAACGCAACGTTACGTTTCAACTGAAAAACAATTGAATTTCAAATTGGCCATTTGAAAACGAAATTACCTTATTTCGAGCGTCGATTAGTGTCTGAAAATTTGAGTTCAACTTAACGCTGGATGTTTGTGACAAGTTGTAAATTTTATCGGCTTTAATAATTCTCTTGATAACCCCCTCTTTTGTTTCATACATAACCGTATTTTTGTACTGCGCCCTTGGTCAAATTGAATCATAACCTAGTTAGGTTTTGAAAATGACGTCACCTCAATTTTGAACGAAAACGGATATTAAGATTATTTAGTTATTTATAAATGAACTTAAGTGTAAACAAGCAATTTAATATATTTTCTCTACGTCTATTTCACATATTTTTTTTTGAGTTTTCTATAGTTCAAATGAAGCGAGTCTTTTTTTTTTCATTTTTCAAATTCCTAGTTTTTTTTTCAATATAGTTGAAAAAAGCAAGTATGTAACTTTATCGCTCATATTGTTTAAATTTAAATCTTTTGAAACAAATATATTTAATTTTAAGGATACTTTTTATTTCAGATTATCAACTAGTATCATGCTGAGATTATATTTTGAATGTTTCATCACAATATATCTGCGTGTGTGTGTGGCGTATTCTACTTCATCGATTATCAACTAAAGTACCTACTAAAGTACAAAATTCAATTTTGTTCAAAATTTGCAAATTTCTACCTATATCTAATACTCACTTCGACTCCATTTGATTTTCATTAGTGCTTCTCAATTTATTTAACTGACAAATATTTCAATGTGACCCCATGCTCTGAAAAGCTTAAAATTTGATATTTTTATTTTCACATCGCTAGAAAGTAAAATAGCATTAAAGGATTGTCAAGTTTTCATAATGAAATATTTATATTAAAAATAATTTAACAAACTCATTTCATGAAAATGCTGAACATTTTCCATACATGATTTGAATACTTTAGAGTGACTTGGTTGTGAGGATTATAGCCTTGCTTACAATCCATTCGTTTTATCTACCGTTGAACTTGTGTTTTAATTATTTTATTAAAAAATGAATATGTGATTTTGTTAACATTTTTGGTCATCGTTTGTCGATTGATAAAAAAACATCAAAGATGAAAAACAGCGATCGCTATAATTGTTATCCGATATCGCAGTGATATATTTTCCACGCGACAAATAAGTTCTATTCTGTCACTCGTTAGTTACGTTGAAACGTAAGTAAAACATATATCTACGGCGTGGTATAAAAGTATTAAGTGACGTGACGGGAAATTCGATAGTGTAGTATGTGTTGTATTTGTCATGTCAATATAATAAGCAACACCCCGTATAAAACAAACGGTCTCTTTCTCAAAACGTCTCTTTCTTTTTCTTCTTCTGTTATTATTATTATTATTATTATTGAAAAGGAAATCGGATGCTTTGCTCTTTTCATGCAAAGTGTGTGGCACAGTGTTTGGTCCACCCCACTGAATCTTTTGTTTTTCCCTTTATGTGTGTACATTGTTTTCAATTGACTATGCTGTGAGCTCTTTTCTCACTCTTTTACTCACTCACTCACTCACTCTGTATGTCCCCAAAGGGTGCACAGCTCAGGGCTACCCTTACAATATCACCGATTTGTTAAAAAGAAATACACACATGAACACCTGCCCCCTATTTTTATTTTTACTATAGCATTTTCATTAAATGTATTTCAACTTCATTATTGAAAATGTTGGGATAAAAAATATTTATTGGTTAAAAGTATGTAGCGATTGTATAATTTATTTTATTATTTTTTTTAATTTCAATCATTTAGGTATTAATATTTTGCATTTTTTGAATCTTACAAATTATATTGCCTGTCACAATTTTTTTTAATATTATGATTTTTTTAATGTATGTCAATTTGTGTATTTAAATAATAATGCAACGATTTCATATATTTTAAAAATGATAAGACAGTTATAATGTAGAATTGATCAAAAAAATATTGCATCAAAAAGAAAAATTTAAAACTCTCATGAAGTATGTAGGTAAGCACAATTTTACATGTTTTTATATTAAATGAATACTTTTTATGTTATATTCATTAGATAAGCTCAGCATTCTTTACATTTTAGCCATTGATCTATGAAATTTTTTGAAACTAAATTATTGAATTAAAAATGATGATTTTTCCAAAGCAAATGATTGAGAAAAAGTATTAAGTAAATGTGCCAATAAAGTACAAGCATACCTACATCAAAAAGTCACTTTGCATCTTAATATTTACATTTCCAAATTAATTTTTTCAACTTCTGATTCTTCTTATGAAAAGATCTAGAACTTGTGAAAAAAAGCACACGTTTTATCTATTGTCGTTTTTATGACATTTAAGCTTAATACAGAAAAGTCTTGGTGAACTATCATTGTATTACTATACGGAGCACGATTCTCAAATAAAATGATGAAAACTTATTTCTAAAAGATGAACCAACTAAAATACTTTCAAGATGCAGGCGGATAGTCTATTTGTAAATGTGATTCAATTGAAACTTTGTCAAATATACCCAAGAGAAATGAATTATTCACATGTGAGTCGTACACTTCACATCAAAATGGTATTTTCTCTCTTTCTAATACACGCAAGAGTATATTATACAAAATATATAGTTGTGTTTCAGTCTTTCTATAACACTGTCTGCGGTTAATAGAATTTCACCGGAATAAAAACGCTGACAGAATAATTATTTTGTACTCGCAAAATAATTTTGAGCGTTGTTCAGGCAAAGTCCATAGACTCTATTCTGACAACCCTATTACCCCCTTTAAGACTTATTTTGCCTTTGTTTGGCCCAAAGGTCAGTGTGCCGTGTTGCTGATGTGTTTTTCGGGAAGAAAAGGATCCGCTGTCTCTAAAATAAGGATTCACTATTAACTGGGAAATAAGAGAATATTGTGAAAAGGGCGTTAATGGATTTTCTTCGCCATTTTATTGCGTTTATTTAAAAAAAAGGAACATTTAAGACGTCGTTACATCTCCGGCGAGGCGTTTTGTAATCGAAATATCTATTGTGAAACTCAATTAATACCTAGAAGAAAAAATCTTTTTCTGTACAAAGTGGTTCATTCGAAGGATAAAATGGGTTTCAAACATCTACGTTGCTTCTTCAATATTCTTGTCTCTTCTCATTTATTTTCAAGAGTGCATCGTTTGTTGTGATTTTAATACAAGTAAAAACAGAACTCTTCTATATAAAAACGTAATGAAGATCAATATTTTCCAGTCAGTCGGATTCAGTTTTTGTAATTCTTTTTTGAACCACTTGTTCATCGATTCAGGAAATGCCGTACCATATCTTCGAATGATTTTTCGTTTACTTTGTAGAGCATTGTTTAGGTAATTCTAAAATAAAATTTCAACTTTTTTTTTCAACCCATTTAATCTCTTTTGTAAAACAATCAAGACAAGTTGTATAATAATAAATTTTGTATACCATTAACAATCATCTTCTTCTTTTTATTACCCTTGTTCTACTTTAGTGTAGGGTCGGCTCTTCGTTTTTACCTTTCCATGTTGATTAGGAGGCAAGTACTGCCTCGAATTAGGCACTAGTTTGTTGGGCTAATGCACTCGTGTTGAATTCAATGCACGTGTTCGACAAATACACACGGTTAAACAACGCAAACTTTTTTGTGTTAATACGTATTCAATTCAAGGCACGCGTCTTTCAATCGTACACATGTTTATAAATTTTACCATTTGTATTGATTGAGCATTACAAGGTTGTGTTAGATGCATTTTTTGTGTATAATAGTTTTTGTTTTAACAGATTAATCTACACGAATCTATATTATGTCAAAAAAAATCGGTAAGACAATTTTTTTGCATGAGAGTGATACTCATTAATTTTTCAATAAAATAATCTCATTTTGCGTCGTAATTACCTTCACAAGATAAAGAGCATCAAAATTTACATTGGTAATTATCCTTGTCTCTTTCGTTATTCCAATTTTAAAATTGTCCAAAATACCACCAAGAATGTCATTTAACAGTTCCATATTGCTAAACAAAATTACTGATTACTACCGTATAATCTGTGAACAAAATACAAATGTGACAGTGACAGACGAAATGCGAGCGAAATGAAATAACGCGCGAAATTCATGGCTATATAATATGTTTCATATTCAATAATTAATTGCCTTGAATTGAACACATATTAGCAGGAACAGTTTGCTTTGCTAAACCGTGTGCATTTGGAGGATACGTGCAATGAATTCAACATGAATTTTGAAGTGCATTAGCGCAACAAACTTATGCCTAATTCGAGGCACTACTTGCCTCCTGATCAACACGGAAAGGTAAATACGCGATCTGTCCTGTATTTTCGGGGCTGGTATTTAGGCTTTATCCATGGGCTTTACTCATACTACCCAACACGAGGATAGTGGATGTCCATTTCCTTTCCTGTTTTCTGCGAGTGCTAGAGTCGGCTCTCCGTGAGTTTTTCTGGATTTTATCAAGTTTTTTATAACATCAATGTAGGTATTTTATATATTTTTTGACAATTCTTAAAAAAAATCAGCTTTCGTAAAGAAATTAATTGATGCCTGAATGCTTGCAACACATGTTCATAAAATATTTTTTTTACACTATGTTATATTTTTTATGGTAGAGTGTTTGTACTAAAGGAACGGTTAAAAATGATTTATAATAAAATACCACAAGTGAATTTCAATGTGGCAATCATTCACGTATTAGTTCTCACTCAATGAAAAATATAAAACACTTGGCGCTACTTGTACCGAAGCGAGTTTTCTAAATGGCGTAAGATTATTGCTTTGAATTTTAAACAGCCAGGCCCCTCCTCTATGAAAAGCATTCATCTATCAGAGCTTATATTGCCTGGTGTTTTTTTTTTCTTTTTCTAATTGAAATTTTCTTCCATCTCTTTATAAAGCCGTTTACAAACGGAAATAACCGTTCGGGTGGATATCAAAAGGAAAAATGCAAAATTTATGAATTGTTAATTATATAGATAATATTGATTACGGCTAAGAAAAAGGTGAAAGAACTTTGAATACTAATTGAATATACACTCAAAAAAGAACGGTTCAAAAGAAATGTAGAATTACGAGTACCTTAGCATTCGAGTTGATTTTTATAAAGTGAATAATATATGAATATTTCTTATTATGATTCTACGTGTACAAGAACATATTAAACTAGTTGCATGTAACACATGAGATCCAACTGTCGATAGCGATAGTATGTATAGTTGAAGAATATGTACCAAACTATAAACCCATAAATACAAATTATTGAATATTTTCAGATATTTTGTTTTCTATACAACATATGTAGGTATGTATGTCAAGATAGGATAGTATGGAGGAAGATCCTTTTTTCCTACCCAGAATATGAAAATAGCATGATGGTATGTATGTTTGTTTGGAGATGAAGTATCAAACTATTAAGTCTTCTTACATATTGTGTATAGGCGACTGCCATACAAAATGTATGAAGCGATGTCGTCACTAAATTCAATTTTTAAAAAAATTGTTAAAAAAAAATTGAGATCTTCTACTACAATGTTAATATTTTTTATAGAAAATTAAATTATCTAGTTGGTGTGTTTCGGCTTTTTTCGATAATTGTAAAAGTTTTGGAAATATAGGCAGTTAAACTCATAAATTTATCATAAAAAAATATTTTTCTTAATAAAAAATGTTTGAGAAACCCTGGAATTTTTTTGAAAAAACTAATTTGAGATTTTGTATTTTTCTATGTTTGTACCAATTTTCAGCGTTCTAGCGTTTATGGTTTCTGAGATATATGGAAAAATAAAATAAAAATTCAAAAGTTGATAACCCCTGACTGAAACAAAAATTCAAAATTCCAAAAAAAAGTTTTGTAGGCCTCTAACTGTTTATATATTCTGAAATTTTAGGCTCTGTAAATTGAGCGGATCAAAAGTTATAAGGGGGGGACTGACACACACACAGACACACAGACACACACACACACAGCCACACGAAATGTTCTACTCCGAATTCTGAGTAAATCCGTGTATGGAGCATATATGCTGCGAAGCCTCTAAGTTGGTGTTTTTTGACTTCAAAGTTGGAAAAGCCGTGAAAAAAAACTAGACCTCTCCATACAATTCTCGCGTATTCTGGCTTGATACATTGTCGATATGTTAAGAGAACAAAGTTCTCCTGAACAAATCGACAGTTGGATTAAAGAAATGAAATAAGAACTGACTTAATGGGGGCGACTGCTGCCAACGTACCTATTTTTCAATTTGATATACCATCATTATTTCAAAACAAATCGTTTTGAAATAAATAATTTAGAAAAATATACCTTAACTTTTTTATAATGTTCTGTATAAATTCTTGTAGAAAAATAGTTACATACCCCGATTTTCAATGTTTATCTTATATTTTCAATAAACTATAAGGCGACAATAATATCTGGAAAAATATGGCGTGACGTTGCATTAATGCTTCAGGTTTAGTAAAGAAACCTAAAAAACATTTATTTTTATTCAGAGCCATTGCGAAATATTTTTTCATTTTGGTTTATTTATTTAACTTGATGCATTAATGAAACGTCACATCATATTTTTCCAGATATTTTGTTATTCTTTAATTTAAAAAAATATATATTGCTCTATACTTTATAGTTTTTAGAAATACAAAATAATTTAAAACTATGAAAAAATTTATTAAAACTATGAAAAAATTATATTTAATTTTACGTTCTACTTAAATTTTTCGCAAACGCGACTCCCATTCACCGGTATAGAGCGATACCGGTGAATGGGAGTCGCGTTTGCGAAAAAATTAAGTAGAACGTAAAATTAAATATAATTTTTTCATAGTTTTAATTGATTATGGAGTTCTACCATGAAGTGACAGTGTCTTATATTGAAAAAATACAAGATAAATGTCAAAAATCGTAGTTGGCTTATTATTTTTCTACAAGAATATAATATACAGAACATTATTAAAAGTTATGACTTTCGTTATCAATATCCAAACTAAGGTTTTTTTTCAAAATCATTCGTTTTGTAGTTATGATAATATCGCAATATCGAATTAAAAAAATTGGTATGTTGGCAGCAGTCGCCCCCTTAATCATCCTTGTCATAAAAAATATATTTTTGTCAATTATTTCTTTTGAATGAGCACCCTTGATTTTATTTATACAATAATAATTCTCCACAAACAATCATAAATATTTTTCATACTGGAGTTTTGTTAATTGTTTTAAATGCATAATTACCTACCTACATAAAAACAGTTGTTATTTCTATATGAGGACTATAATCGGCGCCTTCAAAGAACTCTGAGTGAACGATAAAAAAATGCAAAGCACGAAATATCATGGAGCCCTCTTGAATAGTTATTTGGCAATATAGTGCTAATATTTTTGGCTTCTATACATTATTTGTAGGTTCGATTCCCAACAGAGGAGAAAAACTGGAAACTCGCGTTACTCGAAAGAAATTTTCATTTGACTCTAAACTCGTCACTAACTCGTTAAGTGCGATGAAATTGTTTATATTATTTTTTGAAAAATTTTTAACATCTCAATAGAGACGAAGTTGGAAAAAAATAACAAGTCAATAGATGGCGTTACAAAAAGGTTTCTTCGTTACTTCATAGATGGCAATCGTAAAAATGTCCTATTTTCAATCGATTTTTTTCTCATTATTAAAATATCATCTAATATAATAATTAATTTTCAAAATTACAGTGATAACAGAATACAATATAGAAGGCATATTTATTGAACGTTGCGCAAACGCATAAAGTGATCACTTAAAAACAGCCGTTGAAAGGTCGTAAGCCCTGTAGATGCCTTGAGTTCCTAGTTCTTGTATAATATTACAACTTCGTCTCTATTGAAATGTTAAAAATTTGTCAAACAAATATTATTTACTCCCGACAGTGAAAAAAATTCAATGTTTGTGTATATGCAACCTTTAAAAAATATTCGAATAATATTATTTTTTGTTCGCTCATACATAAACAAAGTTTATGATTACCGTTTATGACATTTTAAAATTTTCATTGTGTGTGCTTTCTGTAGAAAAATAAAAAGTTAAACTCGAAATAATGGCGGTGCCAAAGCTCTTA
Source organism: Molanna angustata (assembly GCA_963576475.1). Taxonomy (NCBI): domain Eukaryota; kingdom Metazoa; phylum Arthropoda; class Insecta; order Trichoptera; family Molannidae; genus Molanna; species Molanna angustata. The sequence goes on along the minus strand of OY754971.1, from coordinate 10,942,669 downwards.
AAAGACTCCGTCGTTAAATTTATATTATTTTTACATTATTATTAAGTCAAAGAAGCACAGTCGTGGCGTGTTGCAATGGCTGCATTAACTATTCCAAAGGTCCCTGGTAGTCTCATTCAGTTATGTGTTAGCGTCGTTAAGTAAGGTTTCATGACATTATGAAGATCTGTAGGGGACGTTACTCCTAGTTTGAGGATCTTGTATTCAGATGTGAAAGGGACATTTCATCGTCTTTCCTTGCGACGTTTTATTTTCGAAAAGTCTCTCCTATAAAACTCTTATCTTTCCCCTTCACTGATTTTTATAATAATCGTATAATGCCTCCTTAAATATTTATGAAATTTCCTCAGAACTCTCGTAATGAAGACGGGACTTTTCTCAATGTTGCTCCTTAAATATTATCATACACACCTTTTTGGAAATTGCATTGTGTTGAGTATATATTTACTGATTTTTTATCTTGGTAAATATATTTGCAACAAATAAATATCAAACCTGAATTTTATTTGTTGCAAGGTAATTATGAAAATACCTAGACAAATGAATTGTTAATTTGGGAATATTCTTTAAAATAAATGTTCTTTTAATTTGATGCAGATTTTATTTTTGAAATCGATAACTCTGACTGCACGTTTTAAGCGACGATTGTTTTAATACAAATAAATATTTAGTACTAACTAACATACGCCTGTCATTGGAGCATTGGAGACCTTATGTATTTGTATCATGTGTTAACTTGTGTGTGTGTATATTTCAATGTTATTTTGGTGTCTTAAATAAATAAATAAATTAAATAAAATAAATAAATAAAATATTTTGTTATTTATTACAATGACAATATATTTAATTAAAATTCCACTAAGTTTTATTTTCTACTAATACCCTTAAAAACTGAAAGGTGTTGTTTGTACCTATATGTGTGTTGTTTTTTTTTTTGTTTTAAGATAACACAAATATCAATATGGTCTTAGAATTAAGGGTTTACCGGAATATATATTCGACTATGTACATTGTGAGTTAGCCAATCAGCCACATCTCCTACTTCATTTTATTTTTATGTTGCTTCTCGAGCAACTAACAAGTACTGTATCAAATAATATTAATTCAACACGCACATATTAACAAGTTGCCACATTCTCGAGACTTATGATATGGATCATCTCTCAGATCAAGACTGAAAACAATTTAAAACTGTGTTTCCACCGGAAATCAAACCGGGGACCTTTAGCTCAGGAGTTAGATATCTAACCATCTGGAACATGAAGGCCGATTAATGCGACGAAATCTATTTGCCAGAAACTATAAGTACCTATTTTATATCATCATATCTAAACAATCAATTAGTTAAAAAATAATATATTGCCATTTGTCTAAATCAAACGTGTACTTTAAAATTCAAAAAGCCTTATTTAAGTAGGTACATAAACTAAAAAAGGTTATTTTTCGTGATTTGCGGCAGTTATTACTATGGAGTTTGTGCTCTTTTTAAAATGTTTCCTTTTTCTCATGAATTCCCTTGTACGTTAATATGAAAATAAAAACGATATAATTTTTCTTGACCATAATCTGTCGACATAAAGAATCCAAACGCAATCCAGCTGTAAGGTTTTCGCAATATATTTTCAGGATTTTCCCCTCGAAAGAGCATAAAAGTGCATTGTTTTGACATTATTGAGTCGGGTTTCTTACCACTGTGCAATATCGACTGCGGTGACCACATATTCAAAATAAAATATTTTTTATTTATTACATAAATAAATTAATCGAGGTAAACAAATTTCATGAAATTCAATTCATTTATTCAAAAATGTGTCAATAATTTAATAATTTTGAATATCCACTTTTAATTTAGTAATATATTTTTTTTTAATTTTTCACTTAATATTTTATGTGTTCCACTTATTATTATATTATGAAGCAAGGAGCTACTTTAATTTCTCAATTATTGTGCTAAAATATAGGTATATTGCATAATGAAGCAAAGGGTTGAGCTTTTTAGTGTTGGGATTTTTTTCAACTCTCAATTTTTGTATTAAAATGAACATTTTAAATATTATGAATCAAAGAGTTATGCTTTTTACGTAGCTAACTCGCATTAAACTAGCGTGATCTGCCCCCCTAGACAACGTGTCATTTAGCTCAAGAAAACATAACTCAATGCATGGAAGTGACAGTTGTCACGTAACTGGCAACTGTCACTTCCATACATTGAGTTATCTTTTCTTGAGATAAATAACACGTTATCTAGGGGGGCAGATCACGCTAGTTTTATGCGAGTTAGTTACGGAAAAAGCATAGCTCTTTGACTCATAATATTTATGAGTCAAAGAGTTGAGTTTTTCATTTATATATTTTTTATTATAAGGAGGTAGGTACCTATTTATTTTTTTCTTCATAATAAATTCAAATGAAATTAGAACTTTCATGTAGTTTTCTCCTATTTTTTAATTTTTAATTAATTGAGAAAAAAATTAAAAATATTCTTCCAAAGTGTTCCGTTTGCTCAATGAAGAATGTTTGATGTACTGCTAGAATAACTAGAATTCATATCTCGCTTATACCACTTGCAGAGTATAACAACCTACACCATACAAAGCAATATGGGAATAAAAAGGGAACAATGGAGCGATTCATGGGCTCTTGGAATGCAATAACATCAATATTTGCATATCATCATATTTTATTAAGTTACAATGAAACAGATGCTATTATATTGTGAAGTACTTTAGTATTTTAGTATTATTTCACAATTTATTTGAAACAATATACCTATTTATTGTATGAAGGTATCGTAAAATAGATAATAAAGTGCCTTCTATGTACAATATTCGTGTTAAGGATCATATATTTCTTTACCAAAAACTTTTTGGGGTAGGTAGAAAGAACAGAACGCTGCATTTTTTCTATATTCAGTCTTTTAATTTTCACATATTAAATAACTTCTTTAAAAAAAACACCTACTTTTACATATTTCAAATGTAAAGCGAGTTTGAATACGATATATATTATTATCTTCTTTATTTATTTATTTAGGGACAAATACAGTCTTAAAATACTAAAATATAATAATAAACTATAAAATAATAACAAACAGACCAATTACATATGTCCACAGATATTAAATATGAAACATTTTAAACATCATAAATTTAGATATAACTAAGATTTACTGTATGTTTGCCTGTGACGGGAAAGGAAGGAAAGAGAAAAAAAAAGGATGGGAAAAGGATTGTGACAGTTAAATTGTTATATTTTATTTATTGTATTTATGTATTTAACAATTTTTAAACTCCGACGCAAGAATTGATATTTTTATAAATTTATTTTAAGATACATAACAATATTTTCAGAAATAAGCAAAAACCACCGTGAAAAAAATATTTTTTTTTAAATCAAAAAACAAAGAAACGTGAAACGTTACGTATTTTTTATACATCAAAACTTTTTTCTCGGTGTGGTTCTCTTTGGAGGACGGCCAGCTATAGTTTCATCTCTTCTGTAATCTTCCCGGTATAATAAATACAATATTGTATACAACATGTGTTTCGTTGGAGATGCAATGTGTCACAATACCTATGTATATAAATGTATGCAAGATGTATGTAAATTAATGAACACTTCTCCTTGCGGTGCACTTACCTCGGGAGATTAAACACAATGATGGATGGTTTATGGTTGTAAGGTTCAAAACCGCGCAAAATGCTAACATTTTTCATACACTTGATGTAACAACGTTAATGAATGTCTCATGTAGGTGGTATGGAATGATATGGTATGGTATAGTACACAAGCAACCCTTAATCAACCAAGTGTAGCGAGCGGAGACCGTAACGTACTCATAAACACCTAGTTTTATAATGTAACCAAGTACAAACGACTAACTTATACTAGACTTATTAATTTTATTCACTGTTTTGTTTTGCGTAATTTTGTATTTTGTGGGGGATACGAGTTAGCCTATATTGTACATATAGGTACCCCCACCAATCACGACCTGAGTCAGTTCTCATCCAACATTCTCTCCGGCCAGTCACACTAATAAACATCATGTATCGGAACATAACAGATTTCATAAAATTAATGATGAAAAATAATGAAAAAGTAAAAGCGTAAAAAAGTAATGTTTGATGTATAAGCGTAGTGAAAATACATTGCAATTGTCTGTCTTAAAACAGGAATTATTCCTAGTTAGATTTACATAGGTAAAGTGATGGAATGATGCCAATCAGGGAGCACCCATGGTTTTATTATTATTATTATTATTATTTTTGTGTATCATGTTTTTTGTTTTGTATATATTTTTTTTGTTTGTTTTTATATAAATTCTGAGTGGTCTCTGTGCTGTATTGTTTCTGTAAGTTTTCTTTTCTTATGTTAAATAAATATATTATTAATATTATTATAACGTCCCATTAAAAGTATCGACCTTCATTTCCACAGTGGTGACCCCGACATGATTTCAATTTTGGATGGTTGGAAGAAATTGCCTTAAGGCAATAAACTGTTTATACAGTTGAATGTTAAAATAATATACCTATTCTAATGTAATTTTTTAAAAATAAATTGTAAACGGTCACATTTTACTGTACATGAATTAAAAAAAAATGTCCAAAATAATCAACTAGTATGAATAGAACGAGCATACAATTACATAATTGATTTTTCGTTGCTCTTTAAACACATTTGCACTGAATATAATTATGGTTTATTGAATATAATAAAATTAAATATGATATATCAGTTGTCATGTTTTTATTTTTATATTTTAAAAAATTAAGTAAGACTAAATTTATGATTAAAGAAATTAATAAAAGAATTATTGCTCTTCGTGGCTCAGTTGGTTGGGTATCTGACTGCTGATCCAAAGGTCCCGGGTTCGATTCCCGTATGTCACGGTTTATCATTGTGTTTTCAGTCTGGATCTGTGAGACGATTAATTTTGTAAGTCTCCAAAATGTGGTAACTTGTTATTGGGTGCATGTTAAATTAATATTTGACATAGTACCTGTTAGTTGCCCGAGTAATAATAAATAAATAAATAAATAAAAACGCATATCACAGATGTTTTTACCTTAATGTTTACTTGGATTTGGATTGACTATTTTATCTGCTTCTTCCTCAGCCTACTCCCGTCCACTCCTAGACGACAGCCTCCTCCATTTGCCTCCATTTCGTCCTGTCTTGCGCATTCCGTATCCAGGACGCTATTTTATCACCACTTGTTAAAGAAAAGTTTAATCGAGTCGTTCATAGAACGCTGAAATATAATGAAACTACAACTGTATTTCGAATCATAATTTTAATTATGTAAAATAAAAATAAATCAGTGTTCGCAGTTGATTGTACCGGTGTACCAAAGGGTCGCGTTGCAATTTCTACCGGAATGCATTCAAGGTAAGGTTAACGAGGCCGACAACTCCGATATCATACTAATATTCCTTAACTCCAGGAGAACTCTTAGACTTGGATAGTCATTTTCGTTTAAAGAGGGACTTCAAAACTTTACAAATGGAAACCGACCAATGTCGACCAAAGTTTACGTGTTGTAATACTCACTAACATGTCTACCATTTTCATTACAGCCGACTTTCCCAGTGGAGTTTTGATGACAGACTCGTACCTAAGTAGTAGAAGATACTTTACCAGTTGACAACATTTAGCGGTGACACTAGTGGACTTGAGCTGATTCTGTCCAATTTGGTGAACGACATCACCGTCTTACGTATACCTAAATATAATCTCTCGAAACCTATATCGTACAAGTTTCGATATCATGGTTGAACGGATTTGATGTTCAAGAATAAACACACGTAGTGTACTCTATGTGTAAATGAATCCACGTATAGAAAATTATAAAATGAAATCTAAAATCTTTCTAAATCTGCTAGTTTTAAATTTGAGTAACCTGTATGCATAATCTGTAATCCCGTGTCTATGTCAAAATGATGGTTAAATTCTATAAGATGTTCAGCAAATTCCGAAAAATTATTATTATTCAAGCTACGTAAGTGTTCTTTTGACCCTGGTTTGAATGTTTCTATTAGTTTTGCCTATATAAAAATGATCACAATCTTTACATGATAATTTATAAACTCCCGACTTATCTAATTAATAATATCCAGTGTCACTTATGTTTACCGGACCGCCCCACTACTTTCTAAAATTGACTCCTCCCACAACTTAAAACCTAACAACAGTAAATATTTTTTTTTAATTTTTACTACGTAAGTCTTCCTGAAGAAGAAAACATTTAAAGTTTTTGAAACCGGTAGAAATTAGTTCTCATAGTTAAGTGGTGTAAACTACGTTAAGTGTATATAATAAATAATTTATAATGTCGCCACAAAGTTATTTTCCTAACATTAACGATATATATATTTATATTTTTAGATCATCGATCGACACCATGAATAAAGAGTATTCTCACAAAGAGAGCCTAAAAGGACATGGGATTACTGTGACAGTAAAGAGGTTTATTTTTAAAGTAAACAATAATGTCGACTGTATATACAATTAACAGTATTTTTATAACTATCTTCATTGTGACTATGGTTTTTACCTCATTTAATTGGTAATATGTGTAGAGATGGAGTGCTCAGTGCAAACCAATGAAGAAGAATAATTTATGTATTACTATTACACTTTTCACTATAATAATCAATTACGTACGTTTTACAAAATACTTTCGTACAATATGATGACGGAAAGTAACAATTAGAACCAAATAGTTTTTCAATTTTGAAACGATAAAGCTATATTGACTTAAAGTTAGTATTTTTTTAGATTCGCAAAACCTCTATGTAGATGATAAAATTTACTGCGCGAAATAAATTTTCCGATTTTCCCGATGCAGCAATAACAATATATTATTTACTTTCTAAAATAGCCAGAGTTGAATTAAAATTTTCCCCATACTTTTGGACTTTTATCTAATTTGTTTTGAAAGGAGTTTTGGACCGGCGGGCGGAGAGGAGTTTCTGGGCTAATTTAAGAATAGGTATAAGACGCTCCCGAGATCAACCCTCCATAGTAATGTGCTGACTCGGCTTCGCTCTGATGTAGACATCCTCCACCACACTTTACGGCCACTTCTTATCTTTTATCTCGTCTTGTCACCACTCGCAGGGTTTAACTGCGCTTATTTTGGCGTCATAAACCTTCTTTGCGAATCAGCAAAGCAAAACATAACTACTGTAATACACACCTGAAATAAAAAATATATATATATATATATTATATTATATTTACAAAGTATCACGTATTTTATGGCGACCATGCTTATCAACGTTTTAAGGATTTCCACAAGAGTGAATTTTTCTTTAGTTTATTGCTCACTCAAATTTCTATACCCAGTGTCACAAAGCTAACTGTAAACATGACTTTAGACATAAAGGGTTTTTTTCTGAACAAAATGCCTATTCAATGAATTCCCAAAATACATCTTAATAGAAAAATAACATTATTTTCTAAATTCTTCTTTTATTTTATTCATATTAACTTTCCATATTTTAGTGGAGCATATTTCATAATAATAATTTCGTAAAAGTTCAAACTCTAATTCAAACCTGATCAGCATTTAAAAATTAATCATGGCTATGTGGTTAGTGATTATACAACGAAAAAAGAAATATATAATTTTTCTTTGATGCTAAAAATGCGATCATTTATGGACAAATAAATTCAACAATATAATACGATTTTTATTTCATTTAATTCTTAATACAAAATTGGTAATTTTGTCACCTTTGAACAAACACATCGGGTGCCAAAATTCGGTCCGACAAAATTTTCCCATTCAATAAAGAACCTTTCAAAGTCTCCGAGGGTTCAATAACTCGTCCACGTGTAGTTTATTAGTTAATTTCCAACATTTAAATTCAATCGGAATCAAAACTCACAATTTTCAAACTTTCCCCTGCGGCGGGTCGCCAATTTAAAATTTATACCATCGATATTAAATCTGCCTATTAGATACCCAAGAGGAAATGTTTTACGCACGGTACCTACTTATATACTTTATTTGCACATACATAGATTTATACAGAGGACAAAAATATATTCTAGTAATAAAATGGAATTGAATAATACATATAGCAAGAGAAATAACAGAGTATAATGAAGTTCCGGAAATGAAGTTTATTATAAAAGATACGAATACGCTTTTTATATAAATAAAAATTATCACGCCATCTCTACAATTTGTTTGACAGGAATAATTGTTGATAATAATTATACTTCCAGCATCGTCAAATTTTTCCTAAATCAAATTTCAAATGAATATTACTATCTTTTAAAAATTATAAGAATACTGTTTCGAAAAATTCTGTTAACAATCAAAATTTATTGCAGGATTCTAGTTCTTCTTAATTCTGGTTTTCGAAAATCGAAAAAAATATAAGCCACACACATTTATAGCAAGATGGATTCGTATTGTAATGCATAATTCTTTATACGATTACTCCCATTTTAATTTTTTCAAGAAACAAAAGTTATTTTTAATATGGAATTTGCTTCTCCCAATACAGGACATTTCTAGTGGCAGAGGTGGAAATATATTTTTTGATAATAATTGCTATCATAGATTTGTTTATTTATTTATCGATATATCACAATTCTACAATATTTACAGATTATATATTTATGTATGACTAACTTCAAAAAAAGAATTTCTCGTATTTTGAAGTGAGTCGCATTTCACAACACATACAATGTAACTAAAACTAAATCTTTACCTAGGTATCAAGGAACATACATAATATTTACATTGATATTAAAACAAATACAAATTGCCAAAACTTTACAACCTAGCAAAAATAAAAAAAACATGAAAAAAATATTAAAAATTCTAAATTATCAATAAAGTTTAATAATCCTAACGTACAAAAATAACAAAATAAAAAAACACTTGTTAAATATATAAGCATGAATTATTAATTTGTTTTGAATTAAAAAAAAATTGTATGATAGTAAAGAAAAAATAAGGTCTTTTAAAATTTATCAATAAAGTAAACTATTAAAGATGACTTCGAAGTGACTGAATTTTCTATACAAACGCGTTGTTTTCCAAAGTTTTCCCTTGCGCGATTTCTTTCGTTGGACCGTTAAAATAATAATATAATAATAAAATTCGTTGCGCGTGGTTCATGTTTTATGGCTCATGTTTTGTGTTACGATGTTCATTGACAGTTTATGAAGCATTCGCGAGGGTATTTCTAGTTCATTGAATTTCATATAATTCGTCGAGAAAACGATACCACACGGCGAAATAGGCGCACTTTGTTTGATTTATGTTACTATTTACGGCCTGACTCGGGAAATAAATACACTTGTTTACTGAAAAAAAAATTAAATCCGCCGAAACAATCGCGGCTTTTCACTCTTAGTTCCTTATACGAGGAGTGTAATATATTTGTGTTCGGTTTTATGTTCCAGTCATAATATTTTTGTTATGTTATTCTTAGACGCACATGTGACATTAATTATTATTACCCACAATGAGTATAATATTTTATCCGCATCATAAATCGTTGTTCCTGATACTTTCTAACCTTTGGCTGTAAAGACGTTTTTCTGTAACAGGATCCAACAATTCTTTATTTGCTACATCGAGGTATGCCCTAATTATTTTGGTGAAGCAATATTATTTTATAGAACTATCCTATAGAAAAATAACAAGCATCAATATACCCTTAATAGATAAAAGATCAAATATTTTGTTGCTAGTCGAAATAAATAGTAGGTATTAAAATAGATGTCATTAGAAAAAATAAGAACTATATAAAACTAAAACATAGTTGTTAATATTTTGAGGGCAGGTGTTAATTGGTTATTATGATTAATTAATTGATCAGAAAGAAATGAATTTGCGAGTTATAAAATTAGTTCAAACACTCACCTTTAAAAGTATAATTAAGAGATTTTATGTCAACGGGAGAACAGACAATCTAGAAAATTATAAGAGATATTGCGTGTCATAATGTGTTTATTTCGCATAATACGATACAAACAAATTTATATGAGTTTACTGAATAAATTTAAGAAATAGGGAAACTGAGAATTGAATCGCGATGAACCGTATCACTGGAAGAAGCCAAATTTAATGACAATTGGTATATCTGTTGGTGTTAGTACAGCGGGTGCGTTAGGATAGTAGCCGTGCATCGATTAGAGATGGTCACCAATAATAGAGATGGGCAATGGCTACACTATCAACATAATGAATTAAAAAAAAGGGCCTAGATGCGTTATAAGGCCAAAAATTAATATTATGATCATAATAATTATAATAAAATCGTTCATTTGAAGCCACAATTGTTGTAAAATTACAATGTCCTATTTAGAAAAAAAATCTGACAAATAATATACAGTAGGAATTGCTCAGCTGCACACTACCAGGGGGGCAGGTCTGATCAACTGGCGGAATCAAAACCATCCACGTTTGCCCATATCATGGATATTATAATCTTAAGGAGTTTTATAACATCTTAAGGAATTAGAGAACTCCATCACAAAATAAATAAAGAACAGACTGCATAACCTTTAAAAATTTAAATAGAAAAGAAAATGACAAATTTTTTAAACATATGTTTTATTACAGGTATGAGATTTTAAATATACATATACTAATGCTCTTAATCATTAGATACCTACGAGGACTATAAGTTTGCTTAGATTCATAGTACTTCTAAAAAAATACATCATAAAATTTACTCAGAAAAAGTTGAAAAGGAAACATTCCAGGCAGAAGGTCCTTTTCTATGTTTAAATACCTTCACTTGTGATCCTCCTATAGCAAACATCTTTAATGTAAATCAAAGGACCAATATAAATTACACCACAATTTAATGCAATAGTTTTTCCAATAACTCATGCAGATGTAAACCTGATTGGACTATCCCGAAACCATAGCAAAGTGTATCAATAAGCTGACTAAAATTTAATTAAGGATGAATCACAAATGGAAGAAGAAAACGAAAAATATTATGCTTTATCGCCAACAAGTAGCTCTGCTCATTGCGCGGTATAATATTTTAAATGAATCTTGTAATTTGATTAAATCGGTTTGGTCCAATCCGAACGGCAATAAACATCGAATGAAGTAATTATAACCGTTTCGTTTTGATAATAACGTTTAATACTTTCATAAATTTGGCTTATCAACACTCGCTGGCGTAAACTGCTTTACCCTTTAACGACTGGAAACAATTTCGATCATTTTAATCTGGCCCTATTTTCGGGAGGGCCAGTTTTGTTTTTTCACCGCGCTGGCCGATTTGAAATTCAAATTTGAATTTTATTATGACGTTGGGTAGGTACTGCAACGTATTTTGATTTTTTATTTTTATAGAATAAGCATTTTGCCAGTTTCTTGAATGCCATGTCACCTAGCATAATTATTTTAATTTACATTGTTTTTATTTAAACAACGACGAAAATTTCCGAAGCGCAGTTTAATAATTTTTAAATGCGTAATAGTGAGAGCAACATATACGCTTTTTTTAATTACACGCTGTTTCAATTTTCATTTAAATAAATTTGTAATCTCGAAAATTCATAACATGTTAATGTGCATTGCTTGAAATCAGTTGTTGTCAAGTAAAAAGAGTTTATTATTATATTTTGAAACAGAAATCATACATTATTCAAGTATAAGGGAGCTGTTTAACTAGAATAAATATGTTTGTTCTGAAGTTGATTTTTATCATTTTTTTTGGATATCCAACATTACAGTAGAATATAATAACATAGTTTGAGATTAAGAACAATGGATAAAACAGAAAATGATAGACTACGGTACATGATAACAGTACATCAAATAATAATAAATTTTCAGTTCTACTAATTTAGTAGAACTGAAAACTTTGGTTTTATTTTACCATTCCAAATTTATTTATTATTTGAAATGGAGTTCTACCAAGAATTGTCTGTAGAAAAGTTAAAAAAAAAAACAGTGCATCATATCAAGTAATTATTAAAGTTTTACACACAATTTTCAACAAATGAGAAAAACAAAATTATAGGATCATACCTGAAACATACAAGGAACAGTACAAAGAAGATTATATTCTAGAATCATAACATGGGATTAAAACATACTTAAGGCTTAACGAAAAAGGTGTATCTGCAACCTTTAGTATGATACATAATATATGTATATACTAGAGAGTGGAATTATGAGTTATGTCATCAGTGCAAAGTTGGCGCTTTATCGCAACTTTGAACGAAAGTAGAGATTAAGTATGAAAGAATTCAATATTATTAAGCAGTTTGTTGAATTTGATGTCAATTTCAATAAAAACTCACAAATCAATATTTTTTTTGTTATTATTCGGAGTATAGCGTTGATCTTTCGACTTCGCGTTGCTTGAGCTAGCTCCAGAAAAATATATATAAATAAATTAATAAATATATGAGAGTACATTAAATAAAAGAAAACGAGCAAAGGATTTACTTACAAGCCATACAGTCTTTTACGTAAGGAATCCAAAGAGGAAAACGTCACGGGGAATATTTTTCACTCGCTTCCCAACCAAACATAACGTATTATTATTATCATCATGTTGACATAAAATGAGATATGTATGAAGGTACACAAAGAAAATAATTTCGGGAGGCATTTCATTTGACAGAGGAAATCTGCGCTCCTCTCATCATTCCCGTGCTTCCCCCTACCTACCCTCCCCCCCCCCTCACCCAGAATGACGCGCAAACATGTCAGTTACATCCGCGACCTAAACATTCATTCATATATTGACGAGTGCATAATTTATTTTACATTGATAATTTACCAACTTGTGATGTACCTACACTACTACTAAGTCGTAGGACATACATAATATATATTATTTATGCATATGCCAACCAATAGGGCCTAATATAATACTGCGTGCGAAAGATTTGCGTAAGTAGGTTAGCTAATATTTGGCCGCACATTTGAGGTTAGGTTTGCCAGAATATTCCAATGCAAATAGAAGCTACGAACGAGACAAACCACAGTTTCTCAAAATAGTCCCGAATATATTTTACTCTATAATTCATATATTCATCTAGATGGCCATATATGTATGTATATGGCAATTTTCTATAGTCATGGCATGTGACACTACGTCGTCCAATTCTATATTTTTTTTTAAATTAATAGGAACGTTCCAAAATTTTAGTATTAAGGTCATTTGAACTTAATACCCCCTATTCAGTAACTATTGGAACTAAATTAGGAACGTTCTAAAATTGTAGATTTTAGATTTACGGTCATATTTCAGCGTTATAAAATATAAACATGGACTAAAAGGAATAGGAACGTACCTATTTTGGCCGGAACGTTCTTAAAAAGTTACTGAATCAGACGTATTATGAATAATTAGGAAAATTATGAAATTTTCATAATTATTCAAAATACGTCAAATTCAGCAACTTTTTAAGAACGTTCCAACCATAATAGGTACGTTCCTATTCCATTTAATCCAAGTTGATATTTCGGTTCGGTTCGGTTCTCTCTGCCTACCCCTTGAGGGACATGGCGTGATGGTATGTATGTATGTATATTTTATAACGCTGAAATAAGTCCGTAAATCTAAAATATACAATTTTAGAACGTTCCTAGTTTAGTTCCAATAGTTAAGGGGTACTGTCGTATTATGTTACTGGCGTTGTTTCTTAAACTAAAATCTACAAAATTAGTGCACCGTAGATAATAAATTGAATTCAGATTGTCTTTAGCTCAGACTACAGACAACGTACTGTGTATAGTTCGGCCATGTTTATTTATGTCATGTCGCCTTGATGTCGCCTCACCTAACCTAATTTATCTGCACTGATATTATTTATTTATTTATATAATTTATGTACATGTGTACAAAGGCAGGTTTATTGCCATAAGGCAATAAACCTGCCTTTTATTATTCGGTTTTTATTTTCAACATAACGCAACACATGTAAATTATCAATATTTATTTTTTTCCGTTCACAACTGATGTATTAAACTTAACTAAAAGATCCCGGATTATTAATAAATTAAAATAATGAAGACGTAAAATAATGTAGGTATACAATAGGTTAAAAATGTAGGTTAAATAATGTAGGTTAATACTGTAAGGTCGCAGATAAACGTCGACTTAACATATTGCTATTAGTTATACACATTTATATTTTGTAACTGTTTGTATTCCTTAATAAATAAAATATAATAAAATAAATAAAATTACGTTTCATTGCTGAAATATTATTGAAAATTAGTTTAATTAATTTTCCAACAGGTATGTACAAGGGTTCATAGTTTTGTTGTAAATGCCAAATAAGGTATAAGCCTAATTTAAAATTTTGAATAAATACTCAAAATTATGTAAATATAAATAGACGAATCCTGATGACTCAACAGGCGTACATAATCAAATCACTTCACTTATTCATTTTTTGACTACCGAAAATCTAAAACATGGATTACCTTACAGTTTAAAAAGCTTAGAGTTCCTTTAAAAGCTACGACGGCGTGGTACAAGGGAGCTTATTGGATTCAACTTAAACTTGACGCCTGAATAATATATTCTTCGTGTGACGTGCGCCTGTGTATGTGTGCGTCAACTCGCGCACATCATGTATGTATGTGTTCAGGCGTGCGTTCTGTGTCAATCTCGTAAACTTTCGCTTATGCTGACATCTTCCCCTACCTTTGATACCCGGAGGCGCTTCTGTACACTTACGTCATTAATAATACCACCGTATCTACCACACTAAATTTGTTTTTAAATAATAAATACCTCGCTTAGTAAAAAAAATCATAAACCAATTCATACATCGCAAACTACAGAAATTAAAAATATCAACCGAGTTGCATCTTAGAATTTTCAAATTCAACATGTTCAAATTTGGCGTTCTTAAATTTTGAACAATTGAGTTCCCTAGAAATGATTTTTTGTAATGTTTTTTATCTCTTCTGAATCTTTAATTTTTTTTCTGAATATTCATTACTTTTATATTAAAAACATAGATACATCGATAAACTTCTAGTAATATATTTTTATTTTTATACTTCTTAATAAACAAAACGCGCTTGGTGCTCGTTAAAGCATTACTGTTTGTATTTTAAGCCACGTATTCCATATCAAACGTACCTGCATAATCACATTTTTAAACATATTTGTACATACATTAGTTTCGCTAAGGAGATCATTCTGTAAATTCCACGTGCGTATTCAAATGAAATTCCTGGTGAAACGTAAATTAAGAAGGAAACGAAAAGTTACTCTGGAATGAGAAGATAGGTCGGTATTTGGGTATATATAGGCAGCACCTACCGACAGATCCGCAGGTGAATTGTTCTTGCATTATACCTGACTTTAGAATAAACATTAGGGAAATAACGGCCTAGGATGGCTGACTTTGAGTGGATGGGGGTGGATAAAATCAACATTAAATTTCATTAAAGAACATTGAGATACAACAAAAGAAGAATAATTGAAACCCTTTATAATAAAGAATGTATAATAATACCGGTGCCTACTCATATACAAATACATAGAACCTACAACAGAATCAGATATTTAATTTAATTGTGGCAAGAAAGCTTATTATTAAGATATAAATTTAACCAAATTTGGAGGATGAAATATTATGAAACTAACAAAAAAAAAATACTATTTTCGAATTATAAATTGTAACAAAACACTTAGAAACACAGTTAGATTCTTTAATGATAATTTTTATTTGCCTAAGCGCTTTCGCCAGTCACAGCTGGCATCTTCAGAAGCACACTATATACTGACTTAAAAATTACACAATGGTCAAATGGGGTATGTACAGGTAAGCAGGGGAGGGGAGATGGAAAAACCCTATCAGACATATACAGATATTATTGCTAAGATAACAACTAATAGGTAGAAAGTATTGGAAACCCTTATTAACAATGGTTACTGTGTTTCTATTTATAAGGGTTTTTTTTATTTTACAATTTATAATTATGAACTTCCACTGTGTCAACGAAAAAAACCTTCAAGTTATTAATATTTTCGAATATTATTTTGACATTGACTGGAAGTAACAAATTGAACAATTAAAAAGTTAGCTGTCAATTAGATATATATTAATATATCGTAGTGTAAAAAGACATAATTTATATAATTGTTATTTTTATTTTCTTTATTTAATTTTTACAAAAAATCCAAATTGTTTTATTAATTTTGTGCTGTCTTGATTTGATTTGAGGCGCGACTGAATAAAGAAATGACTGACGGATCATATCTATGCTCTGTCAGTTCAGTATTGCCAAGAAATACTATTTCAGATTATTTGTGCAATTAACAAATAAAAATTACAAGATACCTACATTTGCAATATTATGTATATGCATATCATGATGACTCAAATTCCTTTTTTAATATGTGTTATAGTTAAGATTATATTGTTTTGATTCTTTTTAAAAATGCAAATAGTTACTCCTGTGTAATATAATAATATGTACACTGCTAGCCCTAGAACAGGTATACCTAGTTGGGCAGCAGTTATCTATTTTTAATGAAGATTATTTAAATGCGAGTGTCCCGTAAGAGCCGGGTAATCGAAAATACAACAGGCAACAATAACATCTCACATAGTTCAGCAATGAGGTTCACCACCCATTCTGAATATATGTAGTGCCTTTTTAGGTGAGACGAGACTGGTGTGTGGGTATACACAGATATGTTGTGCTCCCTTTCATAAGGCAATGCACACCTGCACATCTTTCGCTGGTTACCCCACATTGTGGGATATGCCGTGATGGTATGAATGAATTTATGAATGTACCTGCATATTGCGTGTAGCTTTTATGCTGAAATATATTTATGAAGAATTTTGGTTTAATGTCATTTTTAACAGAAATCTTAGTCTAAGTATCAAATATTAATTGTTTTATCATTATTAACAAGAACAATTTATAAGCATAAGGTAATTCATCTATGATAATGAACAACATATCTCTTCCAATACTATTATACACTTACAATTTTACTAACCAATTTTTTCAATATTCAATTTAAATTTTTTAGATGTAAAACATTACGTCGATCACTCTACCTCGTGTGCATATCGTTTTAATTCATTATGAACTATGTACATGACAACATAATTATTTTTCATACAGAGCAACAAAATCAAAATGTAATCCAATATACTGAACAAACGAGTTCATCTCGTGTCAGATATAATTTTCAAATAGTTTTTTTTTTATATTTCTTTATCAATCGCAAACTCTTATGATAAATTATGTTTAGAAAATTTATGAACTTTCTCTCATATTTTTTCATTAGAAGATCTTTTTCTTTAAAATGTCGAGGAAGATGTTAACAATATATATTTACCTCCAACAGTTTTTCTTTTAATTACAGGCGATATCGCAAAATATTTTCGGAAGAAAATTAGGAGTCGCAAGGAAACTCAACGCGCGCCGCCCGTTGTAATATCGTGAAGGGAAATCTGTGAGAATGAACAAATTGTAATGATGGCACCGATTGCTGTCCGGATATATCTTAGGGGATGAACCGGAACTGTGAGGTCACAAATCGTCTCGAACAAAAACCAACCTCCTATTTACCTTTTTGCTTTTGGGCATAATATTTTTCAGTTTATTTATGATGCATCGATCCAAATTTTGTCGCACAATGAATTTAAAACTCACTCGTAAATACCTGTATTTTAAATAACTTGTTACATGAAACACATGAGATCCAACTGTCGATGGCGATAATATGCATAATTAAAGAATACGTACCAAACTATAAACACTTAACACAAATTAATCAATATTTTAAGATATTTAATTTTCTATATATATACATGTAGGTATGTACCTATTCCAGGATAGGATAGTATGGAAGTCAATCTGTTTTTCCTACCCAGAATATGAAAACAGCATGGTGGTATATATGTATGTTTGGAAATTAAGTATCAAATTATGGAGTCTTCTTAGTCTCTTAGATATTAAACTTAATTTGAGATTTTGTTTTTTTATATACCTACTCATACTAATTTTCAGCATTCTAGCTTATATGGTTTTTGAGATATATGGTAAAATAAAGTAAAAATTCAAAAGTTGATAACCCTTGAATGAAATAAAATTATGAAATTTTTTAGACTTATTACTGTTTATATATTCTGAAATTTTGGGCTCTGTAAATTGAGCGGATCAAAAGTTATAAGGGGACACACACACACACACAGACACAAAATGTTCTACTCCGAATGCTGCGAAGCATCAAGTTGGTGTTTTTTGACTTCAAAGTTGGAAAATCCGCGAAAAATATAGACCCTACATACAAATCTTGCGTATCCTGGCTTGAAACTTCGTCGATATGTTAAGAGAACAAAGTTCTCTTGAACAAATCGACAGTTGGAAAAGCCTTAAAATTATATATTATTACTTATAAACGTAAACTATTATATTACCTGATAATAGAGCATGATTAACCAAAAAAACTAACTTATAAACCGTGACTATTTTTATTTAGTAGACATCAAGTTAGGACGGGTCGAGAGGTCGTTTAACACTCGACTAACATGTCAAATATTTCGAAATAGCGGATCTTTCACATGTATATGATACGACGCATATTTGAGATTGACAGAAAAAAATAATCCTTATAACGTTTTTCCTTGTTATTCTTCATCGCAATCGTGTTTAAATAGACTCAACATGGCACAACGCGGTGTTTGCTTTCATTTTTCGATGTTAATTATCCAAAAATTATATGTAGGTATTTGTCTACTTTTTGACATCTGCGAGGCAAATGCGACCATATGAAAAAAATAAATAAAGGTGTTCGTAAACAATTCGGTGAACTAATTTAGTCACATCTTAGTATACGTTTATAAGTAAGATTTTTTAATACCGATCTTAACTATTTTAGTCGTAATTATCTAGTTGCCCGTTTATTAAACTTTTGACGAAATGTAATTAGTAATACCATAACTAAGTTTTTTCTTCACGGCATTAATAATTTTAAATAATTATTATTGTTATAAATCACGTATGTCGAAGATCATCTTTCATGACTATTAAAAGTACTTAATAAAAAACTTATATTTACTTTTAAATGAAATAAATTTAAATAAAATTTGCTGTGGAAATGAGGTCCCTAAGACGAATGTGTGGTAAAACAATTTATGATAGGATAATTGTCTCAATTGTCTGGAACCCCCAGTATATAACTTATGTAGAAAGATTGGAGAAAATACAAAATAAATTTTTGAAACACCTTGATTACAGATGTCGTTTAGCCTTTGATGATAAAGCTCTCTCAGCTCGTCATCATAAATTAACAACTTTAGAAAATAGACGCACAATTGCAGACATGATATATTTACATAAAATCATTGATGGTGCCGTTGACTCTGAGTCTCTAGTTGGGAGTCTCCCCTTTAATTGTCCCTCTCGTTATACCAGATCATCCGTAACTTTTAGACTTCCCCTTTGTAGGACCAATTATACCCAAAACTCCTTCTTTCAAAGAGCATGCAATATTTATAATAACTTTTTTAAGACAGTCGACATATTTAGACACTCTAAAACTAAATATAAAAGTGCCATATCAGACGCCCTTCTAGGCTCGCGATAACTGGTTTCTGCTTGGTTCAATTTGACTACGATTCCCACAGCTTCCCTTCCCCCTAATATTCTTAATTTATTATCCTTTTCTTCCTTTCCTTAACTGTATAAATTTTCCATAGTAAATTTTCCATAAAACTTTCCATAATAAATGAGCATAAATTTGTTAACACTGCACTATGTAACTATCCGCAAACTGAAATGGTTTATAATGTGTAATTATTTTTTTAGTCTTTTTAATATATTCTGTAATGACTGTATGTTTGTTTGGTTAATAAATAAAATAAAATAAAATAAGGAATCAAGATATCAGAAGAGAATGTAAGATTGAAAGGGATATTTTGAGATAAATGCTTTGCGATGGTTCGGACATGTAGAGAGAATGAACGATGAACGACTGACAAAGAAAGTATACAAGGCTGAAAAGAGTGGAATGAGATGTAAGGGTCAACCGAGAAAGAGCTGGCATGATAATATAAATGAGATTTTGAAAGAGAGGAACATACGAAGTCAGAACAATAGGAGAGCATGTATGACGCGATGTATGAATGTAAATGAGGCAAAACAGGTATGTCAAGATAGAAGAGTCTGGCGTTCGGTTCTCTCTGCCTACCCCAAATAGGGAAACGGCGTGATGGTATGTATAATTTTTTTTTTTTTTATTTATTAATTTCCATAATACAATATAAAGTAAAATATAAAACATTGTTCATGAAATATATAAATGGAATTTATTACCTCACTAGGCAAAGCCTGTTCTGAGGTAATACTAGGCAATAAGTAAGCATAAATTTCAGCTACGTGAATTCTTAATATCTAAGGCACAAAAAAAATATAAAAAATACAAATAATAAAGTACAAAAGTACACACTTTAAGTCATAAAAAAATATAAAAAGTACATATAAAATACAAATGTAGGTACATGAAAAATATTATTAGGTGTCTTTGTGTTTTTGTTAATGTGAGGGTGTGTTTGCGTGTGTGGATATGTGTAAAAGGGTGTATGAAAAAGATTTTGATTGTAAATTATATTAAAATTATCTTAGGACAAACGTCAAGTCTCTCTCTGACTCTTCCCTGCCTCTCCGAATCAACCAATCAGTAACCAGCTTTCCAAAATTATGCCCACTCGGCTGTCCTAAGTCCAAGATATCAGACATAACCATATTATATATTCTGGGTGCTAAAAATGTGTAGTGTCTCTGGGCAAAAGTAGTCTGTGTATGAGTCGGTTGCAGCAAATGTCTATTTCTTGTATTAAAAGTAAGGGTGTATTGTGGTTTATATATTGCTGGGTTTTTATGTAGTTGGATGACTATTGTTCTAATATAGAGTTGTCTAACATCAAGGACCTTGAATTCCGAAAAAAGCTGATTTGATGGATATCTGAAAGGTTTTCGACAAATGACCCGGAGTAGTGATTTTTGCGCGGTTGAGATGGGAAATAGGTTGGTCTTAGCTAAACCACCCCAACCTATAATCCCATAAGAGACTGACGTTTGTCCAAGAGCATAATACAACACTTTTAACGTATTTAGGTCGAAAATTTCTCTTATATTTCTAAAAACATATATCAGTTGGCGAATTTTTTTCGCAGTTATCTCCACATGTGTTGTCCATCGAAGATTTCTTTCAATTGTTATGCCAAGATATTTATAACTACTAACTCTAAGTAGTTTGAGGCAGGAGCAGTTTAGAAGCAAATCACAGTTATTATGGATAGTAATAGATGAAGAGGACTCCTCAGGTTGTTGTCGATTATCTATGCTAAATGTCATATATAATAACTAAGTATTGTAGGTAAGACTTCTTAGATTGAATAATCAAATCGATATAACAAATGTTAAACATATTTATACACATGTAGCATCTTAAAAGGCCCTCTTTCATTTTAAATATAGGTACTTTTTATATTATCGCTACCATAGTGTTAGTTTCAACTGCTTTGATTTGATTGTCGTTTACTGAAAACAATTTCTATTTTGGCCCGATAAATACGGTAGATAAGTATTTAATAGATCTCCATACTTAGCAATTTGAGACTTTTATTGAAATTACTTCCCTGCAGTTAACTGCATGAAGGTAGATAGTTGCAATCAGTTGAAAATAATTTCTAAAAACAAATAAAGCGCCGTATAATAAAATTCAGTCCATTAGACACATGAACGTGGATGTAACTATTGTAAACTCACGTACACGTTTAATTGCAATAGCCCCTCGAGTATAATATCAGAAAGTTCTCTACATTATTTTCCCAATAGAACCAATTAGACATGTCACCAATAATTTATGTACAATCTCCGGTCCCACTTAATCCTCTAATCCAGCGCACGGGATTAATCTAGCGCATGATTCGTCGCTAAATTTACCAACGTTCTTCTTTTCCTTTCCTTTTCTTTTATTTTTTTCTTTCCTTTTTTTTTGTTCCCAGATTGCCCCCTCCCCGACAGCGATTTGTTCAACATGCCAAGGCACCAGGGGCGACCCGGTACACGTTCAATTTAACAATTAAAACGAAAAAATGGTGTGGGAGCGCTAAATTTACTTTCGCCAAAGAAAAAAATCTACGCCTAACTGTATTATATTGTACTTACGGCCGAACAGATTTTTTTTATTCTTTTTTCCTTTGTCGCAATATTCGCAGACCGGTCGTAATTAACGGTTATTGTGTGAGTTGACACAAAACAATATCACAGTAATGGACTTCTTTCGCCGAAATTGAACGAAAATTAAACAAAAAAAAAATGTTTCGAACCTCTGTAGCAAGTGTATGAAATAAAAAAATGTTCTTTGTATTGCATTCAAGATTTAATAAATAAAACAAAGCATGAATTTATTTTTACACCCTTCTAATTAACTTTACGCGTCTGTCCGTATTGGAATTTAGAAATCGATTTTGAACTTATTTCCCGACCAGTTGGATCTCTGAAACATTCAGAATGTGTGTATTCCCGATGAAATTGTATGTCAACTTGATATTCATCTGATATTTTGATAAACTTGAACAAACATGATATACTTGCATAAAACCAGGAGTATTTTCATGAATTTCTTTTGACAATAACATTTCAACGCGATGAAAACTATGGAAAAGGCGTCCTCAATTTTTTATATTTTAATGATTACTTATTTAAACATTGATTATTAATTACATGTTATGTATTCTATATAATAATCGGGCAATTAATAGAAACTATATTACTATATTACTCAATTGTAGAACATTCATTAGACTTTTGCTAACCTTTGTTACTTGTTGTTGAAGCGAAGCTCAAATTACAAAAAAAAAACACAGTCAAGCGATATTGACCGACAACTCTATAAAATACCTCACGCCATACAAATATATGAAAATTACATAGTTATGAAAAACCAGATTTTTTGTAGCGAACATGGCTTTAAGAATTGTGACCACCTTCAAAGCTGAATGACGGGACAGTTATTTGATTCTGTATTTGTAAGGGTTGAACACCCCCAAAAAATCTAGGATTTTTTTTTCTGTTTTAGGTTTGAAACATTACCTAGATTTTATCCCTCTTTGAACTCTTCACTTTCAAAACTATACGATACAGATTCAAGTATATTAACTACTAAAGGTATTGCGGAATTTATTTTATTAATTTAGTATAAGGTTAGACCAGTGGTTTCTAGGATAATATTGCAACTTATTTCGCCTCTGTTCTTGTCCTGAACGAACGTAGTTAGTAAGTTGTAAGAGGAAACTTATGTCACGTATGAATTCTATACCCATTACGAGTATGTAAAGTGATTTAGCTCCGAGCAAATATTTTCAAGTGGATAAATCAAACATGCATCATTTCTCGACAGGAAGTTGTCAGCTTAATACATATCCCGTGTTACAAAACAAATTGTGAATTAAAAGTTATCTGATATATCATACGCGAGTATTGGTATTCAAATATGTACAGGAAATTTCAAATTTATTGCAAAAGTTTATTGCGAAGCTTCATCGAAATTTGTCTCTAAATATTTATACAGTTTACGAGAATTCTTTCCTACTTTTATACTCAACAAAATCACTCAATTAAAGTATTTTTGGGATACATATTATCTTAATTACTGCGTAAGAGTCTTCATCGCTAATTATAAACCAATTATTTGTTTTTAAAAGATAGATTTATCGGAGATCGTAACTGAGTTAGTTTAATATCTGACTCCTGAACTAATGTTTCCAGGTACAATCAGCTGTATGATCACATTTTTTGTAACAAAGATTAAATATGTTCTTATAAGAAGTACATTTACATTCTCATACATTCTCTAAACAAAGCATAATTACTTGTGCTTTTGGTGATCGAAATCAGGATCCAAACTCGCGACAACTGTATTATTAACTCAGAGCGCTAACCGCTCTGCCACCACCCATATATTATTATGATTGTAATTAAGGATTGCATTTGTGCCCATACCGTGGAAACTTGTTGTTGGCTAGGTGTCCGAAAGTACAACAAAATAATGTTATGACTTTTGCTTGCAAAAATAATATTTTTGTACAAACGAATAATTTGATACTAAAAATTCATACATGATTCGGAAAAGAGATGTGTCTATGAGAAGTTACGATCTATTTATTTGTTCGTATTCATTTGCTGGTCTCATATAGGCTGGCTTTATACCCGAGGTCGTTAGGTATGTAAATTCTTCCCTCGTCCACATCATTATTCGACTTTTCCATTGTCAATGTTTGTCGGAAGATTCCCGTCACCATTTTTCAACTCACCACGACACAATGGCCCCCGCGAGCGTTACAAATAGCCATAGAACCGGTCCGCCAATTGGCCGAAATCACGGCCCTCGGTCATTTGTCGAACGTTCTAGATTGCATCTAGTCCCAGATTATGGCCAGCCCGACCCTCCTCGTGGCGAACGTATAATTCCAAGGTTGATTGTGATGAGAAAAGGCGTCGGGAGTGTAATAGCCCAAATAGCCAAAATTCTGGGCAGACCGCAACTCGTGTATAAGTATATGTGTGTCTTGCAGCAGTGAATATTCAACACTAATGTTTTACTCAACGGTTGTAGAGTTTTGAGAGCTGAGTTTCGACAAAAAATTTATCTTGCAAAACTTTCATTTGTATTCCTTTTAATTCCATTACAGTTTTTTTTTCTGCCTGCTAATGCACTTCATTATTATAAAAAAATGAATTTCCACAACTTAGAAAAATCCAATTGGGACAACAACATGTTTTGGCTTGGAATCTAATTACTTAATCATTGTAATGGTATTTATATTGTAGGGACAGTATAATTACTAAAGATACTCGAATTATCTACCCATCAAATTTTAACTGCTTGAAACTCTGACTTGTTTATAGAAACGTTTTTTATCATTTTGACGTAAACTAAGCATAGACTAAATCAATGGTTTGTCTAAGACCTTTCTGAACTGCTGACGAATTTGTTCCCAATCGGAGAAATTAAGACGAATTGTTAACAGAGTAAAACCTAATCAGGGTACCACAATGGTCAGCAATGAAAAAAAGGAAAGGAAGAAAAATAACGTAAAAGTCTTTGCAATTATTCTGAGTTCAGTGTTAGTTCAATAGCACTTCATTATGAAACCAGCCATTGCTCACAATCACAAAAAAGGCGAATTTTTATGTTTACTTGAGGTATTAATTCGAAACATAATCAAAAAATACATTTCACTGTCGAGTAAATGAAACCGTTAAAGAATATTAGTAAATGCTTTTCATACTCATTCAGTATATTTGCTTTTTATTTTTTCTTATTTGTCTATTAAGGGGTTATCAATTTTGAACTTTTACTTAATTTTTCAATATATCTCATAAACAATAAAAGCTGGAACGCTGAAAATTGGTACAAATATGGAAAAGTACAAAATCTCATTTTTTTTATTCCAGTACTTCTCAAACATTTTTTATTAAGAAAAATATTTTTTTAGGATAAGTTTATATGTTTAACTACCTTTATTTCCAAAGTTTTTTTTAAAATATCATAAAAAGCCGAAACACCCCAACTAGATAATTCAATTTTGAAAATATGAACACTGTACTAGTACATATATTTCAAACTTTTTGTAACAATTTTTATAAAAATTGAATTTAGTGACGACATGGTTTCAAACAATTTGTAATGCAGTTTACTCTACACAATATTTACGGGGACACGATAGTTTGACATTTAATCTCCAAGCATACATACATACCATCATCCTGTTTTCATATTCTGGGTAGGAAATAAATACTGACCTCCATACTATCCTATCCTGACATACCTTCATACCTACATGTTTTATATAGAAAACAAAATATCTTAAAATGTTTATAAATTTGTGTTTAATTTTTAGATAATAGTTTGGTACGTACTCTTCAATTATACATACTATCACCATCGACAGTTGGATCTCATGTGTTACATGCAACTAGTCAATAAAAAATTGTGTGAGATATTATCATGCAATAACCTTCTCCGGTAAACGCTAAACAAATTCCCAAAATTTTATGGCAATCGGATGGATGGTTTAGGAGTCTAGGCCACACACATACGCACATCCATTTTTATATACATACATAGATTCTATATTTTATTTTTTCTAAAAGCAATGAACTTTAATCATAATGATCAATTCAAATTCAATTTTTTTGAATATTATTTGTTTGTAAAAAGCCATATAAAAATATACTCTCCCAATTTTAATTTACACGGTTGAAAATTTATCCATTTTTTTAAGATTCCTCAACAGATTAGATTTTGGTTGAAACACAAAAGTCTCGCACAATATTTTAACTGTCAAAAGTTTCATTGTTCTGTCTCTCTCGCTCTTTTTATTTCTGGAAGTGTAACAGGAAAATAATATTGTATAAAGAGTACATTCAGGCGTTAACAACTTTTTGAAAGATGTTAACTCTTATTACAACCACAAAGAAAATTTACTCTCAATGAAAAGTACAATACGCACAGAACCTAGAAATGTCAAAATTTTACTTAAGTGAAAATTGAAAAATTTTTCATAGTATTGATTTAAAAAATAAAAATCATGATGACTTTTATCTTAATTATTTTTACTCCTCACTAACCCAAGGGGATATAGTAGGAGTTATGATTTCGCAATTTTTAAGGCTATTTTTTATTGCAGATTATCAACTAGTATCATGCTGAGATTGTATTCTGAAAGTTTCATCACAATGTATCTGTGTGTGTGTGCTGTGTGCAGTGTGCTATGTGCTATGTGCAGTGTGCTATGGACGGCGTGTTCATTTTTACTTTATCGATTATAGACTAAAGTGCTCATTCGATTCTATTCAAATTTTGCAAATATGTATATCTAATACTCGCTTAGACCCCATTAGATTTTATACGATATATGCATAGTGCTTCTCAATTATTTTAACTGTCAAATATTTCATTGTGACCCCAAACTCAGGAAACTAAAAATTTGAAATATTTATTTTCAAATCGCTAAAAAGGCACATCACTTTCATAAAATGGCATTGAAGAATCATCAAGTTTTATAATAACATATTTAAATAAAAAATAATTTAACAAACTCATTTTATGAAAATTCTGAAAATTTTCCATACAAAATTTGAATAATTTATAGAATGACTTGTTAGTGAGGAGTTAAGCGTTGGCCATAACCCACTCGTTTTTTTTTTTACATTGAAAAATCATATGATGAAAAATCTGCTAAATATATAAAAACTAAATAAATAAATAAAACACAAATACATAGACATATATCAACAAATGAAAAGAAAAACAACCATATCGCTTTTGGAAATGATTCATCGAATGATCATGAAATAAAAATATAAAAGGTGTTGCCCTGAAAAATTAGCGGTTGCATTGAAGCCAAACTTATAAGATATCTTATTCGTGTATTAATCTAAATGGAAAAGATGTAGGTATTGTCATTAATTATGTCAGCCACCGGTTTTATTACAAAATCATAAAATTAGATTTTATATATATGTACTTGCAACTTTAAACACAATAATACAAGAACAAATTATTTTTTATGGTTTTTGAATTTTTCCACAGCATTTCATCTGTGACATCAAAAAAATATTTAATTTACGATATATTTGAGTATTTGCGATATACATAATACGTTAATTCATGTTTTAATAAGACTATGAATGTATGTTTGTTTTATTCTGTAATCGCCTAGTATTACTATTGAAGACTTATTTTTCTCTAGTAGAATTATTTTTAGCCTGTTTCTCCACCCGCTGGTGGTGATGGGGTTGGGTTAAAAAAACCATCTTCTATTCGTCGAAAACTATTTTCTGCTTTTACCTTTTTAACATCGGATACTTACTAAACAAATGTTATGAAAAGAACGAGTATAGATTTCCTAAAAAAACTCACAAATACTTTGATACGTGCATCGTTTGAACTTCAACCTATATTACATCTTGATCTTGCGAAAATTAGAATTTTATTTTGAGAAGAAGTCTTGGAAAAATATGATTTGACTATCTCTGTGTTTTAATCATTTCAGATTACACCGCTGGTTTCAAATAACGACCTTTAGACTTATGATTTTGTATAAAAACTCTTGAATATAATAAGGAAAACTTCAAAATTTTATCGCTGTACGATGTTAATGTATAATTTCGCGTTACATTTTGACTAAAAAAGTGTTGATGTGATTCATATTATAATCAATCATACGCTGATTTTTTTATTCATAATTATTTATACTAATTCAATTTTTATCGAATCCGATAAAACAATCTAAATTTTTTATAACTAATTCTTTTTTAACAGTACGCTCTTAAATTTTCTCCAATAGACATCACATATAGATTAGAACCACCCCTTCCTTCGTTATTTTCAATTGCATAAAACCGCTAAAATATTGATAAAAATATAGAATTACTTTCAATTGATTTATAAGTTGAATCCATAGCAAAATATTTTCATTACGATCATTGCAGACTCATTCAAATTGAGTACCTTGAAAGTTTTTTTATGTAAAAATAGTGAATAATTAATACAGAATCATTGCTTCGCAGAAGGTTCTGATTTCTTGTAGAATTACGAATATTAATGAAAGATATAATTTAATGTTGATCTCAGACGAAAATATACTCTAGAAGGTGAATGGAAAATCCAAGTGAGACACGTAACCTATTTTTCCCTCGATTCCCATAAAGATATCTTTCCTGATGGAAGTAGGACATTGATGCTGCCGATCTTCTAAAACTCTACCTTTCAATGACCTCCTATCCCTTCGTCAGGTTTTATCCATGTGCAGGAGACTGCAACCATTACACAAACCTATACTTATCATACCCAAACTCAACATCAAAACACACGCATCAAATCGTAAAAATTTGATTGAATGATATTTTACTTCTAAGTAAAATCAATTGTTGTATTATTAATTGATAATCTTGAAAAAAAATTGTTACATAATTTCTGTAGGTATAGGAAACAAACTAAAAAAAATATTTTTCTACATATTTTTTTTTTCATTTAAATTTTTATAGCTGAGAATTTTGACAGATGATGTAATGAAATCTAATATTAATTTTCTTGCACCTGAGGTTATAAAAAGTAGTTTTAATATTTTTTTTCTTCTTCAACCTATCATCTCCCAATCAATCTAAGGTGGGCCCTTATGTTACCCAAACTCCACGACTATCGGAACTAAGTTATCTCAGTAATGAGCTTAGTTTATCTCTTAGTTTTTTTTTCTTTGTCCACAGTATCAATTTATTGAAAGAAAACAATACATTTTAAACGTGTTATTAACGCAACTCCTTACGCGAACAGTATATAAAGTTTTCGGTGACATGAAAAAATCTTCAAAAAACTTTTCGTATTAAATATGGGTCCTCTCGATAAAATAATGTAGGTAATCCGCGGATTAGGTCCGGATGGTTTCCAATATCTGATGGTTTGAGGGAGGTGAATCGAGGGGTTTTGGTGGATGGCGGGTGATGGCAGTCATTATTTTCACGGTCGATACCCTTCCGATGTTTTGCTCGTCTCCTGTTGCCTCCATCTCAAACCCGACCTAAAAACCACCCTAAAACAACACCCCAACACATCCCCGTCCGTTCCCTCCCTCATCTACCCTCCCCATATCGGCCCTTTCTCGTGTCGCGCTTCAAAAGGGTAAACATCTTGGATACAGGTGTGTGAGCCGATAAAACTCCCGCAAATAATAAATTCTGGCGCGAATATTCAGGCATGGAGTGAGATTTAGTCGAGACGCTACAGCCTCCGACCGAATATAGGCGATAAACAACTCGCTGTTATGGTTTCCTTTTTTAAGGTTTTCAATTTTTATTGTGCCTTCTTTATTTATGTTTTGCCATATTCGAGAAAGGAAAGTATAAAATTTTCGAGGGTTTTCATCAATTCTAAGAATATGTGTTTTGTATGGCATTTTAAGGTCTTTACTCCCCTCCCCACTCGTCATTTTTACAACATAATAGAATCATCTTACTTCAATAATATTAAGGAAAACACTTTGTAGTATTATTTTGCGTATTTTATAAACAAACTCCCATTGCATGCAAAACTTTTTTTTTCAATAAATAAAAAAATTAAATTTTTGAATTCAGATTATTTTAATAAACGAGTAGATTGTGGTCAACTCTTTTCTTTCAAAGATTGACAATCCCTGGATTATTTTTTGTGTAGCTCATGTTGTATTCTTTCAAAACTTTTAAAATGCATTATTTAATCGAAAAACTCAATTTTTCGGATTCTGAGAGTATTTTTAAGGTTTTGACAGATGACAGCTCTAATTAAATTCATATTTAACAAAATTATTAATTAATTAAATTATTAATTAATTCATAGAGGTCGATTAAATTTACAATTTAGGTATACATAACACACATAATTTCACACTACGCTATACGCCATGCACACAAAAGATGACGAAACAACGAAGCTTAATAGAATGTACTATTTTCTTGTGACCAATTGATATAATACTCTGTTATAAAATAGCCTTAATTGTAAAAAAATAATTCTCTAAAATTCAACAGTAGGTAGTGGTAGTGGTACGTCGTATTATTATGCTCTAAAATATCAACGTGTGCAAATATTCTTTATCTAGAAAGAAACAATTTGCCTCAAAAAGCTCCGTTTCTGTCTTCAAGAAAAGAAGGTATTTTATTTTGTCATATTTGAAGAGGTTTGTCCCTAAACGACCAAGGATTGGATGCCAACTTTATATTTTCTCGGTACAACACAAAAGCACAACGAAAAGTTTCCTAAATGCATTTGCATGTTTAGGAAAAATAAAGACGACACCAATGTTTAGAAACAAATGTTTCTTTACAAAAAGGGTGGATCAAAGCTAAGAATAATATTTGTCAACCAACCCAAAACTCTTAAGTAAATGTAGGCACCTACCTACTTGAATATCAGTTATATTAAATAAGATGTTGACACTGTTATCATTTATATTTTATTTATTTCAAAAATATTAACGGTTCGTATAAAGTAACATTTGTGTAACGAAGCGTAATTTTACATTTAATTTTATTCATAGTAAATATTATATTTTAACTTATTCTGAGTACAAATTTGTCATTTACAGTTTTATGTTATAGTTGCAAAAATATTGTAAAAATAAGCTATACAGGAATATAGTTATGCAGACTTTTACAGGATAATACATTCGACAGTTTCACAGTATAATACATTCAACAGTTAGGTTGTCTGTTTAGTTCAGTAACTTCTTTACTTTTTGTTTAAATGTTGAAAAGGATTCTGTGATTATAGTGACTGTACTATTTGAACACTCTGTATGATTAATGGTGTTGGCCAGACGTGGTATTCATTTTTGGAATTTCGATACTACATTTAATTCTATACTCATCACTAATACATTCAGGGGGATGCATTTTACTTTTTTTTTTTTTTTTATAAAAAAGGAATATGTCTTTGTTAAACAAGTACATATACATCTTCCTACGTTCCCTAAAATAAGCAAATAAATACTTGTGCTATAGGTGAACGAAATCGGTCGAGGCAAGATTCGAACTCGCGATCACCGGATTACCAGCCCAGCGCGCTAACCACTCTGCCATCGACCCATCCCATTATATTTACAAATAGTGGACTGTATTTTCATATGCTGATTTTATATAAACAAATGTTATATGCTGCAACCATAGAGAGGAAGAAAGAAAAGATATATGACGGAAATCACGCACTTACTTGTTATATTTCAGGTGTGTCTTCGTCTTTCACAGTGATTGAAGTTTTTGCACTATATTCACCTTTGTTTATTATACACGCGATGTAATATTAAAATTGACAAGATGCGAGTGGCGGAGCGGGTGAGGATAGATAATGTTTTTACGGATTCGAGATATATTGACAGGTCGCGGGTTCAAAGATATCTCACATAAAGGCAGAGCGATCAGTTGATCGCAACAATTTATTTTTTCCGTTCATTTTCTTTATATAATAAAAATAATAACTCTATAACTATAGCTTTAGTAACAACATTTTCGGCTTCTTTACTATTGTTTTTTAAACACAATAATTTCTTGCAAAATTATAACAAGCGACCACTTGATTACTAACCCAGCGCGCTAACTCCTAAACATACAAAAAAATGGGTTTGTTAGATTTTATTTCTAAATATTACATGATAATATATATGGATTTTTTCTTACACACGTATATGAAGTAAACTAAATTCACATTATTTGATTGACATAACAGATAAACAAAGACAAAATAATATATAACATAAGTTAACAGTTGATAAAAATCATTATTTAAACATATGTAGCTACGTAGGGGACACCAGCGATTAGGATTTAGGTCCATATACTTTTCCGATGAAGCGCACTACGCAGCGTTAGAGATCATTCCACATCCAGCTGTTGTGTAAATAAAGGAGTTTTGTTTATTTCTATGCATTTTTTTAACCACGAATAACTTATTCGACATTTTTTCTATTTATTGAAAGCTAAAAATACTTTCAAGATGGACGAAACTGGTATTCCAACTGTCGATTTGTTCAGGAGAACTTTGTTCTCTTAACATATCGACAATGTATCAAGCCAGAATACGCGAGAATTGTATGGAGAGGTCTACTTTTTTCACGGCTTTTCCAACTTTGAAGTCAAAAAACACCAACTTAGAGGCTTCGCAGCATATATGTTCCATACACGGATTTACTCAGAATTCGGAGTAGAACATTTCGTGTCTGTGTGTGTGTGTGTGTCT
Source organism: Molanna angustata (assembly GCA_963576475.1). NCBI lineage: Eukaryota > Metazoa > Arthropoda > Insecta > Trichoptera > Molannidae > Molanna > Molanna angustata. The sequence goes on along the minus strand of OY754971.1, from coordinate 10,909,892 downwards.
GTGTGTCTGTGTGTGTATGTCTGTGTGTGTGTGTGTCCGTCCCCCCCTTATAACTTTTGATCCGCTCAATTTACAGAGCCTAAAATTTCAGAATATATAAACAGTTACAGGCCTACAAAACTTTTATACTCGGAATTTTGAATTTTTGTTTCAGTCAGGGGTTATCAACTTTTGAATTTTTATTTTATTTTTCCATATATCTCAGAAACCATAAACGCTAGAACGCTGAAAATTGGTACAAACATAGACAAATACAAAATCTCAAATTAGTTTTTTCAAAAAAATTCCAGGGTTTCTCAAACATGTTTTATTAAGAAAAATATTTTTTTTATGATAAATTTATGAGTTTAACTGCCTATATTTCCAAAACTTTTACAATTATCGAAAAAAGCCGAAACACCCCAACTAGATAATTTAATTTTCTATAAAAAATATTAACATTGTAGTAGAAGATCTCAATTTTTTTTTAACAATTTTTTTAAAAATTGAATTTAGTGACGACATCGCTTCATACATTCTGTATGGCAGTCGCCTATACACAATATGTAAGAAGACTTAATAGTTTGATACTTCATCTCCAAACATACATACATACCATCATGCTATTTGCATATTCTGGGTAGGAAAAAGGATCTTCCTCCATACTATCCTATCTTGACATACATACCTACATATGTTGTATAGAAAACAAAATATCTGAAAATATTCAATAATTTGTATCTATGGGTTTATAGTTTGGTACATATTCTTCAACTATACATACTATCGCTATCGACAGTTGGATCTCATGTGTTACATGCAACTAGTTAGTAATAAACTGAGTCATTCCAATACAATTTATGAAAATAATACAGGATTTACATTGATTTTTTTTTTCCTACATTCGACCATCTTATGGAAAATAGGTCTGGAAAATAATATTTTTGCTGCGCGTTCTCGACTTATCCCAATACTTAAAACTAGGGACGTGGTGGAGGTACACACTTGCTCCAAATAAATTTACCTTTTTAAGCTAAAAGGTTTCGGAATAAAGCGGTAAATTTCGTGATTTGTATAAGATCAGATGACCATCCAATCGGACCGAAGCTACGAGCACACGGAGGGAGGAGTGAATGCCAGGAGTAACAGTGGTGTAGATCCGATCCAATATTTAACGGTGTTCCATAAAATGTTGTAAGTGTTGCGTTATTTTATTGCCATGTTTGTTACAAAGTGCCCTCGTGTGGCAAAAGATAATTTGTACACTTATTTGTTCGGATATGCTTTTACGTCCTCGTGAGTATCAATTTTATTACAATGACTTGTTCCATTTATGCGAATAAAACGAATATGTACTGTATTTATCCCTCCGTAAATATTATGGGTAATCAATCCAATTCTTAAATACATTAGTAAGCAGTATATAAATGTACATTGATATATAAATACTTAATTATTTATTTCACCATCAATAAAGTTCCTATATATAGCTTCCTATATAGGTTCCCAGAGAACATCCGTAATATTGTTTTCGTTCGAATCTCTTATCTTACATCTTACCAAGTCATTCTTATAATCGGAATGGCTCTTAGTATAACCCCCCCTAGACAACGTGTCATTTAGCTCAAGAAAAGATAACTCAATGTATGGAAGTGACAGTTGCCAGTCACGTGACAACTGTCACTTCCATACATTGAGTTATCTTTTCTTGAGCTAAATGACAAGTTGTCTAGGGGGGCAGGCAGACACTATGCAGAGGAGATTTCCCACCCATTGCTTTCGACCCCATAATTTATTTTGCTCTAAGTGTATTCGTGTCATTTTTTTAATTTTATTTTCTTTTTTTTTATTGATATTTGTGATACTATCTTTTTTTATGTACGATTGGTGTAGGATCAACTAATACAAAGTCACTGTCTCGAGATGCATTGGCCTTGACATATGTTTTTTTGCCTAGTGGAGCATTGCAGAATCAATATTTTTATAATTTCAATCAGTGTATATATAAATAAATAAATAAATATAAAATATTTATTTATTCTTCCTCGGTCAACTAATAGGAACTATATCAAATATTAATTTAACTTGCACCCAAAAACAAGTTGCCACATTCTGGAGACTTAACATATTAATCTTCTCCATCGGGAATCGAACCAAAATATTATTAATTACAATGCATATTTTGTAGAATCCGTACGTCATATTCTACTGTTTTCAGTCTTCAATACTTACTTCGATTGTCCAAACCATTGCAATTTGTTTATTTTTATTTTTATCAAAAAATATCTTACAATCTTACGTTTTGGTCCCACTTCTGACACCTTGTTTAGTGTATATAAATGTTTATAAATAAAATTAATTTCGACTTGTAGGTACATAGGTATATAACTTTGAATTGCTCATAGCCATGAAATAAGTTAAAGAAGACAGGAAACCATAGAGATCAAGTATCAACTACTGCCATAGTATCATGGTTGATTTTTTATTCTATGAAAGGGTGCAAGGAAGTGTTCATTATTATTAAGTATTAGACGGTTAAAAAAAATGAAAAGTACTATTCAGATATCCTTCAATGAGGTATAAGCGAGTATTAGATATACATTTTTTTAAAATTGAAAATAATCGAATGAGTACTTTTGTCTGTAATCAATAAAGAAGAATAAACACGTCGTACATAGCTCACGGCACATAGTACATAGCACGATAGCACACTCACACACAAATACATAATAGTGAAACTTTCAGAATGCGATTTCAGCATGATACTAGTTGATAATGAGCAATGAAAAAATTTGCCTTAAAAATTGCGAATTCAAAACTCCCCGCTATTTTCCTTTGGGTAAGTGAGCAGTAAAAAGTCTTGTGACAAAAAATTGTCAAGTCTTGTGACAAAAAAATGTCAAGTCTTGTGACAAAAAAATGTCAAATCTTGTGACAGCAAAAAGTACGTTGTGTGTATAATCTCTTAATGTTGCAATTGTTTTTGGTCTCGTTAGCGATTACCTAGCCGATGTTAATTGAATTCGAAACGTTTTATTGAAAATATATCCTCGTAAAGTTCATCAGAGCGTAATACCATTAATGCCATCCAACGCTGCCTCGGTGAATAAGGGGATAGCGGTAATATCAAACGAGGGGCGGAACTTAGTCGAAACCGTCATCCTCCGAAAGAACGTCGAAATCGGAAGTCGTATCTTAAGAAATCATTTTTGACGCGTGGTCCAATTTTCGTTTCGACATTTTTCACCCGATATAATATGATTTTTTTAATGCCCTGTCGAGAAAATCGACGTTTCATCAAAACGATTTTTTTTATTATAAGTTTTCACCACTTGTACATATATGTACAAGTGGTGAAAACTTACCACTAAGCAATGTTTCCAATATTTTTAAAACATTTTTCTTCGTATCCGGGAAGCGAATCAGCAAGCACGTCGATCCAATAGTCAAATAATATTTTTCTATGGCGGTAGTTGATATGTAGTATGTATGTATGTACCTACTTTTTTAATAGTTTTTTTGTTAGTTTCATTTTAATCAAATATTTTATTTTTTATAAATAAAAAAATGAATATGTCCTTGTTAAACAAGTACATATACATCTTCCTTCGTTCCCTAAAATAAGAAAATAAATGCTTGTGCTTAGGTGAACGAAATCGGTCCAGGAAGGATTCGAACTCGCGACCACTGGATTACTAGCCCAGCGCGCTATCCGCTCTGCCACCGACCCATCTGACCGATTTTCCATAGATTGCGACGGTGTTCTCGGATTTTCAAGCGTTCAGATATTGATGAACAACATAACTTTCAAAAATATTGTTGATATGGGCATAATTTAACTCCTTTATTAATACAGCAGCCCGACTGTGGAATGATCTTCCGAATTTTGTGTTTCCACCTTCGTACAACCCGGGTCTTTTTAAAATCCGAATTAATAAATTCTTTTCTAGATTGCAAACCCCTCCCGACGCTACGTAGTGCGCTTCTTCGGAAGAGTAAAATGGACCCAAATCCTAATAGCTGGCGTCCCCTACGTAGACATGTTAAAAAAAAAAAAATTGGGCATCGAAATAAATGTTTAAATCGTCTTTATTGTGTCTTTTTTTATTGCGAAATTAATTCTGTTCATTTGTCAACTTTATGTTGTTCATTTTGTCGCTTACATCGTAAGAAGACTTAATGAAATTCTGTCCTCCAGAATGACCTCAAGAAAAACACTAAAATTAATACCAGACTATCTCTTCAACGCGATACAAACTTACCTCGTTTTATGTATGAACCTACTCTCTAAATGGAGCCAGGTACTTAATAGTTTTTTGTGGCTTCTCATTAAAATATAACAAAATATTGTGGCGAACTTCTTTCTTATCTTGCATCTTACAATGTTGGGTTAGATTATATTATTGTATGGACTCTAACGTGACCAAAATGGGTAAAATCGTAAAAACGCTGAACCCTAAAAGATAAAACCCCTCGTAGAAAAGATGCATTTTATCCGAACATAAAAAATGACATTTATATACACTTTGTATTTTCATATATTTTTCGAAAAATAAAGGTAGTAACAGAAAATACTTCTGTACTTAAACGATTGTTAAAGTTGTTTCGTTCATAGATTGTAAGTCCATAATTAAATTATTACGATCATAAATAGCCTCTGAGGATGATGGTGTTACCATCGAATGCACTCAGGCTCATTGTATCTCATACGCGAATAATATTAATCGTTTTCTGTGTTTTTTATAATCGTAATAATAAAATATTTTTTTGACTAGCACATTTAAGATACAATAATATTTTCTTTCAATTTTCTTTCTTTATAAATTATTTCAACTCTACATTGTCATATTCAAAGATAATAAACTCATATCTCTGAAGACTTATATAACAAAAGTAAAATCTTCAAAATAAACTCAATATAGAAACATTGAATTTGTAAAAAAACTAATATAAAAAAATATATATTTTATAATCTTAATTCATTGGCATTTAGAAAATTTCATTAAATTTATAAGCTAATAGACAATGAAAGATCTTTGTCTTAGAAAAGTAATGCCTTGAATCCAGTCACACATAAAAAGTAATCAATTAATTCTGAATTTGATAAAAAAATTCACAATTAATAAACATTCAACGATTTTTTTCCTCTTATCGGCCTCTGTAACTAATAAATGTTACTTTTAAATGAAATAACATATTTATACTATTTCCATACTTCTTTCAAAAACGTATCAGCCCCTCTAGACAACGTGTCATTTAGCTCCAGAAAAGAAACAAGAAAAGATAACTCAATGTATGGAAGTGATAGATGTCAGTCAGTTGATCATGTCAATGTAGATATAGAATAACCCAAACAAAAAAAATTCACTTCGTTAATTCGAATTATGAGGCGGGTGATATACCTAATATAAAAACCCACCTCCGTGTGCCTTTATTTTCCCCCGTGTGTTATGTGAATCTCCTAGCTGCTAAGATCGAATAGCCAGTATATGGCACACTTGCCTGATTAAATTTAACCAACCGCGGATGAATGGTGATGTCTTCCGGAAGACTTGTCCCATTATGGTTGCCTTAACTCCAGGGTGAATGAGAAAGTACGGCATATTGCGTAGACACCAATATGTCCAATATACCCTTACGCAGCACGCCATGTGGCGACTATATTTAACAAATCACAACCCCGAAACCTCGGTCATAGATAGTCGGGTGTTGAGCCTGTTCATATTATAAGATGGTAACAAGTTTATTTTATCAACTCTGTATGACGAAACTACTCGTACGCCATTTGTGTTTCTTCTTCTACAAATATGTACCTACGAATAATCTCATTCAAGTAGATTATTCTTAAATACGATTCACCAATGGATTCTGAAGCGTTAAGAAACTAAATTTGAAATCTATTGTTATTTAGAAAAAAACAAAAAGTATTTATAATAACCTGCAACCTGCGTAAGTAGCGAGTTTATTGCCATGTGGCAATTTCCAACTAACTTGTATTTCCAGCCCAGAGAAGCAAGATTTGCGTAAGAAATGAATTTAAATAAATTTCTCCTCTGCTGGAAATCTAGTAATTTAGTTATTTGTTTCAAATTAAACATTCAATCTTTTACATAATAAAAATTTCCTAAACAATTTCTAGAAAATCATGTAGATTTATTTATTCACTTTGGAATTTCACAAATTCAACATTTTTTGTTTTTTTTTTTTTTAAAAAATGAATATGTCCTTGTTAAACAAGAACATATACATCTTCATACGTTTCCTAAACTAAGCATAAATGCTTGTCCTATAGGTGAACGAGATCGGTCGAGGCAGGATTCGAACTCGCGACCACTGGATTACTAACCCAGCGCGCTAACCGCTCTGCCATCCACCCATCCATGTTTATATTGGCACTTTCTTTTTAAAACTTTGAAACTCGATTAATAATTTTTACTTATATACTTCCATTACAATTATTCATTTCAAAATCTGAGTGGAAAAACTGTCCTGTTTTCGAATTGTCAAATTTTCGTATTTAAGTATTATTTTTTTTGTCTTCTATTATAACGATAAAATTATATAAAAAGTCTGAACTGTAAGCATTCATTTTTTTTTTGTCTATTCATCAAAAAACAATAACATGGAAATGTTTTGATTATTCGTTTAAAGAACATGTACCTTATTAATTCATTTTTGTTTACATACTTCGTTTTACTTTTTCAAAATGACTCGGAATGTTGATTTAAGGAATAATTATGTATGAACAAACAAGTGGTGGATTCCTAACATATGTATTATCTAAATGATAATGAGTTTCCGAATTTATTTAAATATGAATATATTTGTTCGTGTGTCAATAAATATATCGTAGGTATAAACTTGTCCGGTTTTTATGGTTGGCTACGTAACAAATTTTCTCTCCAAGATAAATTCCTGTGTGCATTCACCCGAAGCACTTAAAAAAGCCACCGTACACTAAATAGTTTAATTACAGCAACATCGGTTTAACGGTCAACTGCAGATTCCAAACTCATTCCTTTATCTAGCCTAGAAACAAACCACAAAATTGCCAATACTCCAGATATAGACAGCAACCGCCATCTATCTTCCGACATCTCCAACCATTAAACCCGCCACACTCGGTTTTCACCGATTTTATTTACATAGCAATTCGGTACAACCTCCCACAGAGGGTTTATAAAAATATTTTCCAAAAAGCAAAAGCGTATGTTAAACATGAGAAAATCATGTACGTAAGTACTCGCTACCTACATAATGTAGGTACTTCTCTACGTATCAAGAGAGGGTTGTGTTATTTTGTTGTAACGATTCTGTTTTGAAAATAATTCTCTCTATAATATTATAATATGTATTATAAAATTAAAAACATCATTTGCTTTCCTACGAAAATAACATTTTCTCGGTATGTTGATACGGTGGTGGGATATGATTTTACAACGGTTTTATTATGACTGTTTAATTTTGTGTTTACTTGATATACCAACTACCAAAAATGGTACCTACCTTGTACCTACCTACCATTTATTTATCATTTCAATATATTCAAGCAGGTACTCTGTTAAAATATGACGTATTTTTGTTATTTCCATATGACAAATTAATCTCAAAATACCTAATTCATAAAAAAATATCCCAAACAAATCTCCTATTATCATAAAAACATTTTATTAGCATATAAAAAATTTGTCTAGTTCAAATAATGACTTTTATATTTTACATAGAAATTTTACTAAGACAAAAACGAGGATATGATTTCAGCCTTTTGTTTTATTTAATTCGTATCGTGATTTAATTTCTAACATCTATATCCGAATGAGTGTATTATCCACTATTTATAGATTAGAATTGAACAATGGTATATGTAGCGTAGTTTAGCTCATATATTTTTTAGCAATTGAGGTACATTAATGAGGATGAGGATAAGTTATTTTGAAACCGGTCGTCGCGGTTTTAATAACGTATTACAAAGTTTTTACAGATGGATCTTGGAAGAGCGGTTTGCGCGCTGGGTCTGTGATCCAGTGGTCGCGAGTTCGAATCTTGCCACGAGCGTTTTCTATCACCTACAGCACAAACATGTAGCTTAATTTAGATGTACGAGGATGTTGATGTACTTGTTACAAGAAAATATTCATTATTCAAAAAAAAATTAAATTGACCATTTTGGATTTGTTAATTACCAATTTTGTGAGTCACTTCGTGGCATGTTTCGGGAGAGCTGTTATACCATATTAGTAGTACATGCACACCCTCTCTCACACACACACATACACACCCACACACTCACACTCTTTCAAGATATCTCTTTCACACACACATGTATGTATTACTCTTCTCTCATGCGCGCACCCACACTAATTCACACTTTTTTGTTGTATTATTTTGATATTAGGTATAGTACGTAAGAGGTACATGTTATTTTTGTATTATTATTTATTTAATTTTAATAATTGTATGCATGTACTGTGTGCTGTCCTTTGTAAAAATAAAATAAAATAAATATTTACTTCTTCAAAATATTCCTCGATTCTTTAAATGATATAAAATTCTTTATAATGTAGCATAATGCTAATTTTGTAAATATTTGTAACATTTTTTAATGATAATATAAAACTGTATTTGAGGAAGTATGCATTTCCTGAGAATATTTTCAATCACTTAGCAAACTACTTAACCTTCACAATATCACCAAATACATAATGAATGTCACAGGTATGAAAGGGGTGGTTGGTGTAGCCTTACCAAGGAGGTAAGAACATTAATAGAGTTTATCACTTTCTGAAGTTGTTCAATATATATTCCTGTCTCGTATTACCATAAAGTGCGAGAGGTGAGAAGATATGCGATTTTGCAAGTTATTATTTCCACAGAAGAAGATTAAAACATATTTCACTGAGTGTGTGTGTGTGTGTATGTGTCTCCGTAACATTTTTATGTTCGTACATTTTTACGCCCTTAAAAATCGTATAAAATTTTCCTAGTCACCTGTACTGTGTGTGACTTTACTAGGGTAAAACCTTAACTTATGACCGAGGAGGAGGTGGGGCGTGTGGTGAAATAACTTTGTCGCTGCAATAAATTTAGTTTGACCTTTATTAAGTTTACACGTGGTGAGTACCAGGATGTATCTCAACCAAAGTCCAATTTACTACCTACAACTTTTCCTCACATGCATATTATATCAAAATTTGACGTTAATAGGTAGGTAAAGCATATTGCGAAACCGCTTGCCTGCTTCTACCGTTAAACTAATACTGTTGACGCGGTTATGAATTATGTAATAAGATATTATTGGACTGTATTTTGCAGGGTCTTTGATTTCGACAGATATGGTATTATGTTGCAACCATTGTAAGGCAGAAGGAAAAGATATTGACGGAACACACTAACTTATGTATCTGATCATGTTTTCCAATGTCTTCTCCTTGTCTCAAAGGTTGAAAATAATGTAAATTTTGGCACTACTTGTCACACGCGCGGTGAGAGAATAATTTGAAGATTTAAATGCGTGTGGTGGAGCGGTTAAGTACGGAAGATTTGCGGATTCGATATATAAAAATGGGTTGATGGCAGAGCGGTTAGCGCGCTGGGCTAGTAATCCAGTGGTCGCGAGTTCGAATCCTGCTTCGACCGATTTCGTTCACCTATAGCATTTATGCTTAATTAGGGGAACTTTAGAAGATGTACAAGTATTTGTCTAACAAGGACATATTCATGTTTTTTTTTCAAAAAAAAAATGTCTTATCGGGACTCGGTTTTGAAGGATACGTGTGGGTACGGGACGGGCAGAGATTGCAACAATTTAATGTGTCATTTTCACATTATATAAATGTAACAATTTTTTTTACTTTATTTTGGCGTTAACAAGTACTTTGTTCAATAACTATTATGTATGTTATACAATGTTTAGTATGAAGTTAATAAATGTATGTAACATGGCTCCTGTAGAAATTTGTAGGAATGGTATAGACCAGACTATATATATGTATTCTTGATTTCCCACATCCTTCCTTTTCTTTTCCTTCGTCGTGAACACATTTACATTTTTTTTCATTATTTTTTCCTTTCTATTAATTTTGTTCTGCTTTAGGTACCTAATATTGACTAAATTAATAACCTTTTATAAGTAGGCATATGGTAATATTTTTATATTTATTTATTTACCTGTTATCACACCATATTTATAATGACAACAATAAGTAGATTACTGCTGCCCAACTAGGAAATCCTGTTCTAGGGCTAGCAGTTTACAATTTTTATTGACAATTATATGCAATTATGAACCAGGTGATCCCGTTCCACACTAAATAGGTATACAATCTCAACTTTCTGCACTCACAATCATATTACCTCAACAAACATATGGGCTCACACAAAATAGATTAACCAGTTCCTAATGTCTGCCATAGTACCTGTCATAAATTCAATCTCTGACACGATTTTTAATTCAGAACCATAGACAGAGACTAGTTACCAATTTACTTCTTCAAGACGAGTAAAATTACTGCAAACTATATTGGTTTACAATTTAAATAACACTTATTTTTTGGAATGTATACTGTTTAACTGTGTGTTTGCTTAAAAAATAAATAAATAAATATACAAATACTAGAATTCGCTATGTGCAAATTCATAAAAAAACATTAATATATAGTTGGTAATGAAAATATTTACATTGAAAGTAGCAGTTTATCAAGTCGTTAATACTTTCACAGTTATGAGATATTTTACGGTTCATATTTAGTAAGTGCCTTGCCACGTAAAAGCTTAAAACTGAGATAAAAGAAAGTACATAGATATCTTTCACGGCTACTAAATTTCACGTTGCTGCGAGAACAGAAAATCACCTTGTAGGAGGTGCAGACAGACATCCTTTGATAATCTAAAAATCAGCTCGTCGGTACAAAGAAACATTACGGAGAAAAATATTTTTTTCTCACGTTTCACAAAGATTATTAAATAATTTTGCTCACTGGTTGCATTTGCATCAACCTTAATGAAAACACGAGACGGGAGAAAATGTTTATCTATATTTTTTTTTTCATCCTCTTTTGCCCCTTTACGATGTTTTCCAACCGACCCGGGTATGCCTTACTTTTCATTAAAGGTCCGCCGGCCATTTTGGCTTTTCGTTTTTTTAATATTAGTTTACGCTGCGGTCTTAATAAATAGCCACCGGCAGGTTGGTACCAGCCGGCAGGCGTCAATATACCAACCACACGAAAAAAAATAACATTTGCTTGGCCATTGACGCCTGTAGCCTTAGTAAAAACAGAAGGTTTGAAACGAAACATCGTTTCAAACCTCTATTTTTTTTTTCAATAATTTTCACATTTAAGTAAGTAGGTACCTCTCTCTATCCATTTTTTATGCTCAATCATCTTATCACGGGAATTCCAGGTATACTTACCTCTATGTAGCATATTTCGAACTAGTTATGAGCATACTAAGATGGAAACAAAAAAAGCTTCAATTACCTACATTCAATACAGGAATTCATGACTTCTTTCTTTCTTACTTCACTAATAAGAAATTGATACTAGATTGGACCAATTTCTTCTTCTTCGTTTGGCGTATCAGTCCCCATAGACAACGTGTCATTTAGCTCAAGAAAAGAAACAAGAAAACATAACTCAATGTATGGAAGTGTCAGTTGCCTGTCACGTGACTGGCAACTGTCACTTCCATACGCATTGAGTTATCTTTTCTTGTTTCTTTTCTTGAGCTAAATGACACATTGTCTAGGGGGGTGTTTCCCTCGACGTTGGCAATCATTGACGAGATAAGTTATTCCACTCACAATTTTCAAATATCTATACAATTTTTTCAATACTCTTTCTTTTAAGTAACAGTCAATTCGTTAAGTATTAAGCATACATCGTATAAAATTCTTTTCATGTCATTAAGCAACATATCATATTCAATTGTTATACTTAGTGGACGTCGTCTTAGACATCCCAAGAGAACCTTTTTAAGGTAACTTTACTCCAACTGTCAACACCACATACATGCGGGTTGCAAATCATGTCAAAAATATAAATCGCAATCATAAATGGTATCAAATAATGTTTAAAAAAAATCAAACAGTTTAAGAAATGAAAAACAAGGCTGTTGTTAAACATAACGTTAAATAAAGCATGAAAATACTTAAAAAAATTATTTTTTAATATCTTCTTAAAGATATGTACTATGTATAAAGGTTAGAATTAAAATACCTTTAAAGAATTCAAGACAACATATAAACATTTTTTCGACAAATTTTTATCATTTCAATATACATATTTATATGCCTTTGCTGATAAGTAATACCTAATGGTCAGTGATTTTTTTGCATGAATTTATTTGCTTTATAATGTGATTCCATTAGGTTTTAATACAATTGAAAAATAATACATTTTGGAATAAAATAAATTCCTCAAAAATTATGCTTTTTATTAATTTGATACTAGTTTTATCAATGCATTTTCTGGACCTACAAACACAAAGCATTTTAATAAGTCATATTTTTTACATTTCAAAACAAAAACGTATAAATATGTAATAAACTTAGTCTTGATAATTTTAAATAAGATATCAGCATGACTTGTATGATCAATGATCTCCAGTATTTACCTTTGTCTTGTCTACAACCAAAGGCATCCAACTCATCCACAACAGAACAGAGTACAAACATTCTAGTTTCTTCCATTTCGTAATTATAAAGTTTGATAATAAGTTTCTTTGTGATTACTTTCGAGTTGACTTGGTTACCGGCTCGGCGGGAAATCCCTTAATCTCTTCTGGACCACCGCCATAGCGTTTATTTTCATCCACTCAACACCACCAGCCAAAGGGTGTGTTCCTTTCCCCTTGTATTTAATTAAACTCCGGATGGCAGCCCCTTCTACCACAGCACTCCACTATACTCTAGCTACCAGTACAACCAACTCTCCGACTCTACTATACAAAAGACCATGTCACCTACTTATGTATACCCAACCTCACCTTGCCCACACAACTTGACAAATTAACTCATTAAAGACACATATTTCTTTAGACGTCGATATAAAGGTCCCGGACAATTTGCCCGGTTTTGTTATGTTCTCTTTGTGATTTCAAGAGAACAAACACCATGTAATAAATTTACTTTGAAAGAACATATCTTTACGTAAGAACACGTATTAAACAAAAAAAATAAACCTGTTTTATCGTACATTAGAAGTGAGTTAAGTGATTTATTGGTTTTCTCATCAATAAGTAGGAGAAGCATATTTTAATACATTACTTACTTATAATATTATCCGAGAATCAAAAAAGATATTCAAATAATTGTTTTAGGTATTATTTAGTATTAAACTTTTGAAGGGACGATAAAATAATTAGTATTTTTTTACATACCTTTTAATGTATTATAGTGCTCACTAAAATATACGTGCATTACAACTTTTATTTTTTTTAAAGAGCAATAATTAATACAAGAAGAGGTCTTATGCCTAAAATTACGTAGTAGAGAACAATTTTTTTTTAAATTATAAATAAATTTGGTAAGATAAAATAAAACCATACCAAACATACCAAATTTATTTATAATTTACGATGAGTTCTACCAAGAATAGACCATAAAAAGTTAAAAAAAAAACAAAGTTTTATCATTTTTTGGAAAAAGAACCGTAAAAATTATCTTAATACATATTATATAAGTTTCTCTTTGTGATTCTTATATTTCTATTTGTAAGTGTTAATCAAAGTATTTATGTTATTAAAGTATTAAGTAGGATCATGGTCAAAGCGTACCCCGATAGAAACGGGACAAAAGCGCTAAGGGGAAAGAAAGAATAAATCAAAGTATTAATGTTGAGTATTAATCAATTAGGCTTTGGCATGTGATAGCATTTTACTATACATAGTTTGGTGTATTACTAAAAAAATAAAATCGATATCGAAATAAAAAGGGTATATTCAAAAATACGAGGCAATTTCGAATGACGCTCATTTTTTAAGAATCTGCCATAAATTCTGCGATGGCAAACGTGAATGAGATATAAGAAGGGAAAATTTTCATCAAAGGAATAAAAGGGCGAACTATCAATTCCTCGAGGTTCGTCAAAAAGGGAACCCCTTGTACCTGCCTGTGTTACCAGTCTCGACACACAAAGAAATTTTCGATATTTTTCATCAATTTCAATGTTGCCAGCCATCATTCAAAATGGCTCTCTCTATCTCGATAGGTAAGCAGGGGCCGCCAATAAAAACCAATACCCGGCTTAACGAAATTTGGTCAAAACTCCGACCGAAATATATTATGTACAAGAATCAATAGCATTGTACCATCTTTTGATGAAAGGTATTATGTTTAGTCATAGAAAAGTGACGTACATAGGTACCCACCTATCGATTCTTTGATATCAATTTTAAAAAGAGTTTGATGTAGGTTATTTTGGTAGCTTTAAACAATAAGTATTGGTTATAAAAAATGTTACTTTCATCAACAATTTGTCCACTTCTGTTTGAAATATAAATGTTTTTAACATGGCTACGGAGACTTTTAGGATTAAGGTCCATTACACTGTTCCGAAGAAGCGCAACACGTAGCGTTGGGGAGGGTTTGCAATCTGCTCAGGAAAATATTAATTCGGATCTTAAAAAAAACCCTAGTTGTAACAAGATTGAAACACAGAATTCGGAATTACAATTCAATATTTTTTTCATTACAAAAGAATTTTATTATTATTAACTATATTTTTAACTTTGTTAACACCACGTATTTTATTTATTTATTTATTCATGTTTCTGTACATAATATAAACAAATATATTGTACACTGGCGGACTTATTTCCATTTAGCAATTTCTTCCGACCAAACAGATTACAAAGTATGACAAAATTGTGTATGTATAACAACAAAAAAATAAGAGCAAAAGAAAACAAAGAAAAAATATATAACACTAAGATACTAAATGAAATACTCCATAAAAAAATTATAAGGGTAAGATAGGTTAATGACAAGGAGAGGAAATCGGTATCAGGTGTTCAGGAATAAATAAAGTTAAGAATATAGTTAATTTTTATTAAAATGTACCACAAAGATAAAAACACGATATTTGATTTTTTTATGGCGCTTGCCGATTTAGTAATGATATTAATAACAATTAAGCACTACAAATAATAACTCAATAATTATTATTGCCATTATACATTTCCTCGAATGAATTAGCAGATCAATGCGTAAATTGTAAATTATTTAGGAGAGCAAAATAAAATGTAACAAACGCATCATCAAGCTTTCAATTGGGAATAGTTTACCCATCCAGGTAATTAACATGTCAAAGGATTAGGCTCTGAGGAGGTCTCTATAGAACCTATCGAACCCTACTGATTCCCGAATATTAGGGTTTAAACAATCTTTAACGATTCTACATGTACCTATTCATTATTACCGTTTTTTTGCATTTTTATTAGTAAGTTTTTCGATGAGTCTAAAATTTCTTAATTACGGATTAACGATTTTGGAATAATGCTAGTGGCTGAAATAATGAACGGTAATATTATTATTTTACGAGAATACCAAAGTCTTTTAATTTCGTTACCTAAAACAGTTTATTTTCTATTTTTTTCATCAAAATATTTTATAATATTGCTAGAATTTGAAATAGCCACGTCGCATATGTATGTTATTTTTTAAAGTTTTTAAACGTTAATATTATAATTATTACCATAAATATTTAATAAGAGTTAATTAAAATATCTATGAATTAATTTTCCCGTTCTTACCTTTGCAATCATTATTCTTCACCTCTTGACACCCTTCACCGACACAATCTTCCGAGACGTCAAATTAAATCGCAAGTGCTCAACCATGTGTTTTAAGATTGACGTGTTTATTGACGGGTGACAATAAGGAGGGAATTATTTATAGCGTCAAGTATTCCTGGAATAGAATGTACTAGAATGTTAATTGTCACCCTTGAGATAAGTCGGAGAGGTAATAAACACGCGGCTAGGTTTCAATGGAACGCCGTTGGAATAAGCCTCGAGGTGAAAATAAAAATAAGCATATTTTATTATTAAATTATGGCACCAGACTTTTCAAGATTAAATTCCTCATTTTTCATTTTTGTACTGAGCAGATGTGCGAATTCCACACGGACCCAATAACATTTTGATATATATTTTTTTTAACCTTTTTTGTACTTTTTCTTGTTATTTAGTGTCATTGGATACACTTGGAAGAAAACTCCATTATAATTAGTATATTTTATAATTATTGTAAATTAGTAATAACATGAGTACACACGCACACTATGATGAATGTTAGGTACATTATTCAATAATGACAACACTGTCTATTAAAATAAAACGCATATTGTGTAATAAGTATTCTCTTCATTATTAAAATAACCGAATAACACATACCTAGTGCCTCTGGTGAAATAAGTAGTATGAATTTAAAAAAAAATGTTTAATTTTGAATATGATAATATAAAAAATCGGTGTCAAATCTTCAAGCGGAGAATAAACCAACGACTGAATTTGCCTGAAAGTATAAAGATGAAAGCAATCTTTGATAATAATAACAAAACCAATCCTTAAAATGCTCTGTTATTTGTGACCAAAAATATGATAAACATTCTTGATATACATATTTGTGCAGTGGAATGTAAAAAAGTGAGAGTGTATAGTGTGTAGTGAGGTGGTTAATAAAGGTGTGGTTGATTTGTTGGACTGGTCCTTAATAACTTTGTATTCTTTACATAAAGAATTGATTATTCTATCGCTATGAAAAAAAAAACCTTTTACTGAAAAAATTCAAGACTTTAAAAAATATCCAACTGAGCCATAAAAACCAACAGGACCGTTCTTTAGAAGAGTGATCACGCGAGAAATAGGTCATATATGTGTAAGATAATAGTTCTTAAGTTTCTGTTTCTTTGTTTATTTTATTTATTTATCTTTTTGTACATAATATAAACAAATATATCGCACACTGGCGGGCTTATTTCTATAATTACTAAATATTTGAACAATTTTGTTATAGGTACAGATTGTCGCGTCATGTCAATACCCATACCAGACATATTCTACCAATACCCATACCAGACATCTTCTACCAATACCCATACCAGACATTCTACTTATCTGTCTATAATAGAAGTTTTTTTTTCAAGTTTCTTCTGAAATAGGTAGCTACTGTCATTGACTATCTCTTTTCAAAGTCGCTAAGAACCATAAACATTACGGAACAAACAAATTAATGTTCAAAGAGCATAATCTATTTCTGCTGAATGTTTTCTAAAGAACGTTACCTGTATTTGTAAATAAATTTAATAAATCTAAAACTATTTTTGAAAAACACCATGACTCACTCATTGCACGGAGTACTCCATCTAGTATATTATAATGAAGATATAGAGAACAGTTATCTAGGAAGTATTGAAATGTATGGAAAATTGCAATATGTTGCCAAGCACGAAATAAAACGCGCGATATAACATGACTCACTTATTGCACGGAGTACTCCATCTAGTATATGTTATGGAAATCTTTGCATGACACGCATAAAAATTAGGTAGGTACGTACTTTTATTGGGGTAATTTATAGGTACCACAACCAAATAATGGTTTTCCAATTGTACAAATACGATACTCGTGATGACAGTAAAAAATAATTAATAATACTGAAAATAAAAATAATTAATAATACTGAAAAATAATTATAGTTATTTAATCATTTAACCCTATCTTGAAACAAGTACAAGAGGTGAGTTTATAGCTAAACATTTTTTTCATAATTATTCACATTGCTTCCAGCTTCGATTAGCAAGCAATTGAATCTAGGACGCCTACACAGATTTAATTGACACTGCGAAAAGAAACGTTGTAGCAATTTTTTATTCGTAATAACTGCGTTTCATGAGTTTCCATAATATTGGTTCTAATTTCGATTGCACACAATAAATTGTACAAGTTCCAAATGTATTTTAGCCACTGATTTAAATATAAGTTTAAAACATAAACACATCAGAATTGTAACGATAAATTCAACCGAACGCTGTTATCTTATTATTTCAACCATAAGTTTCAAGTAAGCAAGTAGGTGAATATCAATACCTACATTTTATTACAAATAAGAAAGTAACAACTTTTCGTATATAAATCAGATGGGAATGCAGAGGAGAAAGAAAACATATACCCACATTTTAAAAGGAAATTGTTTAAATATTGAATAATGGCCACATTTAGTGTCGATACTTCACTCTGTGCGGTGGAAGGGGAGAGGGGTGGTCATTGTGCATCGGAGCAATAAAAGTCCGCGATAAACGCTGATCTGAGCGCTTTTTTCGATATTCACAAGGCGCCTGGTCCGAAGACGGGAAAACACAATTTTGGAAACGAGCCAGTTCACCTGCGGAGTTGCCTCACTCGATAACAAACACGCAAAAACACCTTAAACTCTCGAGCAAAGTACTCAGTCAATGTCCCTCCTGGAACTTACATACCCGTCTACGTCCAGCATACAAGATACTCTCTCTTGCACCATTGACAAAGATTTTTTGCCAAACTCGTGAAAAATGTAATGTTGTCGAGATGGTAGGTATAGCAATTTGTCGGTGTCATCACATTAATTTATTTTCAACTTATGTAATGTTATAATAGAAAATAATGCTATTTTTACCGCGATGCACTTCATTTGTGGCCGAATAACAATAAATAGTCCGAGACGTTTTCGATTAATCATCATTTTAATGGCTGTGTTTTTATAATTTATTTTAACAAATATATAGAACTTTCAAAATTGCATCAACTCAATAAGCAGGTATAATTAACGAACGTTGCGCAGGCGCATAAATTGATCACGTAAACCAGCCGATTGCAGGTCGTAAGCCCTGTAGGTGCCTTGAGTTCCTAGTTTTCCTATAATATTCCAACTTCGTCTCTATTGAGAAGTTAAAAATATGTCAATAAGATAATATGAATAGAAATTGCCTAATGGCAATAAGCCCGCCAGTGTGCATTATATTTGTTTATATTATGTACAAAAAGATAAATAAATAAACAAATTAATAAATACATAAATAAATAAATATATAATTAAATAAATAAATAAGTAAATAGATAAATAAAATAAAAAAAGTAAATACAAAAAGAAATAAATAAATAAATGGATTAATTAAACAATTAATGAATTGATAAATAAAAAAATAAATATATATATATATATATATATATATATATATATATATATATATATATATATATATATATATATATATATATATATATATATATATATATATATATATATATATATATATATATATATATATATATATATATATATATATATATATATATATATATATATATATATATATATATATATATATATATATATATATATATATATATATATATATACATATATATATATATATATATATATATATATATATATATATATATATATATATATATATATATATATATATATATATATATATATATATATATATATATATATATATATATATATATATATATAAATTTGTATATATATATATATATATATACTTTTGTGAAATCGGTGCGCCGAAGCGGACGCACGCATTGCGATGCGCTCCGTGAAATTGTCAGTTTTTTCGCGTCTAGTGTAAATATACCAGTGTGGAATTTAACCCCATGGAAAAGTATGTAGTCTTTAAGTGTTCTGTCATAAGAATGTACAAAAACAACCGCGCAATAAAATAGAAACAAGTGAGTGAATTATTCGCGTGTTAGTTTCAAAACATACTTGAATCGTAACACTCTCGACACTACACCCAAGAAAGGTCCACTCCCATACCTACCCTAGCTTGGCAGGTCAAAACATATGTTTCGTCCGAAGTCAGTCAGTGCGAAAAGCAATAAAGAGTGAAATAAAAAACAGTGCCCAAATTTGTGATGTGGGAGACAGCAACCAGATGTGTACATGCCTGCCACGCGACCTGAGATGCCAGTAAGGACATCCCAACCATATTCGGCAATGGAATGCGCACTAAGAATGTGGATGAGAGCAGGCCAGGACCAACCATAAAACGACCATCCCCTACAGGGCAGGTAGAAGAAGGGATGCACAAACAGTTGTTGCCGCTCATACCCGGGTAATATGTGCACGTCAGGAAGACTGCAGCCCCAGCGAGTGCGGGGATCGCTAAGGAGTAGAAGAGACCCTGTGGAGGCAACAAAATGACCCGGGTCAACGCCAGCTATGAAAAAGTGACAAGACACGAAGGATGTACCAAAAACTTTTTAGTAGATTAAGTATCATAAACTTTTTAATAGATTAAGTGAACTAATAAGTGAACTTAAGTGAATTAATAGATTAAGTGAATTGTGTATGAACTGAGCCTAAATTTAAGTTATTTATTATAAGAATCTGACCATTTGAACTGTGCCGGAATTTAAGTGATTTTCATATGTGTATATTTGTTGAGATATAGTAGGTATAGTGTGATAAGTTTTTATTAAGTAATGTTTCAATATATTGTACTTTACATACATAGCTTCTATACTTCTATCTAGATGTAAGCTGTGTAGTGTAGGATAAACGGGACTTGCATAGTGTTTAAGTAGGTATTTATATTTGTATTAAGTGTTTGTAACTAGGATAGATATGTGTAATCGTAGATGATGAATGTGTGGGAAAGTGTGATGTATGCATAAGTGAAGGAAGGAAAACCTCCTGGACTCCGTTAGGAGACCATCGATGCAGCCCGCCACTCGTCATGGTATGGTCCGGGGGGTAGGCGAAAAGAGGAGAACCGAGTGCAGAGTGGGAGTGTGGAATATCAGAGGAGGGATGGATAGAAAGATGAACGAACTGTGCGACATAATGAAAGGTAAAGAAATAGATGTTATGTGTGTAAGTGAGACAAAAAAGAAAGGAAGTGGGATGAACGTTAGGAATGATGGTATGATAGAGCTGTGGTCGGGAGTGAAGAGTGACGAGTTTGCATGCAAAGGGGTCGGTGTGATTCTAGCGGAACGAATGGGGAAATGTATGAAAGAGTACAAGCTTGCAAGGCCTAGACTGATGTGGGTAAGGATGAAGATCGGAATAACAAGCGTATTTCTAATAGTAGGATATGCACCTGGGAACTCCGACAGTGAAAGTGAAAAGGATGATTTTTGGAACAGTGTGATCGAAATAATGAACGAGAGGAAGGATAATGAAAGAGTGATTCTGGCTGGAGATCTAAATGGATGGGTGGGTGTCCGTAGGAAAGATTTCGAGTCTGTCCTCGGCCCCCACGGCGATATTAGAGTGAATGACAATGGAAAGAGGCTACTAGAAGTGTGCACGGAAGGGAATTTATTTGTGGCGAACTCAGTATTCAGCCACAAAAGAGTGCACCAGTATACATGGGAAAGAGGGAATGAAAGGTCGATTATTGATTATGTATGTGTTGACACCGCACTAAGGAAAGCGACAGTGGACACTAGAGTGTATAGGGGCGCGGAGCTGGAGACTGATCACTACTTGGTGATATCAAGAATTGATCTGTTCACCGGCTGGCGCTCTAAAACCCACCGAAGTGAACCACCGAAGCGAACCAAAGTTGAAAGGCTGCAAGATGAGAGTGTAAGAAATGAATATGGAAAAAAGACTGGAAACGAACTTCTTAGAGCAACACATAGTAGAAAAAATATGGAAGACGCATGGACGACCCTGAAAGAGACCGTGTGCAAGACAGCGAAGAATGTCTGTGGTGTTGCTAAAAGAGGTGGAAAGAAAGGCGACGCATGGTGGAATGAGAAAGTTAAGTTAGCTGTGGGTGAAAAGAAAAAAGCATGGATGGAATTAATAGCTGCGAAAGGATCGGATAGTGAAGAGAGAGCAAAAGAGAAGTATAAAGTGTGCAAGAAACTAGTAAAAGACACCGTAAAAAGAGAAAAAGATCGTGTGAAAGAGAAAGAAAGCCTGAAAATAGCCAACGACTTTCCTGGAAACATGAAAATGTTCTGGAAAAGCGTAGCGAAAAGGAAAAATGGAACTGTGAAAGCATTGCAAGGAATTAATGATAAAGACGGAAAAATAATTATGGATGAAGAGGGCGTGAAAGAACGATGGAAAGAATATTTCATGGAGCTATACGATAGCGGTATAAGCGGGGGCGTGACTCAGAGAGCATGGCAAGTAAGTGAAGACGAAAAAGATGAAATTACACGAGAGGAGGTGCTTGAAGCAGTAAAACACGCGAAAGCGGGAAAAGCTGCCGGATATGATAGTATATCAGCTGAACTTATAAAATATGGCGGCGAGCAGACGTTGGAGTGGTGCCACTCTCTTTTCAACTTGTGTTGGGAAGCAGGACGCACTCCTGCGGACTGGAGAAATGCAGTCGTGGTACCTTTGTATAAAGGTAAAGGATCGAAACTCGACTGCAAAAACTATAGAGCCATAAGTTTGTTAAGCTCAGTTGGTAAAATGTACGCAAGGATCCTGGATCAAAGAGTACGAAAGGTTACTGAATGCAAGATATGGGATGTCCAAGGAGCGTTTGTGGGCGGCAGAGGATGTATAGACCAAATTTTTTCTCTACGAATGGTCACAGAGAAGGTTCTGGATAAAAACCAGAAACTGTTCTGTGCCTTTATAGACCTAGAAAAGGCCTATGATAAAGTTGTTAGAGAGAAACTATGGGATATACTATCAGCGTATGGAGTGAAGAGTAAGCTGATACGCGCAATCGCGTCATTATATGAGAACAGCGAAGCATGTGTTCGTGTCAACGACACAGTAACATCGTGGTTCTCGATAAATAATGGCGTTAGACAGGGATGCGTTCTGTCTCCATGGCTCTTCAACCTGTACATTGAATTCTGTATAAGAGCCCTTAAGGATGAAAGCAAGGGTCTGAAACTGAGTAATGTAATAGTGCGTGATTTGATGTATGCAGATGACAAAGTACTGTTAGCTGAAAGTATGGAAGAGTTACAATATCTTGTAACCATGGTATATGAAGGATGCATAGAGAACGGTCTGAGAATGAATGCCAGCAAATCAAAGGTAATGGTCTTTGAAAAGAGTGAAAGCAGAACAGCGTGTAAAATAAGAGTAGAGAATGAATGGCTCGAGCAAGTCGACGAGTATGTATATCTGGGAAGCATGTTTCAACGGAATGGACGACCTGATAAGGATATCGAAAGAAGAGTTATGGCAGGAAACAGAGTGAATGGAGCACTGAGACCAGTTATGAATGATCGCAACATATCAAAGGCTGCCAAAGTTGCCATTCATAACGCTATCTTAGTGCCGACATTGACGTATGCAAGTGAAACCTGGACATGGCAGAAGTCGCACGAAAGCAGAATAAATGCTGTTGAAATGAGATCGCTAAGAAGAATCTGCAATAGAACGATGTATGACAGGGTAAGAAATGAGAACATAAGGAAAGAATGTAAGATGAAGAAAGATATCATTAATAGAATGAAAGTGAACACACTGAGATGGTTTGGCATGGTTTGGCCACATGGGTAGAATGAATGAGGAACGCCTGACGAAGAAAATATACAATGCGGATAGGAATGGATTGAGAGGCCGGGGCCGCCCAAGAAAGGGATGGCACGACCATGTGAACGATATTCTGAAAGACGGAAATGTTAGAAGCATGTACAATAGACGAACATGTATGAGACGATGCATGAATGTTGACGAGGCGATGAATGTGTGCCAGGATAGAAAGATATGGCGTTCGGTTCTCTCTGCCTACCCCGTAAGGGACATGGCGTGATGGTATGTATGTATGTATGTATGTATATATATATATATATATATATATATATATATATATATATATATATATATATATATATATATATATATATATATATATATATATATATATATATATATATATATATATATATATATATATATATATATATATATATACAGATATTTTTTTTTTCTTAAAATGTTCTAAAAATTGAATATAAACAACTGCGCCATAGATACCGCATAAACAGTTTAAACGTAAACATCGACCATGAAAGAGAGTGAATACTTAAGTATGACTACTGCAGTGTGACTACCTCGGATATTTGAATATTTTGGTCACAGTACCAAATACTACGCGGGTGTATTGAACTGAGTCTTCCCCTCTCTATCATGTTCTAAAGAAAACGGTCAATCGTTTGATGTGGAATATTTTTTATTTAAATTAATGTATTTATGTATAACACATAGGTATAAATATTTGCCTTCCGCAGTCCTCCATATTATAAACATCACCTATGCCAAAACTCAAATTATTCCGTGCGCGCAGTTTGCTTAAAAAGTCCGAATTTTCCGCTTCACGTGTATACTTACCTATTTAATATATTTATATACATTGCATAATGTTCAATAGTGTTGTTTACAAAAAATCGTAATAAAAATGTCGAGTACCTACCTACTAATCATATTTTTATAATGAATTTTACTATATCATCAACATTTTTTCAATTTGAATGAGTGTGTATTTCAAGTTCATACCTATTGAAATTTACAATTGTAATTTGCAATATGTAACAGACGAGTCCAAGTGTCTGGATGGATCTCGATATACTACAATAAACAATATTTTCTATATATTTCTAAAGTTTTCTCTTGTTTTTTTAATGTATTGTTTATCTTTATAGGAAGCAATTTGTCATTCTGTTGGCATGTCCCTAGACTATTCCGTCTATTGCCATTTGTAAAATCAATAAACTTTTATGTTTTCGATCAATCATTATGAAGTGTAGATACCTAGAACAAATTATAATAATTTCATGAATTCATGACAACTGTAGTTTTCATTAATATTACTTTTTAACAATGCGAATAATTAAAAATACTTGTATTTTAATGAACTAATAATTAATTTTGGTTGTATAAAAATAGGTCAAATTCAATAGATAATAATTTTCAATAGCCAATAAACAAAACTTGCCAAACCACTATATTAATCTATAAAAAAAAACAAAAAAAAAACATACAATACATTATTACACTTAAAACTACTTAAACCTAATATTACTGACTTAAACTTTTAACCTTTAACTTAATTATAGTGATATACATTTTATTTACTACTGTATCAACTTATATTGTACCTACATCAGATATTATTATACTGTTAAAAAAAATTAAACAAATAAATGAAAAAAATATTTTAAAGATTATTTAAATGAATATGTCCAAGTTAAATTAAAACAAATTCCCTAAATTAAACATAAATGCTTGTGCTATTGGTGAAAAAAATCGGTGATAGTGCACTAAACGCTCTGCAACCTACGCATCTATTTATATTTTTTTATTAAAATTTTTTTAATAACAATAAAAATAGAGGATCAATTTTATTTTCCCATCACTCGAAGAGTAAGTAGATATTTTCTGATCGTATAGAGGAGATTGTAAAAGGACGCAATATCCTTTAAAAGACATCTTTACGTTCCAATGTATCATTCCAGAGTCCTGGCTTTTATAACAGGGTCCAGTGAATATTGGAAACATCCCTGGATCTCTGATACAAGAAGGAATGTCAATACATTCTCCTTCGAGTCTTGGGCTATTTATTTTCTGAAATGAATTCGTATTTTATTTGCGTAATATACCTAAAAGGACGATACATCATATACAAAGCCGACTTACCTGATCTGGATACACTCATAATATCTACAGTACCAGAATTTATGCACTATCTCCGGAATCCAAAAGCCGATAACACACGTTCGACATTTCTGTCTATCCAGCGACTTCGTTACAAAATTGTCGCAATAATACATGCCATGTACACCTCACGTGTCATTTTTTTGTTTATTATAATGACGAATTATATTATAAATATTGATGTGATTTAGTTTCTTAAATTCAAAATATGTATTTTGAGATCGAAGTGAGAAAGCATTTTTAATTTGTATAGGTATTGGTAGGTAGGTACATTTATGTTCGGTAAATGTGGAAAAACTTTTCATCATTTTCCTCTTCACAAAAATATTGCTACCTACAATAAAGTATATGTGCATAGTGTGCTTCGCACGGTCACGATGGCAGTCACACTGACAGCAAAAATCGACACATACCTATATTTCAGAAATAACAAGCGGACCCGAAAGACGTTGTCCTGCCCGTACGTTAGCTTGCCCACTATTAGCTGGTTCAACAAACATATAAATAACCCCACACCATCACGGCATATCCCACAATGCGGGGTTACCAGCGACAGGTATGCAGTTGTGCATAACATTATAAAATGAAACACGACACATGCCTGTTTACCCACACGTCAATCTCGCCTAATTTAATATTTTTTCTCTATTGCGATGTCAAAATAATAATTGTAGGTCTTAGTGGCTCAGTTTGTTGGGTATCTGATTGCTGATCCATAGGTCCCGGGTTCGATTCCCGGTGGATACACAGTTTTGAATTGTTTTTTTCAGTCTGGATCTGTGAAACGATTAATATCGTAAGTCTCCAGAATGTGGCAACTTGTTATTGAGTGAGTGTTAAATTAATATTTGACATAGTACCTGTTAGTTGCCCGAAAAGTAATATAAAATAAAAAAATAAATAAAACTCATCAAAATCCGTCCAGCCGTTAAAGCCACCTGATCTCCTAAATTAAGTGAGCAACTGTGCAATGGTAACATGGTTAGTATTTAGGTCGGACTCTGCATTCGGATCTAGGTCTTCCAATATTTCTTCTACCTCCTGGATGACATATATTATTGACAAAAAAAAAATATATGGACACCTACAGGAAAAGTCTGAAAACAACAATCGTCATATATTGAGATTTGGCGTCATCTTTTGATTCATTTATTCAATAAATCTCATATATATGTACTTACCTACATATCTTGAATCAAATAAACAACGTCTTCACTAGGGCCTGTTTTGCGCTGCCAAATAAGAATTTTTACTTTTAAAAGTATAAGGTCCATTTTTATTATCCTCCATACATTCATCATGACTGACTGAAACCGACAAAATAAAATCGCGCATGTAAACTAGGGCCAAGGTTTATTATATTCGAGTGTAGCTGGTGAAACCTGCGAAGAAGACATTTCGATTTTCCTTCCTTCCTTCCACAGCCCACCTTCTTCTCTACACAATTGGTGAACCTGGTCGGCTTCCTCACTCTAAATTGTTCCCTTTGAGCAATCTCCGAAATTATTCTATCTATTTCCTCCGAGCAACCCCTCCCCAGTATCTCCTCTCCCCGCCTATATCGATGCTCACATTTTTTTATATACAGGTTGATTCTGCGAAAAATTTGCATTTTTTGCGATTGTTAAAATTTGTTTCAACAAGAAGTAATTTGCTCTCGGTGAAATCATCTTCGCCTATTATTTAAATGAGTTACTGGAGCGTTTATTTTTCTTTTCAGACCCACACTATGAAATATAGGTATTTCGCTGAAAGACCCTTCCCTGCGCTGACACAATATAACTAAAACATTTCTGCCTTTTTCGTTCGTTTTTTACGATACAAATTTATTAATTATACTGCTTTCAGCACAAGTCGTACTTCTCTGTTTTTTTATTGCAATATCACAAAACTAAACAAGATTTTTTTTTCTGAATTTTTCTGCTAGATATCAATCGACATTATCTCAACTTTAATTGATAATATCTGAATTTATTCATGTACATATGATTTATAAACGCGTACTATTTCATTGAATGCCGTATTAGAAATTTAATTTGCAAACATTACTAGGGATACAAACAAATATAAATATATAAAATACGTACAACGGAAATTTATGTCTTTAATTTTATACATCTGTACCACAAAATCGCTTCTTTTTTTCTTTAAAAACCTTAAAGAGACAGTCAATCACTATACATTATGTCTTCGCCTACATAATTTACCTAAAACTTACTTTTACAATAACTGAGACAAATCTAAAACATTATTCAAACATATTTTTTATTACATATACGAAACCAATCAATTTAAAATGCAATATAAATTTATAAAAAATAGAATGGAATGAGAGGTCGGGGACGCCCAAGAAAGGGATGGCACGACCATGTGAACGAAATTTTGAAAGACGGAAATGTTAGAAGTGTGAGCAATAGACGAACATGTATGAGACGATGCATGAATATGGATGAGGCGAGGGATGCGTGCCAGGATAGAAAGATGTGGCGTTTGGTTCTCTCTATCTACCCCGCAAGCGACATGGCGTGATGGTATGTATGTATGTAATATATTTTTTTTTCAAATTGAAAGTAATTTTTTCTTTGATTGATAAAAAACACAACATATTATAATTTTACATTTTTGTTGTTAAATTTATATGTGTTTTCATCAAAAATTATTAGTTGAGAAATAAAATCCAAAAAAAAAATTAAAGGAAAAAACTTTTTTTTAAAGGTATGCATTCATTTTAGTCATATTTCATAGGAGTATTACTTATTGTTCGTATTGGTGTGTCGTGATGTATGGTGATGTGAATAAAACCTTTTGCGATGCCTATATTGTATAGACGATGGCTATTCTTGGAGGGTATCTCTTCGTTCTTATCTCGTCCTCTGTATGTATATGCGACCTTTATAGTCCCATCCTTGCGCACTGCCAACGGCCTCTCCGGTGGTAATCCGATTATTTGCTTAACTTGGTCCATCGAACGGAAGACCTTTCTCTTTCCCCCCGTACGAACCATAAGCTTCTCAAGATTATCCTGCGTCCATTCTGCGCGGTTCTTGACAACCATCTTCTACTTGAACTTATGGGAGACGTTTGAATATTACACGCCATTTTTCTGGCAGTCAATTCCTTTGAGCCTACGTACAAAAAAGAATAAATTAGGTAAATTTGTTAAGCTTTAAGATTTTTTTTATCCTTTATTATAGGTACTAACCTATGTTGCTTCGCTTATTCACTTTCTAGCACTAATTTATTATCATTGTGAAATTTTGTATTTATGTTTAAGTATTGCAAAACTAATATGATTTTTTTTTTACATAACATTGTTCATAATCAAATTTTTAATATATCTGAAGATGAATTTGTGGGTTAAGTAGAGAGAATCGAGAGCTACACATTTTTGTATTTGCAAATTCTATTCGCCTCGTTCACTTTCATATACCAACGCCTTAAACATTACCAATTACAGCTAAATCCATGTATAATTTCTTTCTAATTAATACAAATTTCATTTGTTTTAATTTGATACTATTTTCTATAATAAAACATGAAAAACATGCAGACCGCCGTGGCCCAGTTGGTAAGGCGTTTGGCTTCTTAGCGAGGAAAAATTTATTTAACTTCATTTCACACGAAAATATTGCTGGGCTGGAAACGCTGGTCGGTTGGTATAAATTGTCACGTGGCAATAAACTCGTAACTTGTGCAAGGTGCAAAGAAGTGCTTATTTTTACTAAACATTCTTTGGGAATTCATCAATTTATTTATTTTCTAAATGTCATTTGAGACATCTATTTGTGTGCTGTAATTACACATTATTTATTATCTTACTTCCCAGTATGAATAAAATTTTAAAAATTAAGTTTTTGTTTGCGAATTGTGTTTAAACAATCAAACAATACACAATACACTTTGGTGTACACGAGCGAAAAGTGGATCTAAGTCGCTATCAAATCTATATTACCATTTTATGTACCTATGCGTTTTTCTTTGTTATTCATTTATTTTGTTTTTTTTTCTGCACTGCTAAAGTATAATAATTGATGCTAAGCGTGACTGTGTTTTATATCTTGTGTATCACGTTTATTAATTTTGTCCAATCATTGTCTGTGTGCTTTGAATAGAATGAAATGAAATAAAATGTATTAAATATTATATATGTAGCTGATCCTCCCCCTTTACAAGCTTTGTCAGCTTTAAAAGGGAGGTGATGTTGTATTAAATTATGTTTTGTATTTATATGTATTTATTTATAATATATGTATTTTTTGTATTGTAATAAATAATAAAAATAAAAATACTTAGACGAGTACGTAACACTGCAATGAACTCATCATATTAATTTGCTAACAAGATAAAAGTGGTGTTTTTACATAATTTGGGAAGATTTTAATAAAAGCACATGAAATAATATGAAATTGCTGTGTGAAAAAAACCCTCTCGTGCTGATTCTTTTCATGTTTGAAAACATCGCTAAACGTCGGCCCCAAGGCTTGAAACAATCTCCTTGTGTAGGACCATCATCGTGGAGAATGTCGAGGGGCCTCTTTACTTTGGCGGGAGAATCAAGTGCCAACACAAACAATATTATTTTTCACGAGACACAAAACAGGAAGTTCGATACAACGGCCACGGAGGGGGTTAAATCATTTAGATAAAAACTCAAAGGAAACTCTTTCAGAGGAACATAATGAAATGTCCCTTTTGACCTCGGAGCGAGAAATATTTACTCAATACGCCCAACAACTAAACCCGTTAATATTATGTGCAATTTTTATATAAATTTATTTTTGATTTTTTTTTCTATGCATATATAAATAAAAATAAACAGATATATGAGTGCGTATCTACTGCATTAACATTAAAATATAAATATAGCTAAAATACAAAAATTAAATTCTTTTATATTATGAACAAATGTACAGATAAACAGTTATTTCAAAATTTCGTTTGAAAAATCACTAAAACATATTATACAAAAGTGTATGTACCTAAAATTATCAAACACCTGCAAAAAATATATTCAGAAATAAATCAAAAAGGCTATGGAATAGTCTAAGTCAAATCTAATTTTATTCAATAATAATCATTGGCTTTCTCACTTAAATATATAAAAAAAGCTAAAGTTCAAATATCTATCTGATAATGCCTGATTTCTTCTTCCTTTCCTTATCATTTTGGTTTTCTTTTCATTTTTATTATAATGAATACTTTTTAAGTGATTTTATTTACTTATCTTCTGTTATCTTATTATATAAATTATTTTTTATTTTTGTTATGTCATTACCTCGTTACCGTAGTACACATTGTATCGTATATGATCGTCAACTCTGGTTGACTGTTTGGCAATAAAGCCGCCATTGTACAAATTATGTGTACAAGAAGATAAAATAAATAAAGAAGCTTGCAAATTGGATGGGCCATGTGTTGCGACGCGAGGATCTCCTACACATCATCTTAGAGGGAATGGTTAAGGTAACAACTGGCAGAGGGCGTCCCCGCCGGGAGTATCTAGGGCAAGTGTGCCACGACATGAAGTGTACCTCCTGCACAGAGTTGAAGAGAGCGTTGCTGAAGATCGAGTGGAGTGGAGGAAGAATCCTCAAGATTGAAACCAGAGAAGAGATCAAATCAAAAAAAATTTTTCAGCGTAGATGCAGTTTGCACACATGTTGAAAGTCAGAAAGTACACAAAAAACGAGAGGGTTGTGGCTAACGCTAAACTCCTCACTAACAAGTCATTCTATAAATATATATTGTATGGAAAATATTCAGCATTTTCATGGAATGAGTTTGATACATTTTTTATTTAAATATTTTGTTATGAAAACTTAATAATTCTTCAATGCCATTTTATGAATGTGATGTGCCTTTTTACCAATTTGAAAATAAAATTTCCAAATTATAAGTTTCCTGAGCATAGGGTCACTTTGAAATATTTGACAGTTAAAAAAATTGAAAAGCATTATTCAGATATCTTTTAAATCTAAGTGAGTATAAGATATACAAATTTGCAAAATTTGAATAGACTCGAACGAGTACTTGAATCTATAATCGATAAATTAAAATAAACACGCCGTACATAGCACATAGCACACACACACAGATACATTGTGATGAAACTTTCAGAATACAATCTCAGTATGATGATAGTTGATAATCAGCAATAAAAAAAATACCCTTAAAAATTGCGTAATCATAACGCCCACTTGGGTTAGTGAGGAGTAAAAACAATTCCAAACATATACACTGGTACAAGATGAAACACAAGCAGATCGTTATTAACACTACGCATCTTTTTCATTTATGTACTGATTATTATAATTAGTTTTGTATTACAAAATCTTCATATAAGAACAAAATGACGTCACAATTCGAAACTTCAAATTCACTCTACTCTCACTACAAATAATAAATATAGGTAGTTATATTTTAGCATATTAATTTTGTGACAGGTGCCTTTATCTGAGCACACTTTCTGCCTTCTTAACTTTGGAATAAATACCTTGGAATATTTCGCTTAAATAAAGAAAGGATCCGTATAAATTATGGCGTCGCTATGGACGGACCTGCCTCCATTATTTCCCTTCCATCAAATTATATACGGGAATATAAAAAAAAGTTTCATATCAAATGATGAGTTATTATAAAGCGCGATAAGATTTATTGCGCCCCCTCAGATTCTCATGAAAAAATTACATCTTCCGTATTTTTCACTCCGTTTTAAGCAGCTTGAGCGAATAACGTGTTTTGCTCTTGTTTAAAAAAAACACCGTTTTATTATCGTTATCTTATTCATACATTTCACCTACCATAGAAAACGCGTATTTTTTCTATTAATAATAAAAAATGCGCAAATAATGAGCGAGTTACCTCACTCGACGAGGGGCGTGTATTCGGTGTTTTCTCGATAATCTCACCGAATTTGTCTTGTAATATGAATAAATCGGGTGTTTTATAATCACACTCGACACGTAAGCGTCATTATTATGATACTCGGCTTTTTAAATAAAACTATGTTTTTATTTCAACTTTAAAACTACATCCTTTTTTTAAAGAATGAATATATCTTGTATCAAGTACATAGCATTCCCATACATACCTACCCTTAATTCAGGGAATGCTTGTTCTATAGGTGAACGAAATCGGTCGCGACTGCTGGATTACTTACCCAGCGCGCTATCCATCTTTATAAATGATTTGAAACTAGTTTTTTATACCCAGCGTTGCTCGAGAAGGTAAATGTGAATCAATATGCTAACGTATCAAGAAAATCGTTTTCGTAATTTTGAACTGTTTATTTGTTACGATAAATTCAGAATAAGTAGAAAATATCCAATACAATAAATAAAAATTAACAAAATAAGTTTTTTTTTAAAAAACAGTCCCCTCCATCCCTTTAGTCCCTCCATCCATCCCTTCCCTTCAGTCCTTACTGTCCCTTCAGCCACAAATAATTTAAAGGGAGGTGGTTTGAAATTAGTTTGAAATTTCAGTAGGATTGGACTGGGAAAGAAATTTCAGTAAGATTGAAGTTACTGGTCGCAAAGGAAGCGATATGCAGAAAATTTAACTTTTCAAGTTTTCTAATTGTTGATTTAAAATAACACTAACAAAAGTACCCACATACATAAATATAAATATACATACATATAACTTTCTAAAATATTATGGCGAGGATATACAATAACGTTTTTAACTATGCGTTGAAAATTGCTATTTTTTATTACAGTCATAGTAAGTCTTCCGTAGTAAATATAAAAAAATCACACCTTCATAATGACGTGTTAAAATAAAAATTGTCAACAATTTAAAGGCAATTATCTTCGAAAGCCAACACTACTCAGGGTTCGTATTATCCATTATTTGTTACTTGCTTTGGTATCATTTTACAGAGGAAAAAAATCTGCCTTTATAGTATGACTAAGTATAAATCTTGAATTGACCCGATACATAAAATGAAATTAGTGTAGAATCGTGGTATCTCAATAAGGTAATATGTAACAATTCGTTGAACTTGAAAAAAAAATGAAAAAAAAATGTGTAAATCATTTGTTTTTCGTGTGTAGCTAATAAAAATTCCGACGCCGTTTTTCTAGTTTATATCATTTAATTAAAAATCTAACTGTTAAACTATGTTAAGCTTTCACTAGCGGAGGTTCGTTTGCGTGTTTCAATTTTTGTACGTGGAAATTTATTGACATGTTTTTCGTTAATTGATTTCGTTTCTTTAATTAGAATCCGTGTATCTGGCATATTTTAGTCATTACATTTCGTGCGTGATATGTATTAGCAGATTAATCCATTTCATTGTTTGAATGCAATCAATTTAACGCTGTTCAGTGTTAACGCCTGGTACCTCTCCATACATATAACAACAAATACAGCCCATATATGATCGAACAGTAAGATAACACTTGAGCCCTTTATGCACGCAATTACAACATTACAATGGTCGTTTATAACACCTTATACCACCTATTACATAGTCCCCCTGCCTCGCAGTATCAATTTGAATTCACTGCGTTAAGTGTGTAAACTTATAAGGAAATGCGTCAATTCACGGAATCTGACATCAATTTATTAGGGCCCATTTTCAAGGAATTATATTTAAGTTATCACTGTACGAACTCTTTAATTTAAAAAATGTCTATTTGGTACCTACTCATATATCTTAATAAATAAAGCAATAATAATGTAAGTGTGTGTGTGTCTTTGTCTCACGCCGTCTGAAAAACCAAGAGCATCTAAAAAACTAATTTATGTGCGAGCATGTACCAGTATACCTGACGCAGTGTCACGCGAAAAGAAATGTGATAAAAATGCTGAATTATTAAATATATATAATGGAGTGTATTAAGCAAATTAAATCGTTGTTCTGTAAAAAGAGAAATTTATTATTAAAATAATTATAAAATACAATAAAAGTAATAATAACATAAACATAAATAAATAATAATGATAACAAATATAATTTTACCTGTAAAAAGAGAAACGACATTAAATGCTTTTAGTTCCTCCTTTTTAGAATCTTAACTGTCACTTTAAAACAAATATAAAACTAAAACTTTAATATAGAACCAATTCAAATAAAAATGAAATAAGTACTTCTAGGTGACATCTATGTAAGTACTTGTTTTACATCTTCCCCCCCCCCCCAAAAAAAATTATATAAAACAATACTACTTAATTAATATATTTTTTATACAAAACAATACTTAATGTAGTACAATTTTTCATTGGCTAATACAATTTTTTTTTTCTATATATTTAATCAATAATTGGAACAAGTTTTGTGATATGAAAAAGGTTTGATTCTGATTTCTTGTGACCTGTATCTATTCTGTATATTGAGTTTGAAATTTTTTCTAAAATTTTATATGGTCCAATTTTTAATTCATCCAATTTTTTTCTGTTTAATCGATTTCCGTTTTCAACAAATACAGTCTCCGATTTTTAATTCGCATTTTGTCCTGTTTTTGTCGAAATGTTGTTTATTATAATTGTGTGATTTTATCGTATTTTTTAAGGCAAGTTTTCGATCTTGGAATAAATCATTAAGTGTTTTTTCCTGTTTTAATTCATCTGGCAAAATAGTAATATTTTTTCCTTCTAATAAATATTTAGGGGCAAATCCAGTTACTGTGAAATCTGATAGTTTATGTTTCCTTATAATGCTACTTAAAATTCTTTGGAAAATTGCTGGTGAAGTTTTTAAACCAAATGGTAAACAGGTCCACTGAAAATGACCTTCTTGTGTAACAAATGCTGTTTTTTTTTTATCTTCAATTTTCAAAGGAATAGACCAGAATGCCGAGTTTATGTCCAATGTTGAAAAAAATTTACATTCTCTCGTTTTAATTATTAAATCCTCGATCAATGGGAAAGGTTGTGACTGAGGTATTATAATTTTATTTAAATCACGAAAATTTATACACAATCTTGATCTTTTTCCGTCTTCTTTTTT
Organism: Molanna angustata; assembly: GCA_963576475.1. NCBI lineage: Eukaryota > Metazoa > Arthropoda > Insecta > Trichoptera > Molannidae > Molanna > Molanna angustata. The sequence continues at coordinate 10,874,304 of OY754971.1, read as the reverse complement.
ATATGCCAAAGTCACCGGTGCCGCGAAAGGACTATATGACTCTTCTATTAATTTGTTTTTTAACAAATTGGATACCTTTTTGTTATACTTCTTTTTACTTTAATAAAGGCACTTGTTTTTATTATTTCTTTGTGATTGCTCACTGGTTGTAGATCTTCTGGTATGGCATAAACCTTGTTATCAGTTGTGGTGATTGAGATTATATTATAAACATTTGTTTTTCCATCAATTCCAGGTAATATTTTAAATTCAAAATGAAGTTTCACCATTTTATGTATATTGATTTTGTCGTTAAACAATAATGTCGTTTTATAATGGAGTGTATTAAGCAAATTAAATCGTTGTTCTGTAAAAAGAGAAATTTATTATTAAAATAATTATAAAATACAATAAAAGTAATAATAACATAAACATAAATAAATAATAATGATAACAAATATAATTTTACCTGTAAAAAGAGAAACGACATTAAATGCTTTTAGTTCCTCCTTTTTAGAATCTTAACTGTCACTTTAAAACAAATATAAAACTAAAACTTTAATATAGAACCAATTCAAATAAAAATGAAATAAGTACTTCTAGGTGACATCTATGTAAGTACTTGTTTTACATATATTTCAAATCTGTCAAAAAAGTGTACTTTTTGCACGCAAATATATGTTAATTTAAAAGTTAGAAGTACGTATTTACACTAAATAAAATATTTTTTCAAGTATAACTTAGCGTTTAAGTGAAAAACATGGTGAATATTTTGAATAATTGTAATGTTTAACTTATTTTAATGTAAGCGTTTTGTACATACAATGTCGCCATAATATTTATCTCTTTCCATACCATATTTGTTATTTCTTCCGAATGAAAATCTTCTTGAAAATAATAAACCTTTGAAATAAATGTGATTATAAAATAATAAAATGAAACACAAGACACTATAGCAAGTTTTAAGACGTATATCGTAAAAGTCTGTTAATTATTAGTAAATATATAGCTATAATAAAATGTTGATTTTCATCATTAATTAATTCTTTAGAAGTTCATTTTTTTTTGTAAGAATGAATATGTCCATGAAACAAGTACATATGAATGAAATCGGTCAGGTCGTGGCAGGATTCGAACTCGCGAACACTGGATAACCAATCCAGCGCGCTAACCGCTCTACCACTACCCATCAGTTTATGTAAATAAATTAATAGAGCTTGTACTGGGTACAACAGAAATTGTTTAAATGATCCGGATTTGGATATGTTTGCTTCGGGTTTTTACTTTACTTCCACCAACACCCGCTCTGCATATGGGAACTGTAAACGGCCCCTGCACAGAACGCTTATTGAGCGACAAGAAAAAATATATATAGCACAAAAAGTAGCTCATAGAGCTCTCTAGATTAGCAATCTCGGTACCATAGTGCAAACAGAACAATCACAGAATGTGAATGAAAATTAATGATTACTTCAATCAACTTATTTAAATTTAAACTTTGGTTGTTTAATTTTACATTGTGAATTTCCTTCATCTCTCGCAATGATCGGTTTAAATTTTACAATTCGAAAGTTGAATCGTTCAAAAAGTCCCCCAGCAGCGCGTGGCGTGAAGTCAGAGGCGATCCAGCCGTATGGGTTCGGACGTAAATAACGTGTCAAACGCACGGCCATTTCTGTTTTGTTTCGTCCTTCCAATGGGCACTCAAAACCGCAGACAATGGCACTCGAAGAGCGAAAAAACAGGTTAGAGATTTCGCGAAATAAATAAATTCACCCGACGTTACTAAAAGGTTTTCAGGAAAACATCCCACACATATACAATATTATGTTGCAACTCATTTTTGATCATAATTTCTGTACGACCTACTTTTTTATGATGCACATTTACCGGTAAGTAATATTTATTAAAAATAACGGTAGATAAAGACCATTTTAATTTAGTACTGGTGATAAGCTTATAATTTTAATGATTGAGATAATGTTTCGATTTAGTCCTGTTAAAATGAATTAGATACTTTCAATACAACATTTAATATTGCATGATTTTTCATCATCATCATCCTCAGCGTTACAACCCTTGATGGGTCCTACATAGCTGTCTCCAAGAAACTTCTCCATACTGCTCTATCGCTAGCTGCCACCTTCCAGTTCTGTTGCCCCATAGCCCGACAGTCCGCGATAACGCCGTCCAACTTTCGTAGTTTAGGTCTCCCTACACTTCTTCTACCGGTTGGGTCATTAGATAACACTGTTTTTGGGAGCTCCAGATCATCCATATGGTGTAAATGTCCCAACCAACGTAGTCTGTTAATCTTGATGAACTTGACTACGCTGATGTCATGATAAAGATCATAGAACTCGGTGTTATATCTTTTACGCCATGTTTGACCGTTCTTAATAGGTCCATATATTCTGCGTATTATTTTTGCTAGTTCAATATTACATTTATTCATTAATCGGTGTAGGTATTTAGGTAGGTACTTGTACAATACCGAATTTTACTATTAAAACCTTAATAAAACCTTCACTCCAATTAAAAATATATATCCCTCATTAAATGGTTTACATTACCTATGTAGGTATTTGTTGATATTTTATATCCTAATATATTTATGCATTGCGTGTTCTTGAAAAAAATAAACTACTTCGTTGACTTTAGTTAGGTATTTACTTTTGTGTAAAAATATGTGAACTAATTTCGATTCATTTACTATCGTTTATCTATGTTTAAGGGATAAAAACGTGATTTCAACCATAAAATTGATATTTTCCTATGACCCTTGAAGCCATGCAGAAACACGGAAATCTTTCGGTCGCTGTATCAAACCAAATTTAAATTAATAATTAATTATTATTCAATTACACCAGCCTCCCATCAATATCCCGGCAGACCCCAAATGGTTTCCCGAATATAGAAATTATATTATATTATTATTATTAAAATCAGCGATGATAATTTCTATTTCGGTTCGATCCGACACCGTGTTCAGTTATTTAATTGGAAGTTTATTTTAATTGAGGTTAGTCAACCAGATAGGCGAATTCGTTCATAATTTATTCACAACTTCAATAGGTAGGTACCTGCCTACCATCAGTGATGAATCTCTATTCAGTCTAGGCTGTGCCAGAAATTATATTCCCATTAATATCTGGAGCAATAATTGAAACTGGATTAGATTCTCGACTTTTACTTCCCAATTTACATATTATCGTTTCTAAAGGTATTTTTAAGTTCATCTGTTACGGTGGTGTATTGATTCATTCACAATGAATAATAATAATAATGAACTCTTCCTTGCACCCTGCGCAAGTTGCGAGTTTATTGCCTAACAGCAATATCTTTTAGCTGACACCATTCTAACGACCGAAAAAATCTATTTGATGTTGGTATTGAGTTGCATTGAACACATTCTAGAAAATCTATCCACGTCTAATTTTGTGTCCCGTCATGTTTGTCCAATCGTTTCAACTGTTTTTATGATATTATATCAAAAATACTTAATTAAAAGAATATTTTTCAGTAGTAGCATATAATTAACAAAAATCCCCAGCAAACATGGACGAAAAGATGAAAATATATAAAATTCGTATTCTTTGCGTTTACTTTTTACCAATTAATCATAAAATAACACATTCTGTTTGTTTAAGTACATTGGACGATATTTTTTTTATATTCAGTAGCATGGCATATAAAAATAATAATATGAGTATAGATACGTATCAAGGCGGGCAGTTGAAATTAAATAAAGAAAAGAAGAAATATTCTGCCCGAGGTCATTCGTCCCCTTTGCCTTTCTCTCAGAGGCAAGGCAATGAGAATCACATCATATCCCCTCACGTTCTTCAGCCCCCAAAGCTACACTACGACTACATTTTCTTTAGACCTTTTCCCTTCAGATCCGTCACTGTCAATAAGTCTAGTATTCACAACAACGAAAAAATTCAAAGCAAACTTTCCATGGTATTGACTTTGCTACATGATCAGGAAAAAAAACATTTTAACGTCGGAGAATGAATCAAATTATGTCTGGTTCACTCACCTGTACAAAAAAACCGACAATTTTTCTAAAAAAATAGAATTCTATTATTTAAAAAAATCTATTTCCTAACTGAAAAGCGAAAAATTGTATTAAAAAAGTTTTAAAGAAGACAAAAATTAACGGTGAAATAAATATATCCAATATCCATTCCCTCTTAAAGTGGAGTTTATTTCCTTAATTGACTATTAATTTAATGTGTTAAATTAATATTTGACATACTGTTATTTGCCCAAAAAGCAATATTTAATAAATAAATATACATATTCTTTTGAATCAAATACAACATAACATCACTAATAAAAAGTAATATCGTTTTGAACATTTGATTCGACATAATGTAGTGAAATTAATTTCAAATCCATTTGAAATCATTACTGTAGAAGTGAACGAACACTGATAAACTGTTCCAAATAATCTTGAATAATGAGCGATTTGGGGATAACCAAATTAGCAAAACATACGATTCGTACGATTTAAAGTGCACGTAGCTATTTCAACGTTGAAATTCGTTTTACGATTATTTATTTACCCGATAACAATATTTTGAATAAAGCCCATAATCTTTGACTTCATGTTGTAGAGATTAAGTAAGTACCTACACTACCAAAAAATCCATTGTTGATCAAATGTTTCACATATATTTATCACACATCAAACGAGAAATGAATTTATCGTTAGTTTTAGTATCGACTGTTGAGTTTTTTTTTTCACATAACAATGCATTTTTTTACTCAATATTTTTGTTCTGACTATGCATGAGTAGGATAGAAATGAGGTGACTAAGAAAGAATGTAACTTTTAAAAATATATTATTATAGAATGGAAGTCAATATAATGGAAGTCAATTCTTTTGCCCAGATAGAAAAGTCATATTAAAAATTGTGAAATCATAACTATCTATGGAATAGTGGAGAGTAAAAATATATTCGGCCTTCGTGGCTCAGTTGGTTGGGTATCTGACTGCTGATCCAAGAGTCCCATGTTCGATTCCCGGTGGAAGCACAGTTTTTAATTGTGTTTACAGTCTGGTTCTGTGAAACGATAAATATCGTAAGTCTCCAGAATGTGCCAACTTGTTATTGAATGAGTGTTAAATTAATATTTGACATAGTACCTGTTAGTTGCCCGAGAAGCAATTTTAAATAAATAAATAAATATAAGCTAATAGGAGTTGAGTAATGGATCGTAGTCGGCAGATAAAGAATGTCACAATCATGTGGATGACATTCTAAATATTATTTATTATTTTAAATAACTTGAAGGTTTTTTTGTTGACACAGTGGAAGTTCATAATTATAAATTGTAAAAAAAAACTTATAAATTGAAACACAGTTATATTCCACACTGAGTATTTTTATTTGCCTAAGCGCTTTCGCCAGTCACAGCTGGCATCCTATCCTCAGAGGCACACTATATACTGTAGTACCTATATAGTGTGCCTCTGAGGATGCCAGCTGTGACTGGCGTAAGCGCTTAGGCAAATAAAAATACTCAGTGTGGAATATAACTGTGTTTCAATTTATAAGTTTTTTTTTTACAATTTATAATTATTATTTTTGTTTAATTAACGACATGTACATCGTTCATGAAAGGGTGTTGGTATATAATATTTATTTAATGTGGTTTTCGTCTGAACCGCGTTGAAAATATTAATCAAATAAACTTTTTTTGTAACCCCGCTTCATATTAAAAATGCTTATTTGTAATATTTTTATGCCATAACACCACCACCGGGGTTTTCTAACTCGGTAGTGGGTACATCCATTTATAATGTTAACCATAAATCTTGGGACATAATAAAAAAGCAAACTGCACCTGTTCTGGACATTTAAAATATTGCACGAACGCTTTTGACGTCTCCATTAAAAAGTGAACCGTTCATGCAATGCCCCATTTCTAAATGCTGGCAATTCAACTTTTGGTAAAGAAACCGCTAAAGCCAGTGGCTTACAGCTCGCCGATTACATACGAGAACATTGAATGGAGAGAGAGAAAAAAAGGGTGTCGAGAGATAGAGTATGTTGGAAAACTAAATGGTTTTACCGACTAGTTGCACCAACATCCGCCGGAAACACAATCTCATCGTCTAATTGAAGGTTTCCCCGCTTGAAGGCGCCGTCGCTTCCTCTTCTCACAAGTAAAACGTATTTCTCCTCCGGTTTTCTCCTCTGTGCGGATATTTGTTTTGAAGAAACATGCACAATGCAAAGCCCTTTGTTTACATGACGTCCTTACCACGCTGCAGTCCCATTGTCTTGCCAAAGTGTTATTTTATAACGAGCGGTTTTAGCAGTGCTCGCGTTCTTTTTGTTAAAACAGCTTTACTTAACCTTTATTCTTTTGAAATGTGGCAGTGACTCCCGTCAATGTTTTTTTATATCAAGACTTAGTCAGACGGGAACGTTCGCTTTATACCTAAACTCAACTCTTTTATACAATTTTCTAATTTGTTGGTACACGGCCTCGTAGCCTTTTGATAACAAATATTAATCATTTTCTTATTGTTTGGTTCATTTTCTCTTGAAGTTAATCAATTCACCAAACAAATGAGATTGATGTAAACTGCATACTTTTTGTATTTTAAAATTGGCATACGTTTTCAATTATTTTATAGATCGTAGTAAGGTATGTATGTACGATCTGTGGTATCCATATCGATAAAAATGGATTTACGTATATTTGTATGTGTCCGATGAACTCCCAAACCAACCATACGATTGCAATGAAACTTTGGGAATATGTTCAGCTCATTCAGGAGAAGGTTTATAATTTATTTATTCGATATCTCACAAAAAAATTGAAAAAAAAGTTGGTATTGAATTGATGCTTAGTGGGTTTGTTCAGCAAAAATCCTATATACCCATACATAAAATGGTATATTATATAAAACTGGAATAATGCTAAAAGTTCAAGTACCTATATTTGTTTGAATAATTAAATAAAATTTAAATGAATGAATGAATAAGGACGGAAGGGACTGTAGTGTCGGAGGGAAAAAAATACGGAATTATAATAAGAGAATCTAGATAAGAATGTTAAGTGATAAAAAGGAAACATACCGAACAACCATTTTTATATATTTGGAGGTAAATAATTAAACAGGCAGGACAACGTCTGCCGGGTTTTACTAGTATATATTTAAAAATTTAAAAACTCTTGCATACAGATGAAATGCTAAATTTTTGTCTTAAACTGTTCTTTTACCTACTGACTTTACCAACGAAAATTTAAAAAATGTTTCGCGATATTTTTCAGTAGATATATTTTGATATTTCACATCCATATTCCACATTGTATTAATATGTTGCATTTTCGCTTATCAAGTATTTGTGATAAAATCTTTTATTAACTTAACGGTTTGAAACCGGATTTCGTGCAACTCGTTCGATTTTTCTGATTGGTATGCCATAAGGGAAATCAGTAGTACAGCTTACATAAGGAAAATCAGTAGTACAGCTTACATAAGGGTATATTTAGGAATTTTCTTTCAGTATTCATCTCTTAGCTTCGTTTTTCTCTCTTTGTCCTTTGTCGAATATAGCGACAATAATCCAAACAGCATCACCAAGAATTGGACCACATGTTCACAACGTATCGGTTCACTGTCGATAAATAGAAAACAGCAAAAATCTGCTGAATATTAAAACCATGACACAGCTTTTTTCAGAGTTTAGAAAATGTTGAAAAGTATAAAAAAGTAAGAACACAAAAAATATATAACATCACGATATGTCCCTTACGGGATAAGAAGAGAAAATCGATCGCCTTACTCCCTTTATTTTCGGACGCATTCCTGGCTTCCTTTATGTACATTATGATGTCGGTGAATTTTCTACCCAAAATATGATAACTTCAAAATGGACATAAGAATTTTTTTTTTCAATTTCAAGAGATTTCAGCAGTCGCATTGTTTATCATATTCATAAATTTATAAGGCCTTTACTAAAGCCAAAATTGTACATTTCAATAGTTTTACGGATTTGCAATAGCTAATCAATAATCACAAAAATGTTATACCACAATAAATACGAAGTAACTAATATATCTAGTCGTTTGAATACCTCAGAATACTTAAATAAAAGGATACTTATACATCTTGTAAACTGAATACAATATAATAAATAAGAGGTTACTCATACATCTAGTCAATTTTATATCTCACTAGCGGATCCGACAGACGTTGTCCTGAAACAATAAAATATACGTAACATATATTTGAATCATGTGGATGTTATTATTCGCTGAGCAAACTTACATTTTCTTGTTCGATGATCCACTTAACACTTTGAGGTTAGATTGATTGTCATTTCGTATATAATTGCAATACAGCATATATGGTCTGGACACGGAAACGAACGAATTGAAATATAAATATTAACGAAACAGAGCGAAAAGAAGTGTCAAAAAAGCCAAACTACGACGCATGTGACAGATTTCTTAGTGTTCTTAGATGGATTAAAACTTAACATTGCCAATTCGACATAAGCGCCACCTATTATAATTTATAGTTATAAAAAATCAGGTTTTTTATTTTACTTTTATAATATAAATGTTTAAAATTCCATTTTGTAAATCTAAACAATTCAGGGACTCAAACAAATACGCACAAAATATTTCATCAAAATCGGTTTAGCCGTTTGGGAGGAGTTCAGTGACATACACACGTACAGAAGAATTATATATTATACAAAGATAATAGAAATATCTAAGTGCTAAGTGGAAAAATGTTTAACATTTGAAATTGTTATTATACATATTATGAATGAATAAAATAAATATATACGAATATCTTCTTCTTTCGTGTCAGCAACGCATTTTTGCGTTGCTGTGGTGGAAGGATTGCCCAGAGAATTTCTGTTACCAGGGGGCACCGCGTGGAGGTTCCTTCCGTGACAGAAAACATATTCCGTATACGAATATGTTTTGATTTGTAAGTTTAATTTTAGTATAAAAATATAAAGGTACCATAGTTGTATAAAATTTAACATGCATAATAATATTTGTACTGTATGTAATGAATTAATAATTTTCCTCGTTGTTTTGATAAAATGTTCAAAATTTCGGTCTCTCGTCTAACGTTGATAATTCTGAAGCAAATAACAACTTCTTGAATAATTTTCCAATTGAGTAACGTGATTTTGGAAATCTTGGTTTTCGTATCCTACGGTGTATCTATGTGTGGAAATATACATACATATAATATATATGTACGTATGTAAACATCTTTGTATAATAACGTCCCATGCGGTGTGTCTATTTTCATTTGAATACGAATATGCAAATATATTCGATGTAACATTATAATATTATCCTTCAATGGTATTACACCAAAATATATTTAAGTTTACACCAAATAGCACCTTCAACCTAAACATAAAATACCAGCTTTATAACAAAGCATAGGGCGTTAGCACCATTTCTGTCTATGTTACATAATATACAAATCTTTGTGTCACATTTTTGAACAATTTCATTTATTATAATTCACTCTTTGAGTTGTCAACACTAAGTGATCGTCCTGACGAAGAAGTGGTCGCTTAAAAACCTGTCGTATCAAATAGCTCGCTCGCAAGATTCACGAGCATCAATATAAGAAACCAATATTTAACAAGTAAATAAAAAAATAAAGGTACCCTTTTCGAAGTTTTCTTCTTCTCATATTAAATTTGTAGTCTATTTTTCACTTACATAATATATAGAATAACTCAATTTATAACTTTTATTCTCAAAATAATAATTTAGTTTATTAAAATACCTTTATTTTAATTATTTGACAGTTCTTTAGTAAAGTATATTATTAAGATTTGAAATATTTTTACATGAAAAACATGTTAAAACAGTAGTTTTTCTGTTGCATCTAACCGAATATATAATTCAAATTTTATTTATGCTCAATCGGAAATATATAGCATTGCTTGATTTGTATGAAAAACATCAAAAATATCAAATAAATCAAGCACAAAACAGTTTAAGCATGTATTGTCATCGGGAATACACAATTTATGAATATTTCAGAGCTTTAACTAGACTGCGAAATTCCAGTACAGACTGACAAGTGAAGTAAAAGAAAAGTAAATAAAAATTCTAACAATTTGAAATATTGGTTCATAATATGATTTCAAGTAAAAATGGTATAATATCTATTTATTCTTAAATGGTTATTTAATGTTTTTTCAATATTAGGCACTGTCACTTCGTGGTAGAACTCCATAATTAATTAAAACTATGAAAAAAAAATTTTTATATATAATTTTACGTTCTACTTAAATTAAATTTTAATAATTTAAGTAGAACGTAAAATTAAATATAAAATTTTTTTTTCATAGTTTTAATTGGTTATTTAATGTATTTTATTCTGTATTTTGAACTAATTGATGCGTTTTTATTGTTTCAGGTTGTGCTTTTGTAAAGTTCAGTTCACACCAAGAAGCACAAGCGGCGATTAATACATTACACGGGAGTCAAACTATGCCGGTGAGTTTTTTTTTTTTTTAATTCTTAAAACTTTTATTATGATAATCTCACAGGTCAAAACCATTTATATTTTTTTAATTGATCTTCGGTTTTCAATACCTTCCTGACTCGACGACGTAAACCTAATATACCAGTTGATTAATAATCCTTTGAATCTCTTTGAATTCTTATTGTAATAAAAGAGACTGACTAGTATCGATCGCTCCTTGTTCATCTTCAGAATGTCTAAGATGTCTACTCATCTTCAGAATGTCTAAAACCATTTGCTGAATTTCTAAGATGGCCAGCAAGCAGATACTGAATATAGTCAAAAGATAAATGTGAAACTTTAAATCTTTTTCATTTACTAAATCAAAAGTCATTTGCTATGGAGATTTATAAAGTATTGTACCTACGTTGAGATGTAGTCCTTGTTTCAACATCATAGCACTATTTATATTTTTTTAAATCATTCTTCATGAATAAGTTAAGAGTGAATGAAAGTTAAAAATGATCGATTCTTTATTTAAAAAAACTGACTGGTAAACTTGGTCAACTGCACCGGAACGAGACGATATCGAACGGTACCTTGCAAATTTGGGTTAATTACTTTTACTATTTTTTCAGAACACGCCCAGTGTTTTTTTTTTTTATTTTCAGTTGCGTCGATTAAATCTCCGCCATGTTTTAAGATAGGGACCTTTTTATTATTTATAAACGCATTCAAACGAATTCCCCCAACGTGGAAATCTAAAAAAAGAGAAAACAAAATGATCAAAGAGAAAGTATTTTCTACTATTTACAATGTCCCCTCAGTGGAAAAGAAAAATGTTACGATAATTATTATTATGAGAGGCCAGAAAAATATAAATAATGGTAATAATATGGCTTGGTCCGAAGCCAAATTTTCCCAAATCATTTGTCGCTAGCTTAGAAATTGGAGGTTTATCACAAACATTTTTTATCGTTGAAGAGCGTGGGTTTCCTAATTTATATAATAAACCTGCATGACAATCTAATAAAATAAGACGTATATTTCGTTTGCCGAGGTCGAATTGATGGATTGAAGACAATAAAAATAATCGTACTATATAAAACGATGCATGTACGCAGATGAACCACAGCAAATGTATAACGAGAAATGATGCTGTATCATTTAATTCTTTCTTGCTAATCCAAAAATAGGAATCGGCGAAGACATAATTTTGAAAAAGTTTATGAAATCGATTAATTGGAGCTATATTCCATTTTTTATGACATACTCAGACAAGAAACATATCCTATTATTAAATAGGTAGGTTTACCAAATGACAACAAATTAGCAAATACACTTTTACAAGAATCGTAAATTGCTTTGTATTCAGATAGTCAACTGCATATTAAACAACTATGAAAAGATTTATAAATTACACTCTATATTATTCTACCGCATGTTCCCTGTGAAGGATATATTTATACGTATCTAAGTATGTAAGTAAGTACTTACTTGGTAGAGAACAATTTGCTCCCCATTCTATACATTAGTACCGAGTGAAGGCGACAATACCTCCAATATGTTTTGTTACAACAGGGAGTGTGAACTATATCTAATATATATTCAGCTAGGTATCTTACCTGTGACTGTGAACTGTGCACAACTAGGGTTATCAAAACTCATAAAGGTTTTGTTTCACGGGATTCAACAACATCTCTAAATCCCGGTATTTAATTTTCTGTTATGTTTTAGGGCAATGCATTCAATAGCAATATTGTTAATGTTTTGTTTAGTATATTGTTATGAAAATTTTCTGAATATTAAATCAGTGCTTTTTTACTACTCACTACCCCAAGAGTAGTGGGAAAATTATGAATAAGCAATTTTGCAAATTATCAACTAGTATCATGCTAAGATTGAACTCTGAAAGTTTCATGAGTGTGTGTGTGTGTGTGTGTGTGTGTGTGCGTGTGTGTGTGTGTGTGTGTGTGTGCGTGTGCGTGAGCGTGTGCGTGTGCGTGTGCGTGTGCGTGTGCGTGTGCGTGTGCGTGTGCGTGTGCGTGTGCGTGTGCGTGTGCGTGTGCGTGTGCGTGTGCGTGTGCGTGTGCGTGTGCGTGTGCGTGTGCGTGTGCGTGTGCGTGTGCGTGTGCGTGTGCGTGTGCGTGTGCGTGTGCGTGTGCGTGTGCGTGTGCGTGTGCGTGTGCGTGTGCGTGTGCGTGTGCGTGTGCGAGTGCGTGTGTGTGTGTGTGTGTGTGTGTGTGTGTGTGTGTGTGTACTATGTGCTATGTATGGCGTGTAAAGACTAAACAACTCATTCAATTATATTCAAATTTTGTAAATTTATTGGTATATCTAATACTCGTTTAGACCCCATTAGATTCTGAAGGATATCTGATCAGTGCTTCTCATTTTTTTAAACTGTCAAATATTTCAAAGTGACCGCAAACTCAGGAAACTTAAAATTTGATATTTTTCTTTTCAAATTGCTAAAAAGGCACATCACCTACATAATTTGGCATTGAAGTATTATCATGTTTTCATAAAAAAAAAATATTTAACAAGCACATTTCATGAAAATATTGAAAAATTAACATACAAATTTTGGGATTTTATTTCATTAATACAATGAATCTTAAAAGGGGGAAAAATTAAAGATCAAATCACCAAAAAATGAAAAATAGTTCTTTTTATATAATATAATTGGATCAAGTATTTAGACGTATTATAGAGAATCTATTTTAATTTTTTAATTTTATTTAAATATTAATCTTTTATGCTTATGTAGACGTATGTACTCGTATGTAGGTAAGCCTTTTTTTTATTTTCTCTATATTTATTTTTAAAAAGAACCATGGATACATGGAACCATGGCATTTTAACATATAAACGTGTCCGAAAGGAAATGTTGTTTGCTTCCGTATTTTTAAGAATAACTAGTGGAGACTGAAAGAATCATTCTACATGGTTCTCGAAAATTTCAAGAAGAGATCTCCTGCGCCAAACTATTTTCGATTCCCTACAAGTACAATATTCCTCCATGTCCATTATCCTTCAAATCGATTCCCTCTTATTATATAATAATAATAATATGTCCCGTTCAATTTGAACCACCGCATCAGACCTTTAAGCTTTCTCGCAATGGATATCGAAAATGATCAAAAGGGATCACAAATCCGCCAAAAAATGAAATTCCCTCCCTTTCATCGCGCACACGACTCAAATGATTGATTTATTGAACCGTTATAACTTAAATAATTCATAAACACAAATATTTATTTATAGTATGTAGTTAGGCAAAATTTTACTTCCGTGGTTTAAAAATAAGACACTTATGTTAATATAAAATCCATGTAGGCATAACATCAGTTTTGAATCGACATTGTGTGATTTTTTTTAAATGATCAAGGGGCTACTCATGACATGTTCTATCTCGCCTTAATCTTATAAATGTATAAATCAGTTCTCGATCAGAATTTTAACTCAATCTTTCTCTGTATTTAATCATAGAAATATGTTAATATCAACGTTTAGTGTAAAATTGTCATTAATTGTTGCATAAATGAATATTATTATTCTATTTATTTAACCTCAAAGATTGTTTAAGTTTGATGCTGAACTTGATTTTACTTTAATCAACTTCATGGGTAGGCCAACTAACTTCATGTTTATATGAATTAAAGTAAATATATATCTTCCCATTGTCATTAAAAAACTTTTCTATCTGATTTTTTTGCATTTAAACCCTTTTGCAAATTATCGCGAATTATCTACTAAACACAAATTAATAAATAATCAAATGTGGAGGCTTCAACTTTGTGGAAATTCATATTTAATCAATTATTTAAATTTAAATTAAACACAAACTATACTATGTATGTTTCCACTTATTTATTTACTTGTTCACTACATGTTTCGGGAACGTCCGTTCCCTTCCTCAGGTGGATGTAAACTGAATATGCGTGTGAGTGCGGTGTATGGAAAGTGGTGTTGTAGAGGCGGGTGTAGAGGTGGGGGTGGTACAGTGGGCTAGGGGGAACATTTGGAGAAGGGGTGAGGAGGAAGGTTGTACCAGATTATTGATGATGTTTTTCTGAGTATTTTGGGCTTTTTTTATTTCAAGAGTTTCTAAATTATTTTGTTTTAGTCCGTAAGTCTGTTTATGTAAAATATTAACCTTTGTATTGTTGAAGTTGTGATTTAGCCTAAAATCCAACAAATTAATATTTATTATACTTAGTGTAATAAGGATAATGTGCTATTTGATGACATGAGATTATTTTCAAGAACAATAAATAAATAAGAATTTTAAAATATTCCTGTTAATTATCGGGGAAGCAAAAAAATCTTTAGTGGAAACTGCACTTCGTCAATCTTTCCACGAAAAAGGTGGTATAAATCGAATCGATCTCTAACGGGCCATACAATCTATTAGAAATATCACGTAGCTACCTATTTTGTTTTGTTTATAGTTTTAAACGATAGAAACATATTTATCATCTGTTCAAAATCTCACGACAGAAATATTTTGACTGACATTTTACACATTAATTTGCTAAACGAATTTGGCGAGTGTACCTACATACTTATCAGGAGGAATATCTTGTAAGGGATGTCTACGTTTTGTATAGTAAGAAAGTATATACGATGCTGTACACGCGTCACGATGACAGTATTCAATTTTCATACCGACATCGACCGGACGAGTTGTATAAAATTCACGTCTCGGTTTAACAAAGAAAATCGCGTCCCCAGTCGCAAGGCGTGTGGCGTGGCGCATTGGACTAATGATATTTTCCTTCGACAGGGATACCACTACAACCTCATCTTCTCTCTATATATTTAAATGTGTACATGTGTGTGTGTGTGTGTGTATTCTCTTCAGTTGAGGTACTTCACTCACCTAAAGGGGGTCGGACCCACCTACGATGTAGTTATGGTGTCATGCTTTTGTAATGGAAATCTGCGAGTGTATAAAGTTTCTTGTTTCCCTCCACGGCGGACTTTTCTTCTATTCGCAACTGTATTTTTCTTGCTTTAATCTTATTTATATCAGCATATGGCTCTGTTCTGCCAAGACACGGATACTGTCTTTTGGAATTGTGATTTTTAAGGCGAAAATCATATATACCACGTACCCATAAGGCATTTTCTCGGAGCTAATTTCGTTTGGTGTACGTATTCGGCTACGCAGAATATAATTTTGAACATGCGTCTCCGTGATGGTAAGGTAATATTATTTTTATGAGAATTTTTCGATTCTTTATGACTCAGTATTTCAACATTTTTTTCACTCTATAAAAATTCCTACCTACGTTTAAGTACTCGCTTCTACAATTTAACTCATTCACTCATTTAATCGCTTCTGTTGGAGCGACAGAGCGGCGGGCGCGTAGGCTCGAACAAAAGAAAGCAATTTTCCCTTAATAAATATAGTTTCTCTTTTCATGAGAGGTGAGTACATAAACCCTGGCACGGTACAATCTACAATTCTAGTGACCTATTTCCGATTTTCATTTCCAAATGCCTCACTGTCATCCGAGGAAAACTTGACGCGTTTATATTTGTGACGGTACAAGGGAATGGAAGAAAGAGAGACCCGCCCCAGCCCTCTGATCTCAGCCATGCGTGTGCTTTCGCCTTACAACCTTCACAAAAAACACATGTGAAGATTTTTTTTCTCTCTCCCTGCAAATTTTCCACACTACGCTGCCGGTACAAAAACATCTACTGGAACCTTCGTTTATTTATTCACAACTTGCGGCCATTTCACATGGAAAATTCAGGAGGTGTTTAAGAAAATGGCTTATTCACATGTCATTCTCAGCGTTTTACATGAAACGTATTCTCCGCACTCAAATCGTAATGAAGACTCATTTATGTTTGGTAATAACGTCGTGAATCTATGTGTTTTTATATGATTTACACAATGTGTATGTACTTATGTTCAAAGATCATACAAAAATGATTTATTCTACTGAACAAGGTACCTCCATTATTGTTTCGATGATAGCAATAGCAAATTTAAACATTTGACAAGAGAATTTGAAGTTAAATATTTGTTACATATTTATAAAATAGAACACTTTATTTACGTAATGGAATAATTATCATGAAGTACAAACATAAATTTTGATGGAGTGTAGATAATATTAATTACTTTATTGGTCTAGCAGAAAATCTAAAGATCTATTCATTATAGCCTTTATCTTACCATGAACCTAAATATTTGAATATGTATGAAGAAATTTGATATTAAATAATGCAACATATTTAAAGGTACGTTCCTCCATAGGTAGATCAAAAATATTAGGGTACTCGAACAATTTAGCTCGAGGCATAAAAGGTCATAATAACTTCACTGTGTGTATGAAATTTTAAACCTTTAAACTTAATATTCCTTAATGATTGCTTTCAGCCTCATAAGATAATTAATTTTCGTTAAGAGCCTGCTTTTCCAAGAATCTTTGCTCGAAATTACCGTCCTTCGCTGCATACATACGCATGTCAGTACCTCGGGGCGTTGGGCTAAGGGAGATCAAGGGGGAGGTTGGGAAAGGAAGAGGTATTACGCACTCAGGGATGCTTCATTCTTATCTGGAGTGAGCAATAAATATTATGAGAATGTCTTATAATGTTATATTGTATAAACATTATCATAATATACAACAGATAATCTTCCTTGTTTTTATACACCATGATTTTTTTTAGTGAGTGTTATATTTTTTAGACTTTCATATTCATCTGCTATTTTCGACCATGACACATCATTATGTAAAGAAATAATTATTTTTTGTTTGTTTTTTCTGAGAAGTAAACAGTGATGTTAATTGTGGAACAAAATTGAAACAGTGAAAATTCCTCACAATTTGTTAGTTGACTTAGATTTATTCAAATTAGCAGGATTTAATTTTTTCTTACTTTCTGAGGAACATTACAAAAAAAACGAATCCATTACGTTTGTGTCTGTAAAAATACACATTTACATACATACATACATGAACCATATTATCAAGAATATTTGTTAAGGAATCGCAAAGAAATAGTTTTGAACGCGCTGAACTAAAATCTTAGAGATCATTAAAAATAATACGATTCACAAGCATGATTCAAAAATAAAATCGACACACAAAATATAAACAACTGAATGATTTAAAATAAAATAAAAAATAAAAATACTATGAATCAATAAGATATAAGAACATAATTTACTAAAATAAAATTAAATGAATAACATCAGTGATGAAATTATTCGCTATTTATATTTTAGCTATGTGTTTACTGTATTAATTTTAAAAGCGACTAGACTGAGTTTACTGATTCACAAATTTAAGCTATCTTGAAGATAAAACTACAAAACCACGAAAAAACTTAAAAATATTATGTTGTAACATATGAAAACACAATATATGTACGTAAGCTCACAGTTATAAGTATCATTAATTTATTAATGAATCCGGTCGTAAAAATACAGATTGTAAGTAGCTTAAACAGTATTCAAATCCAGATTTAAGCGAATATTTCGTCTAGCTTATTTCACCGAACCATTTCATAAAATTTGGAAAGTGGAGTATTATATTCATACACACTCCATTTTGTATCCACAAACATGATTTTTCGTAACTTCCTACTATTCGGGGTTCCCTTTGTCATTTTTCAAAATTCATATTATCTGATCCACGTCCTGTCCCGTTTCACCTCAACAGTATTCCTGAATATTGGCTTTGTAAATCTTACATGTCAATCTCCCTCTCTTCTCCATAAAGGTACACCGCGTTGTCAAACCATCTTACTTCGTTCTTTTTAACCCCAATGTTTTTCAAGATTGAATATATTATTTCATAGCGTATATAACTACTTTGATATCTCACCTGAACATCTTGTATTCAGAGAATCCCTATTTTAGAAAAAAAACATTGAAAAGAAGATTTTGGTATAAATAAATATGTACATCAAATGAATGGGTAACTCACATCACTTGTTTGTCATCTCAATAGATCAAAAGAACTTACATTTGTATCAAATACGACTTTCTATGTATATCCCAACAGAAACGAAGCAGAAAATATTTTTCAATGAGAAACAGGTTACTCAGGCACCTTCTTGACCTCCTATCGGGTGGTTCACACGATCACTAGTCCAAATTTTAACAACTATGCCTTCCATTGGATTTTCATATCAATCATATTTGTAAGTTTGTATGAATAATTTACTATTTAAGAAAAAAATGGTAGGTACTTATTATCGGTTATAAAAATATTAAATCGTGAAATTTAATTGGAAAAAAATTGATTTTCTTGGATTGAAACTACGAACTGCCTTAAAATGTCGGTATTTTCAAAATTAAGTATGAAACTTTCGTTTAGAAAATATATAGGTAGAGAATATAATTTAATAGAAACATACATTCACTTACTATAACGACTTTGAAAAAATGTTATGTTAAATATACCTACAAACTCTTACATCTGATGAAAAAAATATTGAAAATATTTTTGAAATCATTGGGACCCTATTGTATAGTATTTATCAACAAAATATTATTCAAAATTAAATATAAAATAATTATTTTGACATGAAACAGGGGTGATTTTCTTAATAAATAAACAGGGGATAGTAATGAAAATATTCTTTTCGAATTTCGCATTTAAAAGTTGTGCAATTTCAATTATAATTCAGTTGCGAATTCTAAAGTTTTGAAAACGGCGAGTTACCCCTGGCTGTATCCAGCATCCCCAACCACAGGCTCAGTGGTATTGAGCAAGAGATAATTTACAAAACAAATATCTTAAAATAATTTCGGTTTGAAAGCGCTTTAGGGAAACATTCGCGGTCTAATTAAATGGGAGAAGAGGTATTTTCAAATTATTCTTCCATTTTCTTTGTGGCGCAAAGGCACGCTGGCTAACATTCTTAAGACAAAACCGACTTAAATATTTTTTGAACAAATTTACTCAAACAAACACACATCCACGTACATATTGTAACATCTCAACTCCAAGTTTTCTTTATGTCTCGAGGTTTATAATTTAATAATCTTATGCGTACTTTGAATTTACATAGGTACAAATTATGTACATTATACAATAACTTGTATCGAACCAGCTTTCATGCCATGTTTATTTTATACTCGCAATTTTAGATAAGTACTTCAATATTTATAATGCGGTACATAATACTTTTATCATAAATTGTGAGAAGTCTGTTTTTAAGTTATCTTTATTCGAACACTTCTCTATACATAAAAAGAATATATCTTTATATAGTAAATATTATTAAATAATTAAATGGCTAGCTTTGGTAGAACAAGACTCTGTATATTCTCAGATTGCGTTTGGGTAAATTTGATTTGAACTGCCTTCCTTGATATCAATGGCTGGGGGAACATTCGTGAGACAAATTAAAGATTTAACTTTCTTTACATGTTTATTTGACCGGCAAGCGGCAAAAGCAAACAACAAAATAAAATATGTTATGAACAAATAAGACTCTAAGATTATACAATATGACTTATCTAATATTCACATCCTCACATTCACACATTTACTGAGATTATATAATATTATGTAGGTCTCCTTATATTAAATGGAAATTTACTTAATTTTCTTGTAAGGTGTTCAACAACATAGAAATCAAGAATTTACGGAAATTAACAAAGGGATAGATTTCGAAGATGTATCAATCAGAGGTCCAGTACACATCATAGTCGGGACATCAGTTTAGGAAAGATTAACATCCTTCCTTGAGTAGATTTAAATTTTAATTATTATTTCAGGTGTGACTCACCATGTGAAGAAACATCATACAATCATAGATAGCCTTTCCTGGTATTTAAATTATTGACTTCCTTCAATGTATCATAACATGGGTTCATACAATTTTATCATTTAGTTTGTCCAGGATTAATTCCCATCGAGGATTACTTGGATTAAATAATTTGCAATCAAGCGGCTCTTCATACAACAAGATGGCGGTAGGAATATAATTGACTCACAACTTTACACTTTGATAATTTTGGACGTAAATAGATTGTTTTACATGGAATTAAGTATATCTATTAACAGATATGATACCAATAATGACTGGTGAATTTAATTAATGAATAATCAACTCCACGGATTTCGATTGACCAGACGAAAAATTAACAAAATTGCATCGACTGTTTGTCGAGATGGCCAATCGAAGCTGAAAAAAATGATTTTCAAACAAGAGGTGGTGTGAAGAGTGCAGCAAGTTAGGCGAGAGGGAGAGGATATATATATATTGTCTGCGTACGACCAATGAAATCAAAAGGGTCAAAATAAGTACTCAATTATGATTTCATACCTTAGTACGACATACAAAAACAGTCAAACTAAGTATTTTATATATGATTGAAATAATTTAAATTCCTTCCCGCTGCGCAAACTGACACTCGACACCCCATCTCAAGTTACAACAAATTTAAAAAAAATCAAATAAAAAAAAAGACTCAAAGTGTCTCATCCTTGCAACATTTAGATGGACTGCCCTTTCATACCACATAAGCAATACACAGAAAGAAGCATAGATTACAGAATCATTATTACATAGACATTGTTAAAAAAAAAATTATAGGCAGCGTTATTATTATAGAAATCACACCTAAGTAACAGTTATTAACTTAAGGTTATTTTCACTGAAGCTAGTTTTCTTTTGTTTGGGCCTCCCAATACCCTTTTATCAAAATTGACCATAGGAGCACTTTATTTGCACAATACACTTAAGTTTGGTTTTATATCTTGCGGGAAAATATTATTTGTTATTGAACACCAATATTTGCAATTGAAAACAATCAATGCAATTATATATAAAGTCAAAAAAAAAAATTTCGCACACTCTCTTTCATTCAAAAAAAAAAAATTCAAAGAATGTTTATACATAGGATAACTCTTTGTTTCCTTTTAACACAACAACTTATTTGTATAATATGTATAACTATAAAAATATAAAACTTTACTTAAGACCTTATCATTTGGTTATGCTATATATCTAGGATCCTTTCAATAATTAATTCTGTTTCGGCACATTATGGTTGACAGACAAATCAAAAACTTCTTCTGCACAATGTTATTTAATTTGTATACAAAATGGATACCTCAAGGAATCAAGTAGACTCTTTGGCCTTTGAATGTACTTTGAATTTATGTTTACTCTTTACTTCAAGTGTTCAAAAAAAAATTTAATCTTCTGCAATTAATTCTTCCTTAAAAATTTCAACCGTAACAGAACTAATAATTGGTTCAGAAATTGATCCAATAGCCACAAGGAGCATTTTGGTCCTTTATTTTATCTAATTTGTTTCTTAAAATTTAAATATCAATAAAAATTTTTTTTTTTATAATTATCAAGTATTTGTTGATACAACGACTACAAACAAACAGCCTTATTTGTGTCATAAATGTGTCCTTATAATTTTTTAATTATAACCAGGTATTTATAAACTGGTATTATGTCATTAATTTCTCAAGGAGATCACCTCCTTTAATGATATTATAAAAATATACTATCATTGTTACCGCTCAATTCGCAGTCTCGTGCAAACATAGCACGCCTCAATTTTCATGACATAAGAAATTGAACAAATCCTAAGAAACGTCAACCCTCAGGCCAACTTAGTTTTTATGACACACAAATTTAGTTAATTATACATTGCTCGAACTTTACTCAATCCTCAGTATCGTGGTGACATATGATATTTTCTCATATCAACACGCAAATAGGTCTACAAAATACCTATCACATTTGACAACAAAGCTATTGATAAATCAACTCATATGAAAACTTAGATTATTACAATTGTGGAAGCAAAAGTAATCAATATTACAAAACTTACAAAACTTATAATTTATGGACAATTTTATTTTCTGTGAGAGTTTCTATAAGACACTGATGTCCAAATTCAGATCATATATAAAGTCTCTGTAAGTTGACGAATCTGGTGGTCTCAAACCATTCTCAGACTTGACAGATCAAAAGACTGAGGTAATTTGTTTAAAACAAATAACCATCATTAGTAACCTTTTATTCAGAATATATTATTCATTTCGTAATGTTACGCGAACATTTGATCACGACTGATTTTGACATAAATTTCTGATTACAAATCAATTCCAGGTCCTTTTGACCTATTACGTTATTATCCTGAATTAGTACTAAAAAATACAATTAATATGCTTTCAAGATTATCACTAATCCGCACCATTATAAGACAATATAACGTAACTAACTACAATTTTCTCCGGGTAAATATTTTTTAACACGACTCGTCTTTTCGAGATATACATTCATTAAGCTATACTCAACTGTACAGGGTCGGAACAAAGGATACATTTTATATTACAAAAATAATTTTGACACGAGTAATTTTTTCGAGATATAATATTCAATAATCTATACTCTACTAGACAGGGTCGAAACAAGGATACATTTTATATTACAAAGTTTTAATTTTTGACACGAGTCATTCTTTCGAGATATAATATTCAATAATCTATACTCTACTGGACAGGGTCGAAACAAGGATACATTTTATATTACAAAGTTTTAATTTCTTGACACGAGTCATTCTTTCGAGATATAATATTCATTAATTTATACTCTACTGGACAGGGTCGGAACAAGGATGATTTATTGTCAAACCGATACATATCATCAATACATACATCACGCTGCGTGGTAGGCCTACCTTTTAAACCTTAGACTTCATTCACATTCACACAACTTTCAGCTTTTCTAACATTAATTCTGACAATAAATCAACATATAATTATCATACAATATTTTTTTACATAATTTTCGTAAATAATAAGACAGACAAGTTATTTACGATTGGGCTAAACATAGCCAATTTTAACGGTATGGGAACTTTAAATGTTTGTAGCGTGTGGCCTCTACAGGTTACACTTGAACAATTTTTATAACAAAATTTACTTGGATACTTGGACGCCACTGAATCTTTTATATATAAATTGGAAGATTCAGAAACCTGACAATTACATATCAAAAACAAAAAAAAAAAGGAGCATTCATCCGACAGAAATTGAGACTCGTATGTTGAAAATTAGAATTGCACTAGACTTTAGTCGAACTCACTAAGTCTTTCACATGTTATCTTCTGCAATAGCAATAAATTAACTTTAGGAAATTGCGGGATATTCCGTTAAAAGAAATAACACAAAATGTTGGAGAGTCCAAAAAGTTTAATAGAAGAGTTGAAGAACCATTAATAATAAGCGATTTGCTCATCAAGAGGGACGATTCGTCCGAACAGAAAACATTTGAGAAGGAAGATTCACTCGCCCACACAACAGCATCATAAGGTTTTTAAATCAAATAATACTTTATTGCATATCACGCAATCTCGCGCAATGTTGCCAGTCTACACTCCACATCGACATTAACTTAGAGCGACTACTCTTTCATGTAGATGTGTGACCTTCAGGCTTATACTCGGAATATTAGGGCCGGTTCCCTTTCGCGCAAAACACAGTCAGTCCAGAATCTACGTCGACATTAAACTTAGAGCGACTACTCTTTCACGTAAATCTGGGACTTATTATCGGGATCACAGGGCCGATTCCCTAGTGTGCAGTGTCCGCAAGGGGTGCACACCTTGAGCAAACAATGGTAGATACATCGTTAAAAATTAAAATTTAAATCTTAATTCGTCTATCAAAGCAGTCTCGTTACACATTTATTATATGAGCTAGCGAATCCCCTCCCTTTCTTACAATAAAAAAAAAGGAGAAAAACATATACATAATTGAAGGGTTAAAACTTACAAGGACTCAACAACATAGAATGGGAAATTTAAGAAATCTGTACTTTAAGAAGGTGTCGAACCGATATTGCATTATTACACTCTCATTAAAGTTTTAGTCGAACTTTACCAGATCCTTTACATGGTATCTTCCGCAAGGTCGACCATTTTCATCACATAGATCAAAAATGGTGTCGGAGATCTTTTTCAGTATAGTACACTTAACAAATTTAGGACACAACTTATTACTGAAATACGACGAGGCATCACTTAACTTGTAACTTCTCTTCCATACCGTCTGACCTTCGGTCAAATGACAATCCTTTCGCCGAAGATTATATCGTTTGGCATTTTCTTTAAAAGCCTTTACAAGTGCTACGGTCACTTCTTCATACAAATCTTCCATTAATTTTAGGCTTTTCGAATAGTTATTTACGGAATGAAGAGAATCGTTTTCAGTCACAGGGGTAGTCAACATACCCGAGTAGAAGGAACCATGGGGAATTGAGTCGAAACCGTGTATCAAATAGAAAGGACTATGACCAGTGGCTACATTAACTGTGTTATTTAGGCATGAGCATATCTTTGGAAGCATGCTACACCATAATCGTTGGTTTTCCTTAACCAAAATAGACAAGGCAGTTATGATAGTGGAGTTATAACGCTCGACCGGATTATTTTGAGGATGGTAATATGCGTTGAAGAATAAATCAGGGATGCCATACCTTTGGGTAAAGGATTTGAATTCCTTTGACACGAATTGTTTACCATTGTCAATTATCAGAGTTCTTGGTATTGAGTAAGGCAAAAATATTTTTTCCTCTATTAATTTAATGATAGCCTGTGATGTGGCCCTACGCAACGGAAATGCCCATACAAACTTTGTAAAAATGTCGACCACAGTTAGGATGTATATATTTTGCTTTAAAGACATAGGGAGAGGACCTATGAGGTCCATGCTTAAGGATTGCATTGGTCTGTTCACACGCTTCGGGACAGACATGAGTCCCAAGGGTTTTTGGTTATTATGTTTGTAGGCCTTACATACATCACATAGAGAAATGAACCTTTTTACAGACAGGAGCATTTGAGGCCAATAGAAAATCTTTGATAAGTAAACGAAAGTTTTTCTTACGCCAGGGTGACATGAATTATTATGGAATTCGCTAATGATTTTAGATTGTTTACAAGCAGGGACCATTACCTTCCACTTTCTTTCGACAGTGTCCAATATAGATTCCTTACCCAGTTTTGAGTAGCGATATAGGTGGCCATTTTCTATTAAGAAATTGGGAGTGGCATTAGGATTATTTACACATTCATTATATAATTTTATGTATTTTGGGTCTGTTATATTAGAAAAAGGGGGAGGGAACGTAAAACTTGAAACTTCTATGCGACTTAACGCATCCGCTAAGTTATTTTCGCATCCCTTTTTATACACAAAATCAAAACTGTACTGCGAAAGCCTGCAAGCCCATCTGGCAAGTCTGCCTGAAGGTGAAGATAAACTTTTCAAATATTTAAGACAACCATGGTCGCTTTGTACAGTGAAGTGGGTCCCATCCAGATAACTGCGAAAATGGTGAATCGAGTCTACGATGCTTAATAGTTCTCTCTCGGTAGTACTATATGACCGTTCCGCAGGGGATAATTTTCGAGAATGATAAGCAATGGCATGTTCAGTTTTATCAGGCATAATTTGAGACAAAAAACCTCCCAAACTGACTCCGCTAGCGTCGCAGGTCAGGGTGTAAGGCACCGAGTAATCAGGGGGTTTAAGTACCGGAGAGGAAGTCATAAGTTGTTTCAAATCCAGGAATGCTTGTTCAGCCTCCTCACTCCACAAGAATTGATTTTGGAATTTTTTACTAGTTAAGCGGCAAAGGGGGCTGGCAATTTGAGAGAAATTCTTTATGTGTCTTCTATAATAGGCACACATACCAATAAAACCGCGCACCTGTTTCACGTTGGTTGGACGGGGATAATTTATCATCACCTTAATTTTATCGGGATCCGTACGGATGCCTTCTCTATCGATAATGTGGCCTAGATACTTTAGACTTGCCTTACAAAATTCCGATTTAGACAATTTAATAGTGAGATTAGCCTGAAACAATCTCGTTCGAACAATTTCTAAGAGATTCATATGAGAATCGAAGTCTGGACTGCACACCAAAATGTCATCCAAATATACAAAAACATGATCGCCCAAGTCGTTGAACAACCCATCCATTAAACGTTGGCACTGGGACGGAATGTTGGTTAAACCGAAGGGAGTTACCTTAAATTGATATTGGCCTCTGCCTTCAATGAAAAAAGCAGTCTTTGGTTTAGAGTCCTCGTGTAATGGCATCTGCCAAAAGCCGTGACTTAAGTCAAGGGCAGTCAAGAACTTGGTGTCTCTGAGATTATCCAGAATTCGGTGGATGTTGGGTAAACGATAAGAATCCGATTTCGTAATTGAGTTTAGTCGACGCGGGTCTAGAACGAATCGCCCCGTGCCGTCTCGTTTAGGCACGACGAACACGTTATTTAACCACGGACTTTTAGCTGGTTCTACAACATCAAGTCGAATCATTTCGTCCAATTCCGAAATTAGTTGTTGTCTACGAATATGAGATTGGGGGTAAACCTTTTGCTTTACGGGAGGATGATTTCCTGTGTCAATTTCGTGACACACTAAATTGGTTCTGCCCAAACCTACCTCTTCAAAAGAGATTAGTTTAAAAGCATCCTTGATTTTATTTAGACGAACAGTTTGATCAGTGGTCAATTCGTTACCAGGGACCAGGCATGAAGGACGAGCAACAGTACAGACATTAGTGGTCATGTTAGATGACTTGATTGACTCATGGCACCTATCAGGGAAAAGACGGGGAGTCAATCCTGAATCCTTCAAAAACGGGGCTCCTAATATAAACGTATCGAGAAGTGAAGGTATAACATTAAAATTAACATTGAGGCATTGATTATTGAACTTGACTGGGAGGGAAATATATCCCAAAATTGGATGTGCCGTTCCATCAGCAGTATGAATGAAACCAAATCCAGGGATAAGATCATGATTTAATTCAAGGAACGTTTTATAGAGGGCTCCGCCCAGAATATTGGCTGCTGCACCACTATCTAGGAGGGAGCGGAAGGGTATGTTATTGATTTTAAAGTGAAGGTAAGGTCTATCATCATGGGCATTTGAAACTGATGCCAAACCCAAATGTCTGGTTTTATGAAATAGTCGGACCGAGGATAGCCAATCAACCCACTCCTTTACCAATTGGGAAGTGTCGGGCCGATATTGAGATTGGCACATAATTAGTTTTTTGACATGACATTAAATTTAGGTGGGGGTTTAGACAAGTCAGGGGGTAAGGGTCTTTGATTTGTTGCACTCTTATTATCATTATAACTATTATAATTGTTTTGGAAACGAGGAGAAGTCCGCTTCTTGAAAGGAGGTTTAGTTTTTGAGCGACACTCACGAGCAAAATGACCTAGCTTTTGACAATTATAGCACTTAATTATTTTTTGATCCTTATTCATATTTTTTGTGATGGAAGAGACAGTTTTGGTATGACGAGGGGGAATGTGTGGAGTACGAGGGGATAGTGGAATGCGAGAAGTACAAGCTTGTTCGTAAGAAATACACAATTTTTCGAGTTCCATGACTGTTGAAGGACGAGAGCTTATGATAATAGGTAAGAATTTACTATGGAGTCCTCTCTTGAACACTTGGAGTAAGTCCGCATCAGATAAACGGTCACTTAAGGAAATATTTTTGTTAATTATACGGCATATATAATCTGCGGCAGATTCATCATAAGATTGCTTAGATGACCATATTTTTAATTTTAAATTCGTACTGTATGCTTCCGACTCGAAACGAGAATAAAATTGACTCTTTAATTCCTTCCAAGTTAGCGTGGAATTATAAATCACACGATAGAAGAGCAAGGCACGCGATTCTAAAAATTCAGCCAGAACTGATGGTAAACTATCGAAATTAAAACATCTAGACCTAGCTATTTCTTCTAATCTTGTGAAAAATTCTCGTATTTCACCGTCGCCGTTAAAGTGCGGAACGGGCCAAGTGGAAAAATTCACATTTAATAAATTAGGTCTCGATTTAAACTGACTATTGGGAGTAGAATTTGCTAAATTAATGGGCGCATTAGATTTATTTGTCCTATGTGAAGGTTCAGTATTCGAGGAAACGGGCGATGGAGATTCTGTTGATGAAGAAAACGGTTCATCAGCGTCGATGATGTCGGAATGTATATGATCCGTACTACGTGTCAATACAGGAGGGTGTTGCTGGTTTGAAAGAAAGTTATTGAACTCTGTAGCCTGCTTTCTCAGTGACAAAACATTTCTTTTCGGTTTGATATGACGGTCATTTAATGCTTTGGCAAGTGTCTTTGCATTAGAGATACTAATGTTTTCAATCTGTCCTAATATGAACGAAGACGGGGGAATTGTGGCCATCGTGTAGTATAGATTGGTACTCAAAGCAAAATTAAACAATTGTCAAACGTTCTGTGTCTCAAATATGTAAAAGGAGACGGACGAGAATGAAGAACTAGGAGGAAAACCTGATAAGTGGAGCAGTAACAAAATTGAAAACAAAAAAAACTAGAACAAATTCTTGCAATTTATTCAGCGGGTGGTTGCGGGAGTATTTGATTTACCACGTCATGAATCCTTCAGCGGAACCAAGTATAAGACTCAAAGGATGAATTCACTATACATCGAGGAATTTGTTAACGAAGAACTTGAAATTGTTGAAATCTCTTATTGTATAGAACGGGTGGTGGTATATTCAGTAATTACAAAAGGTCGTTTGGCTTTAAAAGAAAAATTTTAGAAACTTCCTTGATCTTTGACATACATCCGGTAAACGCAAACGAAAACTATCAGAGCGTGTGGTTGTGTGCGAAGTAATACGCGCGAACAATCGGTATACAGCGAGAAAAAAAATTAAAATACTTAATATGTTTTGGGAAAATTCAACTTTAATTAATTTATAAGAAATTAATTATTATTTTAAAAGTGGAGTTGACTCGTTTTGTATTTCTAGTGTTAATAATTCTCGTAATATGATTTCAACTCTCCGGGAGAATTATTTTATGTAGAATGTTCGCTGACGTTATGGCGCGAATACCACAAGTTTGTTGGTAAGTAAATCATACAAAGCGAACTATTTGTACCCTAAAATTATGGCTCAACGCGAAAGGGACCCTTTAAATATAAATGATTTTTGAATTAGCGCGAGAGGAAGGGATCTTTTTACAATACGTACGAATTGACGTTCACTTGTTATGACTCAAACAAACAGGTAGAGACGAAATATTGTAAGGAACATTGTCAGTGCGTACATTAATTTATTTTTTATAACTGATTACGCACTCTCAATTTTTGGTAGATATAGTACGCAGAGAAGCTAACCTCAAATTTTAGCACGCACACTCAACGTTTTGAACCTTTTGCAATAATTGATCACTTTTTGAACAGCACTTTACTCTATTTTAATCTACAATTTTTTACTCAATAGCTGAAATAACACATATTACAACATATATGGAAAAATTTTTCACATTTGTTCAACGAATCCCCCCACCAACAACATCAAACAAGCATGTTCAAATCAATCATAATTTTCAGAATTTAGCCGCCACGATTGGAAGCCAGTGTGAGAAGTCTGTTTTTAAGTTATCTTTATTCGAACACTTCTCTATACATAAAAAGAATATATCTTTATATAGTAAATATTATTAAATAATTAAATGGCTAGCTTTGGTAGAACAAGACTCTGTATATTCTCAGATTGCGTTTGGGTAAATTTGATTTGAACTGCCTTCCTTGATATCAATGGCTGGGGGAACATTCGTGAGACAAATTAAAGATTTAACTTTCTTTACATGTTTATTTGACCGGCAAGCGGCAAAAGCAAACAACAAAATAAAATATGTTATGAACAAATAAGACTCTAAGATTATACAATATGACTTATCTAATATTCACATCCTCACATTCACACATTTACTGAGATTATATAATATTATGTAGGTCTCCTTATATTAAATGGAAATTTACTTAATTTTCTTGTAAGGTGTTCAACAACATAGAAATCAAGAATTTACGGAAATTAACAAAGGGATAGATTTCGAAGATGTATCAATCAGAGGTCCAGTACACATCATAGTCGGGACATCAGTTTAGGAAAGATTAACATCCTTCCTTGAGTAGATTTAAATTTTAATTATTATTTCAGGTGTGACTCACCATGTGAAGAAACATCATACAATCATAGATAGCCTTTCCTGGTATTTAAATTATTGACTTCCTTCAATGTATCATAACATGGGTTCATACAATTTTATCATTTAGTTTGTCCAGGATTAATTCCCATCGAGGATTACTTGGATTAAATAATTTGCAATCAAGCGGCTCTTCATACAACAAGATGGCGGTAGGAATATAATTGACTCACAACTTTACACTTTGATAATTTTGGACGTAAATAGATTGTTTTACGTGGAATTAAGTATATCTATTAACAGATATGATACCAATAATGACTGGTGAATTTAATTAATGAATAATCAACTCCACGGATTTCGATTGACCAGACGAAAAATTAACAAAATTGCATCGACTGTTTGTCGAGATGGCCAATCGAAGCTGAAAAAAATGATTTTCAAACAAGAGGTGGTGTGAAGAGTGCAGCAAGTTAGGCGAGAGGGAGAGGATATATATATATTGTCTGCGTACGACCAATGAAATCAAAAGGGTCAAAATAAGTACTCAATTATGATTTCATACCTTAGTACGACATACAAAAACAGTCAAACTAAGTATTTTATATATGATTGAAATAATTTAAATTCCTTCCCGCTGCGCAAACTGACACTCGACAAAATATACCCATGTAACTATTCGATTAATCGATATTCTATCAATGTGAATTATAATTATCTATGTATATTTCTTCTTCTTCATCTTCATCGTGTATTATGTCATTTTACCTGTTTGTGAGTGTGGACTGTCTTAAGAGGAGAAGGTCCAACTGTCTTTTTCATCTCTTAGCAGGTCATCCGGGTATTCTTCTGCTGTAGGGAATTTCCGTCTTAACAGTATTGACAATTCTACTGTAGTCAATGCGTTCGGCGTGGTCTTTCCAGAAGCATCTTCTGCTATACTTGACCGTTTTACTTCTGGTGCGGTCCCCG
Organism: Molanna angustata; assembly: GCA_963576475.1. Classification (NCBI taxonomy): domain Eukaryota; kingdom Metazoa; phylum Arthropoda; class Insecta; order Trichoptera; family Molannidae; genus Molanna; species Molanna angustata. The sequence continues at coordinate 10,842,850 of OY754971.1, read as the reverse complement.
AGTGAACTAACAGTTTTGATCATAATAATAACAAATTTCCTATTTATTTATTTGACAAGGACACATAATTAAACTATACATAATACAGCGTTAAATACCTTTTACAACAATATAATTTCAAGATTATACAGTGAAAATATATCCTTAATTTAATTCTAGGTAACTATTCAAAGTGTTTTCTTATTTTTACCATTATAAAATTCTGTATTCTGAGAGATCATGTTAGAAGGATGAATCCAGAAAGGCTGCCAAAGATCGTAATGCGCGAAATACCAGAGGGACGCCGACCACCGGGAGGACCATCAAAGAGATGGAGGGAGAGCTGGACGTCCTCGTCCCAGGACCTGTAAAAACAGATCATAGATCTAAAAAAAGAGGAAGAAGAAGAAGAAAATTCTATATAATTTTTATATTGTCTCTTTTGACGTCCAACTAGGTGAACCTGTTTTAAAACGTCCAATAAGTACATACGATTAGTATCAAAAACTTAACCATATTATTTGAAGCTTGAAGGCTTAATTATATATAAAAATTCTAAATAACTTAATAAAGCGAACAAACTAGAAAAAACTTAATTTATTGTTAGATTCATCTATGACGATGGATATAAGCCAATTGTTTATTGTTTTTTTTAGTATATCTATTTTCATATTTTTCCAGGCGTCAGGAAAAATATGAAAATTGAAATTCAAAATTTTTATCCCTAATAGCTATATAATACATTTTATTACAAAATATTGTACCGTTCAGGATCAATCCGAGGTCACTTATTTTTCAATCTTGCGTTGATTAACGAAATATTAAATGAAAAATTATTTAAAGGGTACCATTATTTTTTGTTTTATTATAATATGAACGTACGTGATTTTATGTATGCAGATGACAAAGGGGTTATTGTTAAATGTGCGGATGAATTACAGTATTTAATGAATAAAGTATAATATGAAGGATGTCTGCAGAAAAGAATGAGAAGAAGCTATAACAAGTACAGGAATATTCATACTTATGTCTGTTTGAACGGAATAGAATACTTAATAAAAATATTAAAAGAAGAGACAGGTAGGTAATATAAAAGAATATGTAATAAAATAAACGGAGCACTCAGACCAGTAATTTCCGATCCAAGCATCTCAAAGGAAGACAAAATTGTCGTACATAATGCAATTTTAGTACATACTTTGACGTATGCCAATGGAACATGGACGTGGCAAAAGACGCATTAAAGTTGAAGAAATACTGTAGAAACGAGATTTCTAAGAAGTATATGTACATAATAGAACAATATATTTAAGATGGGTTGTGGCAAAGCGGGAAGCACGCTGGGTTAGTAGTTAGGTCATGAGTTCAAATCCTGCCATGACCGATTGCGTTCACATATACCACAAGCATTTATGCTTAATTAAGGGAATGTATGAGAATGTATATGTACTTGTTTCAAGGACATATTCATTTCTTTTTAAAAAAAAAAAATATTATGATAGAATATAAAATGAGGTCATAAGTATAGAATGCAAGATAAAAAAAGATATTATAAGTAAAATGAAAGTGAATAGGTACCTTGAGGTGGTTCTTCTCAGGCAACTAACATGTGCTATGTCAAATATTAATTTAACACGCACCCAATAACAAGTTTCCACGTTCTGGAGAACTCGGGGCCTTAGGATCATCAGTCAGATACCTAACCAACTGAACCACGAAGGCCGTGGTGTGGACATATTGAAAGAACAAACAATGAACTACTGACCAAAAAATATACATGGGTGTAAGAGATGGAGTTCATAGCATGGGTCGCCCCGTGAATGTGAATATTTTAAAGAAAAATATATTATAAGCTTGAACAATCGACGAGCATGTATGAGACGATGCATGGATGCAAAGGAAGCCAGGAATATGTGCATAAATAGAGTGTGGCACTCGGCTCTCTCTGCTTACCCCGTAAGTGACATGGGGTGATGGTATTTACTGTACTGTAATTATGTTTTTCCACATCCATTTTTTAACTTATTAAAATTGGCAGGTTTTGATATGTTTATTATAAATAATTGTACTCGTTCATATAACCTCGATCAGCAAAAAATGATGATTTTAAATCGAATAATTTTTTATAACCATTATAAATATTAACAATATGATAACGATGTTTCTTAACTTTATCCTTAACATACCTACCACTTAAAAGGAGATATAAAAAAATAAATTAGGGCGTAAAGAATATTTATTAATTATTACGAATTAAATAAGAAAAATATGGTGCAACGACATATAAATCGATGGGTATAATCGGCTTGAATTATTTTTTAATAAAGAATCAATTATAATATTCTTACAGAATGGCAAAAAAAATATATTTGTGTAAGTATACAATAATAATATTTTAATTAACTTTATATTGTGGTTTAATTTAAAATGAATACAATTTTGGTTTCAATTACATTTGAAGATTATTGGTAATAGTAACAATCTGGAATTAAATAATCTCCCTGAAGTTTGCTGGAATAATTAAGTTCGCCATACAAACATTGCACCAAGCATATATGTAGACTAACGATTCAACCACAAATTAGTTTGAGATATCCAATGTACCATGACAAAATTGTCTCTGAGATTTCTCTTAATTATCTTCAAGATTTATCTAAGTGCCACAACTATTAAAGCAAATATTATGTACTTGAAGAAAACTCTTAAATACTTCTTTAAGTTTTGATCCATTAACGAAAATAGATACTATGGTTTTATTTTAAGTCTACATATTTAATAATAAAAATGAAGATTCATTTATCAAATATATTTAATAAAAGAATATATTTTTTAACAAAGAGATATATTAAGGTTTCTACAAAGATTACTGAGGGTGCTTTACACCTGAAAAAAAATAGATTGAAATCTTAGTTTCGTACGTATTTGTTGTTTTCCAAGAGTGCTTCGAAAGATAAAAGAAAAAAAATTGAAGACTTTTAATATTTTCGCTAGAGACTCCACCTATTTAGACTAAACTGAACATCAGCTGAGCTTGAGAGAGCGTTGCATTTGATTTTATAATACACAGAGAGCATACCAGCTCTTTATATTTCTGTGCGAGCTTTAGTTTAGTTTTTTTTTGCTGTTGTTTAGTAACTGAAGCGTCTTTATTGCTTCTTAAAAATGAATGTTTCTTTGAACCCTCGTGACATTAGCCAGTCTCCTCTGCACCTAATGTTACGAAGCGAGTCTCTTGGAAATGTTGGGTGTGAAGCCAAATGTACTTTTATCGTTGATAGCATCATAGGATGCACCTGCGATGAACGTGACACCATCCTGTGACTATATTTGGCGAAGAAACTAAATATCAGGTATTATTTTAGAATTCACGTGGGTTTCGGGATTTTCTTAGCATTACTACTCCGTGATGTGGCAGTTCGATGGTTTTCACAATCGCGCTTGTAAATTAGACTTGCGAAATAAAAAACGTGTTTAATATTATTTGGAATATTTCAAATAAAGAAAATCGTTAGGTATCAATTATTCAATATTTATTTATCATTATCTCCACGTCTGTGGTTGGACTCTTAGTGGTAGTGGTATGATATGTGCTTGTTGGTAGGTTCTTTTTTTGTAAGACAAGCAGCCGCTCCGGGGATGAAAAGGTCTACAAGTTCTTAAACATTCCCTATGGAACGGGGCAGGAGACTGCGAAATTATATTAATTAATTATCATTATCTAAAAATATTTAACTATACTTAATGAAACCCCGATAGTAGTTGTTATAATATGGTAAATAAGTTTTTTTTTATATTGTAGAATTTGTAAATAAAAAACAAAACAATCTAAATAATATTTTTTTTCTAAATAATATAAGGCTGTGTTTCTCGAACAAAGGTTAAAGTAAATTATAGTTAAAGTATAGTTACTTTGATTTCATAAAATTATTCAAAACTTTTAGTTGTTTTATAGAAATTTTATGCCCTTTAACCATGCAATTTTGAACAATTTTATGAAATCAAAGTATTTTTAGTATACTATAACTTATACTTTTGAAGAAACAACCCAGTCTTAGTAATATAATCTTAAAAAACATTGTTTAAATAAATGAAATTGGTGAGTTTTCAGCATAAACGATGCTTTGTGACAAATATTTAATAATATAAATGAAAACCAAACTTCGACTCGTTCGTATCGTATATGAAAAACGTTTATGTGTGCGATTTTCCATCATATTCCATTTATATCGCAATTATTTTGTGTAATGTTTTTGATGATGCTGTTTAAATGAATGAAAACAATCTCAAAAGCAAATTCGTTAAAGGTTTGAGATGGGTCCGCCAGAGTAATTTTCTCTCTGTCACAAATCTCAGAAGTGAATTGTGAGCTTCCCTCCCCTCCACCTCCCCACCCCGCGAGAGTTTCTTTGTCTACTCCTTCAATTTCAACTTGGTGAAAAGCGACATTAAGATATTAAGTAGTTTTAAATGGTCCCTTACTTGGGTGACAACGTTGAGACACTTAAGAGCTCTGCCTAAGCTTAACTTAAAAAGCGGATCCGTACGATAATATTATTATTAAAAGGGATAGATTTGACCGTTGGCCTATTAATAAGACCTCGATGTTCTTACATATTTTTTTCTTTATTTGCATAATATTATTAAACGCTTAATTCATTAAATATTATTTCTATCTTATAAAAAAAAACGTTTCGATTCACCAAAGTTTCGTTCCATAATTGGAAGAATTCCGTTTGTTTATTATACGTACCATCACGCCATGTCTTCTACGGGGTATGCAGAGAGAACCGAGTGCCATACTCCTCTATTTTTGCACACATTCCTGGCTAACTTTCCATCTACGCTCGTCGATTGTTCAAGCCTTTTACATTTCCTTCTTTCAAAATATCATAAATATCATTGTTTAAGTGCTAATAACGAAGAAAATTTCGCTGTTAAAGGCTTTATTTTCTATCAAATTAAATATTTTTTATACATGATTTTATTAAAATATTACAAGTAACTGGTGCATTTTAACAGATGATCATTTTAAACTATAATCTTGGTAAATGGATTCCACAATCATTTTTTAACACATGATACGTACATATTATCTGAAACGCAATAATTATAAAATATTCAAATTTATATACCTTTATTTTCCCATCTTATATATTAAAATAAAAATCTTGGATTTTTTTAATAATATTTCACTATATCTCAGGCAACTAGCTAAATGGATAATTATAATTTTGTCTCACTCATGATTTGAATCAGCAACAAGAACAAGGTTGAAAATTTTAATATATTGTAATAAAATATATTCGCATATAAGCAACACGAACAACGAAGAAATAAAATACCTAAACAAATTAATATTGTAACATCAACAAACGCAAAAGTTTTGATTTCAATTTTTGTTCTCGCAATAATATTTATAAATTGTTATAATAATATCCGTACTTCTCACAAAATAAGGTATAGCCCTCATGACATTTCTGAATATCTCAAAAAGTTTTCTATCTCAGCATTTATGCTTCTCAACCGCTTCATTTTCATAAAATAACAAAAGCTAATTAGCTTCCAAGTTGAAATGTAAGTCTTCGTCTTCGGCATTCTTCAAAAGATTTGCATTTGTACAGCCAACTCGAGATGGTTGTGTGTTTGTGAACCATAAGAGGCTGTATGTACATATAATTATGTATCTGTTTTAATTTTCTTTTGTTTGAATTCTTTGAGATAAATATACAAATCTTTGAAATAATATTTTCACCACCCGTCACTCGAATCAACTTACCACGGTATGAAAAATATTTATGTTCAATTTGTGAATAGTTAAAGAAAATACGATATTTCCCTACATCGTTTTAGTTATGTAACAATTTAGAAAACCCTGATAAGCATTTTTAAGATTGATATAAACTAAACTTAAACTGATGATACTAAATTGTTTTAGTAATAATGTTTTAGTCTTAAACTATATTGCTCGAAAGAAATCGTGAGTATATTTTATTTTATTTTTTTATATCGTAACAATAAAGTATGGAATAGGTACATGAATAATAACAGTTATTCGACCTATATTTATTTTTTTGGTTCGACTCCGTATAACCTATAACTTTAATACCTTTGAACAATAAATATTTGGTAAGGTCTTTTGGTTTACATTGATTATTGGCAAATTCCGAGCAACGAACATCGTCAAAATAAGATGCCAAAAATGTATCATAATCAATTACTTATTTATATTTGTCTTTTTTTTAATAATTAATTAGGTATACTATTTATATTTATATTTAAGTAATCTTGTAGGTATATAAGCTAGTTGCATATTACACATGAGATCAAACTTTCCATGGCGATAGTATGTATAGATGAAAAATACATACTTACCAAACTATGGACCTTTAAATCCAAATTATTGAATATATTTAAATATTTTGTTTTCTAAACAAAACATACATGTACCTATGTGAGAATAGAATAGTATGGAGGTCAGTCCTTTTTTCCTACCCAGAATATGAAAACAGCTCGATGGTATGTATGGAGATTAAGTATAAAACTATCAAGAGTCCCCGTAGAAATTATGGATTCTGCCATACAAATTGTATGAAAGGATGTCGTAACTAAATTTAATCAAAATTGGTATTTTTAGACTTCAAATTTGAAAAAAACATGAAATATTTATTGACCAGCCCATACGAATATCGTGGATTTTGGCTTGAAACTATATTGATTTGTTAATTTGTTAGATTAAAATCCTTACTTTCGGTTGCAAAACTAAATTTTAATAACATACTTATAAAATTATCAAAACCTACAACGAATTATCCGTTTTTATAAAATTCCTCGTCATATTTTTATGCTTTGAATATGTAATGAATAAATCTTCAGAGATAATAAAGTAACTATGGTAGTAGGATGACCCTCAGTACCCGGGGTCAGGGGTCTTAAACAAACAGGTTCCCCTCTGTCAGTGCTAATGCCTAGGCAAACACCAATCTGCATACCATTCGGGCTTTCTTTAAACAGCACAATTCCTGTGTACACCCCTGTGGCTACATAGGGCTGTCCCTCGCAATCTCGAATAAACACATGACATACGTTTTATTCAATTTCAATGTTTATTTTCTAAATCAATTTAAACGTTTTATTCGATTGATCTACGCGCATTTTATAATTTGGCTTTGATTCCTAGTATTTAACAACTCCTTACGAGTTTTTAATAAAATCTGCATAAAGCACATTGAAAACGCGCAATATAATTAAAAGTGATATATTATGTACCGATTCTGATTATTTTATGAGACTTGATTCCAGTTTCAATATATAAAATGAAAGTAATTAATATTCGATCTCATTTTGTCGTATTTCCAAAAAGAAAATAAACTTTATTCAATAATATAATTTATCACTTCGAATTCATAAGTTGAGTGAGTTTTGAGTGTCTTTATTTAATATAAATAAAATTGTTCGTTTTTAATCAAACTAAACATTTGACACTGCATTATTATTGAATGTTATTTATTTAAAATAACTAGAATATTTTTTATAGTATGTAAATTAAATTATCTAGTTTGGGTGTTTCGGCTTTTTCGATATTTTTAAGAACTTTGGAAATATAAGCAGTTATACACATAAATTTATCATAAAATAATGTTTTTCTTAATAAAAAATGTTTGAGAAAATCTGTAATTTTTTTGAAACAAGAATTTGAGATTTTTTATTTTTCTATTTTTATGCCAATTTTCAGCCTTCTTGCTTTTGTGGTTTTTGAGATATATGGAAAAAAACAAGTAAAAATTCAAAAGTTGACAACCACTAACTGAAAACAAAAATCAGAAAAGTTTTGTAGGCCTATAAATTTCTATATATTGTGAAATTTTGGGCTCTGTGAATTGAGCTGATCAAAAGTGGTAAGGAGGGGGGACACACAGACACACGGACACACAGACACACAAAATTTAATGTTCTACTCCGAATTCTGAGTAAATCCGTATACAGAACATATATGCTGCGAAACCTCTATGTTGGTGTTTTTTGACTTAAAAGATGGAAAAACCGTGAAAAATACAGACCCTACATACAAATCTCACGTATCCTGGCTAAATACTTTCTCGATATGTTAAGAGAACAAAGTTCTCTTAAACAAATCTACAGTTGGATAAGAGTCATTTGATATTGTATTTTAATTAAATATACTATGCTGGTTAAAGTAATGGGAGTAATTCAAAAATTTATGTAAATTGTATGATGCACCTATTGTTCAAAATAGACGGTAATATTTCCTGTTCCTATGGAACTGGATGTAAAATATAAAAGGAAACTGCAAATGTAATATGGCGATCTCTTTATCGGTAAAATGTTGAAAAACAATTCCCGTTTGAAAATCCATCGCAATGTAAGTCATCATGTTTATTCTCCGTTAAAAACACATTCCGCGATCTCCCTGAGGAGAACTTTTAAATGAAAGCGTTTCCAAAAAATCAATCCCAGCAAACTGCAACCTCTGTGATGGATAAATGTACGTAATTTTCGGGCAGCCGGAATCCACAGTGGTCGCATCCCGTTCATTTGCATAGAATAACAATTGCCGAGTGCTTTCCCCGGCCATACCGTATCCCACCCTTTACCAACACACACATTTCCCTCTGTGAATATACGCAGAAACCTCCGCCAATATATCTTCAAAACTTTTCAAACGGCTTCTTTTTTGGTTTATCAATAACACGGGGGTAAGTATGGCGCACAGTTGAAAGTTACGCGATTCCCGAAGAAGCAGTGATTTCTGAATCCATATACTCGTAACTGTAACTTTATGGTAAGATTTTATTTCACGGCCCACCCTACCCGCCCGGTAGAATTCATGAAGCGATTTTTATACTCCGAATGTAAAATTTGAATGATTCGCGATGGAGATAGGTATTATGATATATCTTATTACGACACGTGAATGTGCAACCGTTGGTAGTAAATGTGGAAATATTATACCATATATTCCTTTATGGACGATAGAAACCACGGAAATTTATTCGATAACTTTATCTCCGTAAATCAAATCAAGGGTCCCCTACATGAATAATGAAAAAGAAATAAACTTTAATCATAAATGTCCATAGCCATCGTTTACCAAAGGAAATGACTTATTTAGATCTCGAGTCCTTTGTTAACTCGGTTCTCTATGTTTCCTTGTTCGTGTATCCTTAAATATGCCAATTCATATGACTAACTTTATTCTTTTATTCTTTAAAGGAGGAATACCTTAGCATTTCTGTGAAAAGAAAAAATATATATTATCCAGTTTTGGTCACAAAGTATTCATATTCTTATTACCTTGGCATTTGCATCTTCTCTTCCTTTCATACATAGATATGATTTATTTAAGAAAAGAATGTAATATATAAGTTAAATTTACGTAAAGTAAAGCCAGCGGGAATAAGTTTGACCGAAGAGTAAGGCAAATAACGCTAACAAATTGTATTATGAAAGCATAAGAGTTTCTAAATAAAACGGCTCCGGAAAAGGGAATCATAATAACATCATTGCTTTTCAAATGAAAAATAAAGGGAAGAGTAATCGAAACAAATTATCTTCATACAATTTTGCTGCGTACAAAGAGAAATGTTAACTTCATACCTACTACATTTTCTCCGCAGTGGATTTTTATTCCAAAATATAATTGAGACATGCTAGAATATTTTTTTTTTTTTTATTAAGTTTACAATAACATATACAAAATATAAAACAAACAAACTATATAGAAAAGATTCACAGTAAGACAAAACATATTTACCCTTTACTAGAGTGCAAGCACTCGTGTGTAAAGGAGACAATTTAATACAGAATACACAAAATATTATACATACATAATTAAACATACTTTTTAAAGAAGGTATTATAAATTTAATTGTATCTCATATTTTATTAGAACAAGGTTCCTATAAACCATTTGTGGCAACGTTGGGGACACCAGCTATTTAATTGTATCTACTTAATTAGAACACGGTTCCTATAAACCATTTGTGGCAACATTGGGGACACCAGCTATTTAATTGTATCTACTTTATTATAACAAGGTTCCTATAAACCATTTGTGGCAACGTAGGGGACACCAGCTATTTAATTGTATCTACATTATTAGAAAAAGGTTCCTATAAACCATTTGTGGCAACGTTGGGGACACCAGCTATTTAATTGTATCTCATATTTTATTAGAACAAGGTTCCTATAAGCCATTTGTGGCAACGTAGAGGACACCAGCTATTATGATTTGGTTCCATTGTGCTCTTCCAAAGAAGCCAACTGCGTAGTGTTGAGGAGGTTTTGCAATCTGCTCAGGAAAAAAAGTAATATTTACTATAATTTGTCAACTGAAGATATTTATTTATTTGTTTATTTATGATGTCAAGAAAACTTAATAACGAATATACGAAAGAGCCGCACAAACATATTATATTCATTTTTATTGTAATTTGTTTTATCTAATACATCACATTTTTAAATGGAGTAATAGTATTAATTAATATTTTTTCTATAGTATATTTCAGTTTTCCATTTTTTCATTTTCAATAAACCGAAATAAAAATTGCTGCGCAGCGAGAACAATTTTTGCTTTGTTAATGAATAAAACAACATAATTTATTTTCTTCACATGTCTTAAAAAACAATTTCACGAAATATAAAACAGCTTCCTATGACATTTCGGACATGTTTATAGTGTATTCGTTTTATTGAAAATTAGTTTATTCGAGTTATTTTTAGGCCCTCCAAGACAAAATTGTTGGTCATGTCTGAAGAGCCGCAAACATATACATACTCAAAGAACTGCATAGGGTTCGCAATTCGCTTATTCCGACCCCTGTCCTATACATTTTATTAATAAAATTACATATTTATTGACTGCGAGATCAAATTGATTCAGAGCAATAACTATTTGATAGTGATTCTCTCAAATTAAAAAAATACAACGTTATCAAAGGTGGATTGTGGTCTTCAACGTTTTGAAACTAACGTCAAAGCCATAGTCAAAACAAAGTTTATCTAGTGAATATTTTAAATAAGATCTTCTTTTATCTTTCTTGCGTCAAATGAGACAAAGTAATTTTTAAATTGTTTTGTTTGTGTTTTTTCATTTTATAAAACATTTAGGATTTAATATCTTTATACGTCGTAGCTTTACTTTTGTAATTTAATTTAAGTAATTTGTAATTTTAATTTTATACATACATTTAGAATTCGCTAGTCATTTTCATTTACACTAAATAACTGTTTACTTGATAAGTTTTCACACGACATCTTGAAAGTTAACGTTTGTTTCTCAAAAAAAAATATTATGACAGGTCGTCTTTTAATACTAAATTCCCCATGACACAATAACGTGAATGTTGACTTGAAATAGGCACCGAGAAGAAAAATCTGCGATGCCTCATGATACCTCCTTCAACGTAAATCAGACGAGTAATATTAAGAGGAAACTGCCTTTTATTCTGTAAATTGAAACGGAAAGATATATTTAGCACATTACATTTACAAGTACCCCACGTTCAATGATATATTTGATGTTTTATCCTCATTTTTGATACGAAAATAGGACATTTCTCGCTTACGTACATACAATTTCCTACAGTTCAAATAATGTTGGCGCTTTAAATATTTTATAAATTACGCACAAAAATTACCTTCCTTCCTACCTTCAAAAAGTACTTTATCTTTTATCTATAATAATGTGTTTTTTTTTCACTTGTTACTATCCGTATTGCGTTGATAAATTTTGTATTATGGTATTAGGATTTTAAAGGTAAGATGTTTTTCTTGTGTTTTTCTTAAATAACTCCCGTAATTTATTTCAAAACCGTTTGCCAGAGTATAATTTTTTCTACTTAATTCTAAGAATGCCATAGATAAACAATTTTTGTGACGTATCATTTGGATAACCCAAAGTTAACAAAAATCTTATCCAACTGTCGATTTGTTCAAGAGAAGTCATTTCTCTTAACAAATCGAAATAGTTTTAAGCCAAGATACGGGAGATTTGTATACCAGGTCTATATTTTCTCAGCTTTTTCAACTTTGAAGTAAAAAAAAACACAAACTTAGATGCTTCGCGGCATATATTATGTTTTTTTTTATATATGGATTTACTCAGAATTCCGAGTAGAACATTTAGTGTGTCTGTTCCGCTCAATGCACAGAGCTTAAAATTTTAAAATAAATAAAAAATAATAGGCCTACAAAACTTTTATACTCGGAATTTTGAATTTTTTTTTTCAGTCAGGAATTTTTACTTTATTTTTCTATATATCATACAATTTATATGTCAGTAGCCTATACAAAATATCTAAGAAGACAAAAGTTTGATACTACATAAATCTCCAAACATACATGCATATCATCATGCTGTTTTCATATTCTAGGTAGGAAAAAAGTACTGACATTCATAATATCCTATCCTGTCATACTAACCCACATGTGTTGAATAGAAAACAAGATATATATCCTATAATTTGGATTTATGGGTTTATAGTTTGGTACGTATTCAACTCTACATGCTATCGCAATCGACAGTTAGATCTCATGTGTTACATGCAACTAGTGTTATAAAACGTCATGTCTTGTTTCTTTTATTTATAATATGAACTCTAATTTGTAACGTGAGATATGTCATATTTGATTAGTGGATTCCTAGGAAAATTATGAGAGTAAGTGGTGTTGGTTTGAAATAAAAATTAAACATGCAACTAAAGAAATTATTTTGAAAAATCCTCATACTTTAGTATAACACGATTGTTTGGAAAAAATGCTAAATAGGTTATTTTTATTTTTTATACTGTCGGCCTTCGTGGCTCAGTTAGTTAAGTTAAGTTAGGTATTCGGGTTCAATTTCCTGTGGAAACACAGTTTTTGATTGTGTTTTCAGTCTGAATCTGTGAGACGATTAATATCGTAAGTCTTCAGAATGTGGCTTTACGATTTTTTTTAAATTTTATATTTATTTATATAGATTTTACACATGAGATGGGTTGGCAAAAAAACGCCGACGAACATCATATTTTAATTCTAACTTCAATAGATAAAGTTATAAATTCATTTAGATTAGCTTTAAATAGCCCATAGAATCACAGACTATGATAAATTGCATCAAGAACAAAAATAACAAAGTGGAAAAATGCATTAAACACAAAATGCTTCCTCGGTCATGTAAACAATCGGTAACGCGTATCTTTTTATTCTCGTCATGTTGGTAATTATGAACGACCTAGTGGATACTAAATGCTTTTATGAATGTTCATGAATTAATTGAATCATCTTTTATTATAAAAATATGAAATATAACCAAAGGTTTTTGATGCATAAATATATTTTTATACCCATTCAAAAGCATGCTCTCTGTTATTTTATTGTATGTTTAAGGGATTAATATATACCTATTTATGTACAAATTATTGATTTTTTTTTAATTTTCGACATACCTACTGTTTAAATTATGTGTTGCAAAACTATTGATATTTAGAGAAACACAGCACATCAATGTTACATTACGTTTGTTGTAAGTATGAAACCAATTATAATCTAGTTGATCGCTTTATTATTGTGAACAGTAGAGATATAAATTCATATTACAAGAGTTTTTTCTCTATTGTTTTAAGATTATTATCTGCAAATAGTACCTAACGGGTCCTTCTCGCAATAATTAATTTGTTAACTGTAAAAGATGTTTCTCACCATAAGTTTAGTGGCAAATTCGCGTTATTCTCCGTGGGCTAATTAAACGTGGATGGGCTGAGTTTAATCCATCTATAAATATGACGGTGCTCTACCAAGAATAAGCTTCTTACCACCCTTTTTGGCATTAAACTGCTCTTTCTTTGAAAAATATTTCGCAGTAATCCAGCAAGCATAAGAGAATAGGTTTTTACCTCATTAATTTTCATTTTCGTTTTTTACACCCTCCATTCCCATCATTAGTTATGCTTTGATAAACCGAATAAAAGCACGCCTTCAAAATTATTGCCATATATTTCTCAGCATTATCAATGCGAGGAAGAAAAAATGTTTTAGCGTTATTAGGGCATCCCATCTTCGCGTACACTTCCAAAACTGATATATTATTCATAAAGGTACTTGAGATGTTTTGAGGACTTTAAATTGAATAATTTTATCAGACTCGGGAAAAAACAATGGAGAATTGAATCAATGTTTATGTTGGATCGTTTGTATTTACCATCGACCAATTCGCAACGTATGTTAAACGAAATTTGAGAGATCTTTTGCATAGCAAATCCAAAAAAACTATCAATTTATTTACCATTGTGAGCAGAATGGCAGGAAAAATATTTTATAAACTCTAGCTCAACTAACCGACCAAAAATATGAGAAACCTTACACAACACATTTTCAAAAATTCAATCAAATGTAACTTATTATATTAATAAACGTTTGGATTGTAAAACTCCATAACGATATAGGAAAAATATAACTAAATTAATAATACTTTTTTTTCTAAATAAAAACGATCCTTTTTCTTTGTTAGAGCCGTTTTTTTTCGATAAAATTCACGATATATTATCACGATATATTATATTTGTACTAGTGTAATGTTGGTCATATCAAAAAAGGAATTAGAATTCGTAATATTATTAAAATACATACATAAATTGATATTTACCCATGAAATCGGTCACTTTTCTAACCATATCTAGCATATCGGTAACAATTAGACTATTGGTCTGTGGTAGCAATAATATATTTATATTTTTTTCGCGAGATATATAAAATAATTTTGTTGATGATCTGAGTTTTGCATGCATTTTGTATCCGTCTCTCGTGCGAGAGGCAACTGAAGAGAGTTAGGTGTAGTTAGATCATACCATACCAGGCTACCGAGGCTTTGTGTAAAACAATTAAAATTCCCTCAGCAAAAGTAATTAGGGATATTAATACCCCCGGCTCCCGCTGGCTAAGCGGAAGTGTGCTCTCCCGGGCGTCTGCCAGGAGTGGATACATCATCAGGAAATTCTACTGGGTCCGACCTTCCATCGTCTTCCGTGCCGTTGTTGAAAGTATGAAACCTCCCTTCCCTCTCTGTCTAATCTTCCGCGGAGGCCAATTACTTGTGATGTTATTATTTCAAAGACGAATTTGTACAACATCATGTTCCGCCGTTTGTTTTCTGTATTATATTCATAGAATATTTCGATGAGAAGAAGAGAAAAGTCTCAAGAAAATTGAATTTTAAAAAGAACAAACTGAAATACTCCATATGTACCTAATATAAGTAGGAACATATTTATTCGATACCTTCTCCTGTACACTCGTTTAAAAATTATATCTTGGGGGGCAAGTCTGGTCAAACGGTTAAATCTAAACCCTTATGATTTTGGATACTATTATCATAATATGGAGTTCTATATTATCTCAAGATATTATAGAACTCCATATGAAAATTATATCTATGATATGGGTTATCGTAAGGTTTTTGATTCAACCGTTTGGCAGGACTTACCCCCTGGACTCGCTTTAAAATAAATAAGTAAAAGTTTCACAGATAATGCATTAGACAATATTAACTAATTTTCGACTTTAAATACCTATTTATGAACCTGAAGAGTTTTTGTCTAAATTTTTCTAAACACACATTTTCAAACAACAAAAAAAAAGGAAGAACCCCGATAAAGAAGAAGAATCGCGAAACAAGTCAAATTAACATTTTTTATTAATAAATTTACAGTTTTTCTGCATTCAGTAGGTATTTAATAAAACCTGTAGCAATGAGATTTTTAAACAGTTTAAATAAAACAAAAAATGTCTATTTGTGATATCTGAAAACAAATTCTACAACCCTACATCAAAACATTTTTTTTAAATATCATTACATTTGTCATATTTGCAAAATATATCTTTGATACTTGGTTCATACATTAATTACCGCTTTAAAAATTGTAGGTGTAAATACCGAAAACAAAATATGAAACATTGTTTCTATGTCATTGTTTCGTTCGAATCAGACAAATATTTTTTTTGAGAGCAAATTGTATAATTTGATACAAAACATTTCAGCCCTTAGCGATTTGAAAATTCAGCATATCAAGAGAGAAAAACTTGGCATGTAATTAAAAGGTTTCTTTATTATTGCTTCAAATTTGTAAATACAAATAAGTGTTCTGCTTATGGCGGCAGTCAAAATTATAATTGAACTAGTTACGAACATATTTGCGTAACAATTTGTTAACTTTATAAACACGACGAGTGAGAAATAATTATTTAAAATCAAATATGTTTTATTATACAGTTTTTATTTAAGTTTTGCGATGGTTCAGACCCATACAAATAATAAATGATGAACGTCTGACAAAATAAGTATAGAAAAGAGTGGAATGAGATGCAGGAGTCGGTCGAAATCTTGGAGAAAACCTTCCGTTTTAAATATTGTTTGTGGCGTAAGCTGTTCAAATAGGTAACTTTTTATAAAACTTTCAAATTTCAAAACTGTTTTGGAAATTAAATAAAACGATAATGATAAACAATTTACACTTTTACTATTCGTTAGTAATACTTTTACTATGCTTTTATATCACTTCAACACTTTTATATTAATTCGATATGGAGTTTCACCAAGAATTGTCAGTTGAGAACTTAATATTGGTAAATATAACTACAGTTTTTTTTTATCAATTTAATATGTATAAAAGCTTATGTTTAAATGATGCAACCTAATATTTTTAATGACCTTAATATTTTTACACGTTCGCCGTTTTTGTGCATAAACTAGTTATTTTCAACTCCAGTTTTTTCCCATAATTTTACAGTGGCAACTAGAATCCACTGTAGAATGTACACAGTTTGTCGTCAAATGAACCCATTTTACATATCAAATGGTAATTTTATTCCTGCTTTTAAATGTGAACATTTACATTAATTTTAATTTAAGACTGTTGCGGTTTTTAAACTATATTGCATTTCTCACTCTTTAATAAAACGTCCAAAGGTTTACGATCCGTTGTTGGTTTAAATGTTTGTTTTCTTTTTTGACTTATTATTATATTTTTTGTTGATATTTTTATGCATTTTTTTAAGTTAATAAAATAGAATGTTTTTGTTTTAATGCAAAAACAAGCTATATACAGATCTTCAAAATAAAGTTAAAATGTATCTGAATGCCATGATAATTGAATTTTATTTGCTTTCTAATTAATTTAATTACGACATATATTTTTTTATTATACTATTTGTATATAATACAACATCATAATCATAAGATCCAAAAAATATACAAAGTAAAAAACAATTTATTGATCTTTACCAGAGTACAAGAAATCGTGTAGGTATAGCTATGGTTATATCTATTTTTAGTCATTTTAAGATTATTAAATCTAATTATATTTCCAAATCTTATACCTACACTTGAACTATATTTAATTTGACAATATGTATAATTTGCTTTTAGTAAATTTCACCCTCTATATAAATATTTTTTTGACGAAAAGAAGTATTTTCAAAAAAAATAAATTCATATTTTTACATGTCTGACACATGAAAAAATATTATCTACCCACCATTATTTTTTTTTTTAATCAAACCAAAACTTATAATAATAAAAAATTACACATTGTGTAATACAACAATAAAATAAAACTACCCTATAATAATCTATATTAGTGAGACATTGACATGACAGATTTGGCATAATAGTAAAATTTTGAAAATTTTTGACAAAAATGTTTAACATCTCAATAGAGACATAGACGGAATAATTTAGGAGAACCTGTAACTCCAAGCGCATACAGGTCTTACAACTTGTCATCGGCTAGTTTACGTGATCACTTTATGCGCTTGCGCAACGTTCACCGTATATGCAACTAAAGAAATATTCGAGTAAAATTAACATTTTTTTTCGTTTGGATTAGCATGTAGTAAAACAATTTATTATAGGATAAGTTTGGATTTCAAACTTATTGTTTTAAAAGATATAAGTCTAATTTTTTTCAAGTGATTTGACTGCACCTAAAGCAAAAATGAGTAAATACTTATTTATAAAGAAACGAGAGATTGGGCATTCAAACTCTTTCAAATTTGCTTTTGAAGTAAGAATCCATTACATTTTTAATAAAGACCGCATTGTTTTACTTTTAACTGTTGAGTTTAATGCAACAACATCAAAAGTATATATGTAAAAAGACGAATGTCCTTTCACTAAGGTCCACATTATTTCATGTATCGTAAAAAAGCAGTAAAGATTTTATATTAAACGTCATTTCTTTATTAAAGCTTTAAAAATATTTAAGAGACACAGGTACCCACTTTTGGTATATTAAACAACAGCTGGTATTTAAATTATTTCAGAGCATTTTTAAATTTTATTACAACTTTATTTTGTCCTCTGCATACCTATTCTAAATGTAGCGACATTTATTCATTACTCTTTTTTTGTGGAAAAGTATTTGCATATTTATAATTGTACTTAAATGACTACGATAGCATTCGACAAAATGAAACAGTGTACTTCATTTCCCAACTAAAAAAAATATTTATTTAACTTTTTGTACATAATATAAAAAAATATGCACACTGTCGGGCTTATTGCCATTAGGCAATTTCTTCCAACCAACCAGATTACAGAGTGACAAAAAAATGAAAGCTACAAAAGAACAAATATAATATACATAACACCAAGATAAATAAAAAACATCATAGCAACAAAAAAGGGATTGGTAAGGAACAAGAAGAGGAAATCGAGATCGGGTGTTTAGGGATAAATAGTACGTATCAAGGGGAAGGAAGGAAAAGGATCAGATATTTTCGGAGAGATATCCCTGCTTTAGTCTTTTCTTGAAAATGGAAAGCGAGTTTGACGAAGTTATATCAGGACTCAAATTATTCCAGAGTCTTGCTGAACGCACTTCAAAGGAAGAGCTGAAAAATTCAGTGTTGTGAAAAATGCTTGTAATATAATTAATTTCTCTAACAGTATAGTTTAAAATCATGTTTCGTATCCTGCTTCGATCTATTTCATTGATCTGAATCAAGTCAACATCAAAATATCTTTATACTTAAATCATGTCCGCATTCACTCTCTTAAAAAGTAGGTAACAAATTATTTTTATCATATAATAATATAAACTCCTTTTGGTATTATCTTGATTCAATTCACATAGCAAATATACAGAGCAAAACAGAAAATTGTTAAACGATTGAAAGAAAATATATGATTTGCCACAAGTCAAAATGGCATAGACGAAGCTGTATTTCCCGCCAAAAAGTGCTGCAATAACACTAAAATATCACATTTCACACGGAATCTGTGGGTTGTAAGTGACCTGTGATATTGCCGAGGTAAAACTTACTTCGTCACAAACTGGCAACATTGAAAAAACAAACGAAAGACTGACAAAACAAAACTATGACAGATATTTATATACAAGCACGCTATGTCCTTCTCGGAGATAAAACCTAAAGAACCATATTTCATATCTTACCTGTGATATCTGACATGCGTTTAACAATTAACAGAGATTATTATAATTTACAGTAAATATATATACAAGAGTGAAGTACAATAATTAGTTACAAATTGAACCACTACGTGAGAGCACTATCGTAGATAAAAAGCCTCGACAAACCCCGACATTCCTTTACATTCAAACCCGAAGATTGCCGAAAACCCCATTCGGACCATCACGCAAACCCGCTATACATATTGCCTGATACAAGGCGCAACATCATATGTATATCACATTACCTATCGTCTGATTTGCATTAATGCCTAGTTTTGAAAAAAAAAACGAATCAGTTATTGAAACTTATTGCCAGTCGATCCCACTTTTAAGATATCATTCACATCATGATCACACCGTCTTTTAATGTGTCTATAGAACAGTAGGGGCCGCCCCAGAAAGGGATGACATGACCATGTGAATGATATTTTGAAACAAGGAAATATAAGAAGCTTGAATAATCGACGAGCATGTATGAGACGATGCATGGATGTAAAAGAAGCTAGGAATGTATGCAAAAATAGAGGAGTATGGCGCTCGATTCTCTCTGCTTACCCCGTAAGGGATATGGCGTGATGGTATGTATGTATGTATAAATTATATCCACAGCAGTCCTCTTTAATTTTATTGTCAGTTTTTCTAAGCATAATGTTTGCGTGTGATCAAACTGTCTCAATTTATTCACTTAGGTACATTCTTTTGATCATGTCCATCTTTGCCTAATATAATTTTCTCATGACCTCATTTCTAACTTTTTTTTTATTTACAAATTCATGTTTTAATTTGTGTGAAATAAAAACAAGCCTAAAACGTGACGCTAATTGTTCGAACGAAAAAAATAAACGTAAAGATAAGTTCCGAATTTAGTATCTTAAAATTCATGAAAGTTACACCTTTGTTGTCGGCAATACCGCGCGTTTATTATTCAATGAATTTAAACTTTCTCTATTTTTTTTAATTAAGTGATACTTTATCGAAAACTTTTCAAAAATATAGCCTGTTGTTAACAACTTCTCTGAGTTTGATAAAATTAAGGATAGGCACAGATAACGAAAAATATGTTTTGAACTTTTGTAATACATACTTAAATAAAATTTAGAAGCGTCTGTAAACGGTGTCTGTCGTATAAAGATTTTTGGAATTAGGATTAAAATAATTTCACTAATTCCAACCGTTTTTACTTTGTATATATTTCTTATTTCTTGTATAGATTTCAATAAACTAATTTAAAAAATATTTTTTATTTTTATTTTATTTACATATTTCAATACAGTACATTTCATAAAAAGTATAGGTACATAATAAAAATATTGAAATTTTACTATCTCACTAGGCTGAATGCCTGTTCTGAGGAAGTACTTATAAAGCATTTAGATAACATAACTAAAAAAAATATATTTTTACTGGATTTGTAAGATAATTTAGATGATCAATAAATATGTGTGCAAATTTAAGTTAAACTGTGTGTTAGTGCTGTTTCCGATCCCTGTCTGCCCTTATTCACAAGCCAAAGTGTTACCAAACGCTTGAAATTGTTGTGCGTGGAAGAGGGTAGTGTATCGTTATTGATATTATTAAATATTTTTGGAGCAAGATATCTGTAATGTCTTTGTCCGTAAGTAGTACGTGTCCGTAAGTAGTACCAAGGTGGTAGAAAGTTATGTCGATGTCTTGTGTTGTATACGTTTTGCCCTGTAGTATTACTTGTGCTTCTATCTTTGTTGAAATTACCTATTTTAAATAAATTCAAACCATAATAATGGGTATATTTTTTTCAAAAGTATTAAACTTTGTACGTACTGTTTTAATGCACAATCAACTAGAAAAAAAAACAATTTTCCGAGTGGAAATTGAAGAAACTTATAACATTTAAGTATATGCAACATTTCCTTGGACTGCACCATTAGCTTTGTATGTCATTTTACAGGTATAATGGAATTATAATTATTTCGTTCATTAAAACTTTCCGTATTAAATGTAATTTATTAATTATATTTCCATTGTTCTGGAAAAGTGTATTAATAATAATTTACTTAATTTAAGTAATTATCGCCCAAACTTTTACTCATATAAAGGTATTCTCATTAAGGATTATTTCTTTACCCATATTGCAAATGCGAATATGGGCTTTGCCTAATTCTATGCATTTATCGAATTAAAAAATATGGCTATCAAATAAAGCTTTTTTGTAAACATCGTTAGAAATATAGGCATTCTAATTTTTCCTTACCTACCATAATCGCGACATATTGACTAAAAACAACATTATTTTTTTCCTTTTTTTAGCGAGTAAAAATATATTTGTATTTTTTTCGTAAAAAATTTTGTACAATACAAGGAATAGTCACACTAATTAATGTGTATAGGAAATAATTATTTAACTTTTTACATAACTGTCAAATCAGGGGATCAAGTCTGGTCAAACGGTGGAATCAAAACCTTCATGATAACCCACATCATGGATATAATTATCACATGGATTATCTTAACATATTATAGAACTCTATATGATAATTATATCCATGATATGGGTAATCATGAGGGTTTTGATTTCACCGATTGACCGGACTTACTCCCCTGATAAATATTCATAACTATATTTTAACGTCTTAAACAAAAATAGAGATAAAAATATACATAGCATCAATAGATGCCGTGAAATCGTTATCGACTGGTAAAAGAAACCACTTTATTCGCTTGAGCAACGTTTACCATTTATTGAGTTTCTTTTCGATTATATTGTTAGAAGTTGTATAATATCACTTAATATGTATCAAACAATAAAAAATATTCGATAAAATTCCCGTGAGTTAATTTTTTGTTCATAATTTTAATTCGAATCATAATTCGATTATTGTTAAATTTATAAAAAAAAAATAATGTGCTTCATTAACCTACTATTTAATATAATGTCACTAACCCACTCGAGTAAGTGACATAATAATATAACAGAAATACATAAACAGGAAAAAAATATAATAATTAATAGTAAGTGACATCCTTTGTTTTTTGCTTTCTTAAAATTACATTCCCCTAAAACCACCATCAGATAGAGCAAGGAAAGATTTTTGGCAAGCACAATACAGTGAAGATCAGGTCGACCTGTAGGAAAGTTTGGGACCGGGACACCAACTACCCTACCTGACATGGAAGATACTTAATAGATTACATGCTAAGGTGGGGTATGATGGTGGGTGGAAGATGATGTTTCCTGCAATTGCGGCGAGATACAAACTGACGAAACCCTCCTCATCTTTCGAGATATGCCAGTGAGGTGTGACGCAGAGGACCTGAAGATGGTTAATGACAATGCCGTTGCAGCTGCTGTATTCTGGATTGGGATGGCCTATTGGCGAAGTGCTCAGACTCTTAAGTAAGTAAGTATTAACCTCGTTGAATTATTAAATAAATTTAGTGTGTAAAAAAATCACACTAAAACAACAGAGGATAATAGTATAAATTATATTATAGTTTTTTGAGAAGCGTAACTAATTTTATCTACTCCATAGATCTACGTCATATTACCAAAACCAAACCATAAAAATCGATTTGCTTTATCTTCAACGTCTTCGATGGGTAATTTTTATTTTATCTCTGGTGACATCATAACACTTGGAAAAAAACCGAGGTTATCTGGTGATAAGAAATGTCATCTATATTCCTATGAAGTTTTATTAAAGGTCAAATTTAGTGTCCGAGGCACTCCTGGCATATGACTCTGATGCGAAATAATAAAATTTGATGTAGGCTATTATCTGAAACTACACCCTGTCTACATAGTTCATGATGTCTGGTTGTTCTGAAGAGACCCGAGGCAGTCAATAAAGCACATTCGTCACTAAAATTGCGCTTAGGGACATCAGACAAGGCATTAAATAATCACTACTACATGCATAGAGCGTAACTACACTCACAAAAACACTCCTGTCTAGGAATAATAAAAAGTTATATCTGCAATAAGTACCCAACCAGAGATTCCACAAAAATAATGGTACCTTCTTGAAAATCATTCATTCATTTACTACCAATACTATTCCATCACGACATATCCCCGATGCGGTATAACCACCAGCGACTGTAGGGGTGTGAATTACCTTATGAAATGAAGCGCGACACATGCGTGTATCCTCACACATCAGTTTCGTCTCACCTAAGAAGGCACTACATTCAGAATAAGTGGTAAAACTCATAGCTGAATTGAGATGTGATTTTGTCTGCTGTATTTTCAGTTATAAAACAGAACATACTTACAGAACACCCGAAATCTTAAAAATCAAACAACAATATAAACGACGTCTCAATCGCTAAAATCAAAAGTTCCACAAATCGTTAAAAGAACTCTTAACCCTCAAACAAAAAATGATGTCATAAAACGGTCTAAAATTAGTATAAAAAATATTGTGGAAAAATACAAAGTTATTTATTTATTCATTTAAAATGGATTTCCACTCTGTAAACACAAAAACCCTAGAATCATAAAATATATATTGATTTTTATTAAAAAAATTTGCTTATATTTTAATGTATCTTTATGGTATGTTTCCAATTTCGTATTTTTTGAATATTATAAATGAAAAATATACTATATTTTTTAGCCAACATGATAAAAAATCGACAATACCTTGTCCGAATTTTATTTTATCATATACCTAAATTTTTCAGAAATGTAAGCTTTTATTCCCTTATGGGGGGACTGCAGCCAAAGTACCTATTTTTCAATTTGATATACCATCATTATTTCTTATCAAATCGTTTTGAAAAAAATAATTTAGATAGATTGGATATTAATAAACAAAAATATACCTTAACTTTTTGATAATGTTCTGTATAAATTCTTGTAGAAAAATAATGGCATACCCCGATTTTCAACGTTTATCATATATTTTTAATAAACTATAAGGCGTAGAGTAATATATTTTTTTAAATTAAAGAAGACAAAAATATCTAGAAAAATATGATGTGACGTTGCATTAATGCTTCAGGTTTAGTAAATAAACCTAAAAAACATTTATTTTCCATTCAGCGCCATTGCGTAATAAAAGTTTTTTTGGTTTAATTACTTAACCTGATGCGTTAATGCAACGTCATATCACATTTTTCCAGGTATTGTGTTCTTCTTTAATTTATAAAAAAAATATTGCTCTATACCATATATTTTTTTTGGAATTTAAGATAAATGTCTAAAATCGGGGTATGCTTATTATTTTCCAACAAGAATATATACAGAACATAATCAAAAAGTTAAGGTATATTTCTCTTTATTAATATCCAAACTAACTAGGTTATTTTTTCAAAATGATTCGTTTAGTAATTATGATGGTATATCAAATTGAAAAAATAGGTACGTTGGCAGCAGTCACCCTCTTAACCATTCTTAAAATTTTTAATTTTCGATGATTAAAAAATACTCCGTTTCAAAAGTTTCGGAAACACTTCACCTATATGTTTGTTCTTGTATATCATATCTGCATGTGCGTTTGTGTGTAAATATATGTATATTATTATATACACAAGTACATATGTATGTATTTTGGAGAGTAATTGACTAGGATACGCTTCGTAACCGTTCGTTTATTTTGCATTTTCCCCGTTGATGTTTTTAATGACGTCGTCACAAAGGCTTGTTATTTTTGGCGGACGAAATAATCGACGCTCATTTTATACGCGAATATCTTATGTTGACAGTAAAAGACCTCTCTGCGTGAATTATAACCTCACCGTCATATTGGAAATTTCATACAAAGTGATATCCCTTTAATAACATTAACATCAATTTTAATAGAGTTCGGGTCGTAGGCTGCTACAATTTGACAAGTCAAGGATTAACCATCATGTACTATGAACCACCTTTTTAACTCTCGTTTCAAAACATATAACAATATACCAACGGCTTCAAAGGTCCTGGGTTCCCGGTGGAGTCACAGTTTTATTTTCTGTTTTCAGTCGGATCTGCGAGAGCATGGAGTCTCCAAAATGTGGCAACTTGTCATTGGATGCGTGTTAACTGCATATTTGGCATAGCACCTGCTAGTTACCCGAAAAGTAATACAAATAAAATTAAAATGAAATATATATCAGCTCCTTCGTTATTGACATCAATATTTATCAATAAATGGGGGCCGATTGAAAATATTAGCCAAAACGATCACCCTATGAAATAAGTATTTGCAGTTCCAATTTGACAGGTTCAGTATTGCGAAATCAGTTAAAACCAAACAGACATTTGATCAATAAATAAAATCCATTGATATTATTGCTGTCAACATTGACAAGATAAAGGCACAATATGAAAATATTAGTAAAATTGTTATAAAAATAATAACGACACACTTTGGTCTCCGTAAACTCGTCGAATTAATATGACACTCCAGAAAATCGAGGGTTAATCTATATTACCCACACCTAAATCTGATTTCTCCTGACATACTCGTACTAAACGTGGGCAATGAGCAAGAGTAATGAACACATATTGGATTTGTTAGAAAAGAAAATATCATTATGTTGAATATCGAAACTTGATAATTGTACACGTGGAACGAAATATCGATCGATAATGTTAAATAAAAATATTGAACCAAAACATTTCTTAACTTGATTGAATTAATTTGTTCGATGGATGTTACCAAAACAAAATAATAATTTCAGCTTAAATATCCAAAATTTCGTACGTATCATCGAAGGTCAAGGGACGAAATAAGCAGGGGAGAGTTTAAGTTTAAAATAATGGAATTTCGTTGTAAATTACGAGTTGAAAAGCGTGCAAAGGAAAGTTTCGCCTACGTTTTCCAATTTTATCTTGATATGAACTTTGGTGTTGTTTTAATTTGATCAAAAACAATACGTTCGCACCCGATACGATCATTGATGCCGCCCTAATTACAAGTTGCTTCCGACATTCACAGTAATCACTAAATATTCAACAATAACTCTGCTAATTCTGAGAAACTTTAAATAAGTATTAAGCAACGCCAATGTTATAAAATGCACAGTATAAACTTTAAACACTCGGGTGTGTAGATTTTATAATGCTTTACATATCAGTAACGACATAGATTAACGACATTGGTGGTTGACTGGTAGAGATTGCCTGCGGGCAATAAATCCGCCACGTTGTATAAAGCAATAAAAGTCTTTTATTATTATTATTATTAACGACATAGATATTATTGGTGGCAGTCTGGTGACATTCAGAAGAAAACTTTCCACACTTATAAATTAACCTAATAAACTAGCTTTTTTTTTGTATTTTTTTTCTAGCTATAATGTTTCTCTTTTTTAACTGTGCTTAGTTGTATCTTTCATAGTAATGCTTTCCTTTTTGTTTTCTTTTGTTAATATCTTTCACTATTTTTCTTTGTTGTGATCTTGGTAACTATTCTTTTTTTAGATATTTTCATTTTCTTATAAACTTTTAACGCAGGCTGTGGCCACTTGCAATCGGCTGACCAATTTTATAGTAGCTTTCCCTTGTTTTATGGAACTATGAACGATGATTATAATAACTTGTTAGCTGTAAGTGGTCTTTTATAATAAATAAATAAATAAATAAATAAATAAATAAATAAATAAATAAATAAATAAATAAATAAATAAATAAATAAATAAATAAATAAATAAATAAATAAATAAATAAATAAATAAATAAATAAATAAATAAATAAATAAATAAATAAATAAATAAATAACTAAATAAATAAATAAATAAATAAATAAATAAATTAATTAATAAATAAATAAATAAATAAACACTATTTTGAAGATCATACCCAACAAATAAGTTCAAAAAATGTATAAATAAATTTTAAGTACTTATATATTGTTATAGGTTTTTGTCGCAGGATTTCCACCAACCAAAATGTTTGTAAATTGAGGACGTGATTTTTCACTATAACGCTTCTTATTATAATTGATGTATTTAAATAGTTAGTTTCCATACCTTGAAGGAGGTTTTCTGCGATATTCACCACTACTCAGAGTTCAAGGTATCCATTCGTTGTTACCTGCTGTTGTATCTTTACAAAGAAAAAAACAACCTTTATAGTATAACGTAAGTCTGTCAGTCGCTGGGTCTTGGTCTATAGTAGACCTGAGCAAACTGCGGCTCGTGGGCTGCATGCGGCCGGCGAGTATTTCTATGCGGTCCACAAGCAATATACATCAAAAAAGTATATTTTTTCTAAAAAATAACGTAATAATTGGTGTGTTTTTTTATATATAGATATAAATAAAATAAAATTGACTGATTAATTTAGTTTATCGAAATATACAAAGAAAAACTGAAAATTTCTCGCCGCGCCTGATTTTTACATTCACTTTATCGAAAAAAAATTCGTTGCATGGAATTATTTTTATAACCAATGTAAAATGGATATTTTTTCCTTTTATGGAATTATAAATAATGGAATTATAAATATTTCTGCGTATTTATAAAACTTCACAATTGTATTTTTAATGAAGTGTGTTGAAGGATGTTAGTATATTACTTCTGCAGCCTGACGTTCAATTTGAATTTCTGAATCTGACCCGTTATTCCAAAAGTTTACCCACACCTGGTCTATAGCAATAATATGGTTTTAAATATGGAGTAACTACCTATGCCATTAAGTGGGTAGGTATGAGGTGCTTTCTATCATTATTAAAAAAAAACTTACAACCTCCGATTTTTGAGCATTGAATGAGACTAGAAGAAGATTTAATTTGAACAAAAACTCTTATTTTTTAATCAACAAGCCATCCTATAACCTATTTATTTTTTTTTAAATTGAAAGGCATTATTCGTTGTTAATTATAGACGTCATTTGCTACTGCGTATGGTTCAGCATTATTTTTTTAAACATTAATAAATGAAAAAATATTTATTGTGTAACCCATAATGATGCTTTCTAAAATATTGCATTTATTCAAAACACGACGTTTCTTTAGTACATGAGAAATAGTTACGTCTTCGTCGATAATTCTTGTTTTCAGACATTTTGTATTGAATATATTGTACGTTGACAACTACACAGCCAATAGTCACATTATTTTTCTATTAGTTCTTACGTGTTTCTTTTATTTAACATACCTTTTACATTGTTTTAACAAAAAAACTTTCCATCAAAGGGAACTGAATATAATTGCCAATTTATTTCCTCCGTATCTTCTTCGCCTTTGTCAGCAGTTTCAGAGTCGTTTGAGAGGATGGAGAAGAAGGGGTGGATGGATTCTAAGATCGGTGTTGTTTTGAAAAGATCAAAAGTAAAATCGACTGAGCTGAAACCCCCCGGTTCATGGAATAATACAAATAAATATACTCCAAGGTACAGGGTTTGCTCATCTTTTTTTATCATAGAAAAACTATTTATATAATTTTATATTTAGTCATTTGGGCTATCTCCAGTACGTACATGTCTTGCTTTCTTCTTGGAAGAGTTTAAATCTACCTTCACATTAAGATTTATAATGACAATATTTTGCGAATTGTATTCATGTCTGAAAGAGCCTGAATGATTGAAAAGTAGCTATTTGAACTCTCGGTTCACTGAATTATAGTCGATATTCGTTATAAACTATAAGTACCTACTTATCGCGACACTCACACAGCTTTGACATCTTTATCTAGCGGTAAAAACATATTCATAAGTTTTAACAACGAAAATTATAATACCCCCAAGTCAGTGTAAAAAATATAAAGATATATAGGTATCACGATTTTGATGAAAAGTTTAATCATTTTTTTTTCTCAGAAATAGTAATGTACATATATTTAAAAAAATATAAATACAAAGAAACAATTTCATATTATGCCCCATTAAAAGTTTTGACACTGTCTTGTGTATGAAACAGTGAACGCACAGTTTTTAGTGTTATTGAAAGTTTTCAAAAATATTATAATTAGGTACTCTTGCTTGCCAAATATAAATACAAACAGAAGGTAATATTGATTTGGGTAATATTGTCGTTGGAAGCTGGAGTGAGTTCAGCGGGAGACTTTATCTAGACTGTCATGTCTTCGGTTGGAATTTTCCAATAACTTCGGCGACTTTTCAATGAACCAGTCGGAACATGAATAATGACTTGTCAACTTCTTACGACTTTTGTAGGACAATTTATTTTCATTATTATCGTTGGGTGTACTTTGAACTCAAATTGGTTCACAACCAATTTGGTTGTTTAGTTAGAAATACAAGTTTTTTTGACATGGACTTTTCAAACTTACCTTTAGTAGGTTCTATTGAATTTACGAGCTGATAAATCGATACACCGACTTATTTGTTAGTAGTTTTTTTTGCATTAAAGTATAAACCTACTTAGTGCGTTTTGTTAAAAATAGCAACTTCATATACAGACGTGAGAAAAGAACATGATGGCTACACTACATTATTATTATTGCCATTTTTAGAGACAATTTTAAAAAATTCTGTGATACTTTCTAACTAATCGTATTATTTTAAATGTTTGATTTATCTTAAATGAATCTATATTGGTCAAAACGTATATATTGATGTTTTGTTTGTTAATTTTCACATTTAATAGATAAAAAAAGATTTATATTGAAACCGTAAAGGTTTATAAAATATTTATTATAACATTCATATACGATCAATCCAAAGCTAAATTTATCTCTTCACGATTCAATCATAACGGATTTGCATCTATCTCTGCAACGGCAATATATATTTTACGACATTTTTTCGAATACAAGAGTCTCTTTGGGAAATAAATATTTGAAACGAAATTGCTTGTTAGAATAAGCTTGGAAAGTGCTGTAAACATAAACATATCAGAAAAGTGATGGAATCAAATGTCTCATGTGTGAACAGTAACAAATAATGCATTTTATATTGCATTGAATTCGAAGGACAATGAATCTGATCGATTTTAAACACTTTTCGTTAAATAATTGATTTGGATTAGATGAAGCATCATTTAACAGATTATACCTTTTGACAATTGTAATTATTATAACAAATTAAACTTATTACAAATATATTGCAAACTGAATACCAATTTAAACACTTATATTTTGTATTATCTTAACTCAAATCTGCGGATCTATCTTGCGAATTACAAAGATCACACAAACGATCTTTATAGAACACGTTTAAGACTTCGAAATTGTTTGATATGTCAGCAACACATTGTTTTAACTCTTGATTTTCTTGATCAAATTAATAAAATTCAATACAAAGCAGACTACAAAAATAGTAAAAAAAAATGGCAATCATTTTAGGAGTATAAAAAAACATTTGGAAAAAACGAATAATTGTATCATATGAATTTTCAAAGATTTTTATATGAATCGATGTGTTTTTTTTATCGTATATCAACCTTACATTAAAAGGCCCAGATTGTTAAAAGATACATAACTAGTTTAGTTGAATTCAACGGTTTATTAAACGTATGGTTGACCCATGTTTCATTTATGAACTCTCTTCTGCCACTAAACTAATTAAATACAATGAGAAACGTCTAGAAATTTTTCGTTTTGAATATTATTTTGATGCAATGTCGACAGTTTTTTTTTTATGGGCCGTGCCAAAGAGTATCCGATATTATTTTTTATTTTATTATTTTTGATTCCACCAAGAAGAGCTGATGGGGGTTAGATTGGCGGACTGCGCTACCTCTGGATGTCCAAATCCGATTACATCTCTTAGACCGGTAAAATTTAGTGCACCATTCGACGGAGTACCAACCTAAACTAGTTTACTAAGAGCAGTAACCGATAATACTTACTAGTCTCTCTGTCTGACATATTATCAGAATGAGAGATAAGGGAATCCCTTGTTATTTTAAGTTGCAGTAGTTTCGTCTTGAATAAAGTTTCTCTTTGTATTTGGCCATGGAAAGGGATAGAGGGGTGGAATATAAACACGATAGAGCCGAAAGGCTTCACGGCACAATGTGCTGATATGATGTATGGTATAGTTACTTGGACCATTATTTGTCTAACCAAGGGGGTAGGTTTTCCTTAACTTTTACAAGAGATAAACGGTCCCCCTCACCTCTCTAATATATCATATTAACACATCACTTGACATATTAATCTACGGATCTTGACATATCCAAGCGTTTTGTTTTTTTATACATTCCCAAAATCTTCTAATGTTTTCAACTTATATTTGATAAACCTTAATTAACTTGTTCTGTATTTGTAGATTAGTATAATATGTTTACAAATGTTTACGTCGTTAATAATTTTATCTTGACGACTTAGCGAATAAGTATTTTTCATATCACCAATAGTGATGAGCAAAATTATTGAAAGACCAAAACCTTGTGTGTCGACATCATACTATGAATTGATATTATTTGTCATATTTAATTATTTTTACTGAATTTTAAAAGACAAATAAAAAAATATTTTTAGTTGTAAGAACTGCAAGTCTTGCAAGACCAATTCTTGGTATTCAAAACCAATATCAATACTTGACCAATTATGCAAGACCATGACCGGGGGTGCAAGACTAGGATAAAGACTCCGGTATTGGTCTTGATATTGCATTTTCTCATAACTAAACACTGCTCGTTTTACTCGTCAAATTTATTATTCAAATTCACGTCTGGATAATCCTATAGTAATATTCTCGAGTGCAATTTTTTTTAACTACAACAACTGTCCATATTTTCTGAAATTTTAGGCTCTGTGCATTGATGGGATCAAAAGTTATAAGGGGGGACACACTAAACATTCTACGCCGCATTCTGAATTCATCCTTATGTATAGCATATATGCTGCGAAGCCTCGAAGTTGGTGCTTTTTGTCTTCAAATTTGAAAAAAAAATATAAAAAAATACAAATTTCCGTTATCTTAGCTTGAAACTACATCGATTTGTTCAGAGAAAAAAATTCTCTTGAACAAATCAACAGTTGGATAATTTAGGAAAATGATTTTTAAATCACACGTGAAATCTCTGAAAAATAAAAAGAAAATCCACTCCACAAATAAATCGAAATAAAATAAATGTTGTTTTTTATATTTTAATAACTAAAAACCTGACATAAAAACGTGAATGTTTGCGTCAGTACAAAATATATCATAGATAAGGAAAGTCAACAATAACATCGTTATTGTATTCGTATGACTTAATATTTTCAAAATTGTATATGCCCCCAGTAACAAAAAACGGGTACCTCTAGCTCTTTTGAATTCTCAAGGGGTCTTTCCATTATGGGCGGTCGCCTCAAAGGGCCGGAACATCAAATTTAAAACGCATAAAATTACCAAAAAAGTCACGATCATCGTTGTGGGCCCAATTGACGGACCGGCAGATAAAAGTCAAATGGGGGCCATAATAATATCAGTAACAGTATGAGGGAGAAATATACACTTCCAGAGGTACACCTACATACCCTTATCGTTGGCTGCAATATCATCTCAGTTGCCCATTTAGGGAACACTACCAAACCCAACCAGAAATATATTGGACCATTCCAAAATAGGCTTTGCCTTTCTTTACTGGCCGCTTCCGCCCTTAAGAGCCTGATTTTCTTTTCATCGCCTCTGTATTTCCTCTTTATGCAGTCGTTTACATATTTTTTAATCGGACTTAAACGCGATCGACAAAAAATTAAACAATGGAAGAGAACCTGTTATCCACACTCATAATAATGATATTTTAGAGGAGCTATCGTTTACTACTTCATGTATTTTGTACCATGAATCTGTGACAAGAATAATAAATTTTTCTTAACGTACACATACATACAATAAAACATATGAAATGAATTTGATTGCATCAAATGACATATGCAATTAAATATGGGCATATCAATGAATAATTTGTTCGTTCGTACCATCTTGGTATATCCCAAAATGTGGGGTAACCAGCGACAGGTGTGCGGGTGTACATTACCGTATAAAAGGGAGCACAACACATGCGTGTATATACCAACACACCAGTCTCGTCTCACCTAAAAAGGCACTACGGTGAACCTCATTGCTAAACTATGTGAGATGTTATTGTTGCCTGTTGTATTTTCGATTACCCGGCTCTTACGGGACACGGGAAAATAAAAATAAAAAAAAGAATGGAAGTACTATTCGAAGCCGGTACCTCACAGCTTAAATGAATAATAGCTAGTGATTTTTTGATTATATATTCTTTTGACAATAACTTTGGAATTACAAGTAAAGAAACAAGAAATATTGATATATTCTAGCCTAGTAGAAAAGCGTTTAATTTATTATGAGCTTAAAAGATAGATAGAAGTGTAATTAGGTGAAAAAAGACTTCATCGAACAGATGTGCAAGAGTTCTTATTATGTTACTGATTTGTCTTTGTTGATTCACCTTTGGTGATTAATTTGCAAAAAAGTGCAAGAGTTCTTATTATGTTACTGATGTGTCTTTGTTGATTCACCTTTGGTGATTAATTTGCAAAAAAAACATGAGTTCAACCAGTAGCGGAATTGCTTGTAGTTGCCGAAAATCTTGGCTTGCCTATGAATATGACGTTAAGAAATTTAAGACCTATATTTTTTTTTATTATTTTATTGCAACTATATATACAACAAGATTTATAATGGAACCGTTTGTAAATAAGATGGTTTACAGGGCCACAAATATGAATATTATTTTGTCATGTGATTTTAAAAATATTATCGTGACTACTAACTAGAACGAACAACGATGGTAAAAAATACATTAAACTATTGCCATTTCCCAATTTAATTTCAGGGTTTGCGTAGTACAAAGGTTCTAGGTATCGCCCCTGAGTTCAACGAATTAAAATATAAAAAATTTAAAGAACATTATAATAAACTGTCCTTCAAATAAACTTGAAAAAAAAACGTTGAGTTTCCATATGTGATGTTTTTTCTCAACGTCCTCAGTTTCAGTTCACGTGTCTAGGATTCACGGACAGTCAAGTTGAGTGGCAACAATTCACGGACCAAGGGATAAACATCGTTATTTACGTTGCATGTTAACGTGAGCAAAACTACGTACCATGCTGCCAAATAAAATACATCCGCTCTGACCTCTTCTTCTTCTTCATCTCCTTGACCCCTCCGACTTTACGTTCGGACACAATCGATAGATCAAGGAGAAAAAACGACGAACCTACAACATATTGAATGCCTACTTCGGACCGACCCGAATTTTTTGTCACGGATATCATCCCATGGCTTTTCTTTTTCAAAGAATGGCGAAAGCGGATGCGGCGATAGTCAAACTGTGGTTACCTTACCTAAGTAGTAGGTATAAATTTTCATTATAATATCTAACGCGTGCGAAATAAATCAAAAACGTACTTCTATATTGAATATTTTTATTATTGCATATGCGCAAACATTGGATTTTCTTTTTTTCCCTGTCGGGAGTCAAAGATAAAGTCAAAGTCAAAGATTTCCCGGTTCTCCTACAGTTAAATATTCCAACTTCGTCTCTATTGAGATAATTAAAAATCTGTTAAAAAATACTTCTATATTGATATTTTTACTAAACATCTAGTCAACATTATAACGTCACCATCAAATATTGTTTATTTTCTTCTTTAATATTGCTTTTTAAACTGTATCTATTTTCAGGCATTTTCTTTTTATGTTGCATTGCATTTTTATCGACATTGCATGTTTATCGTGTATAAATAAACATGTCATACGATCACTTTATTCTTACAGTTTAGATAAAATGGAGCTTATAACATCATATGTATATAGCCTTAGTGTAAGTTCTAATACTTACTTATATTTCTAAGCTTTGCAATCCGTAAAGTTTTGAAATAACTTAAGTAATGATATTTACTGTTATTTTGATATTAACAGATGAAATTTTACCTATATTATGCTTGTTACGTAGAGTGTCAACAAATAAAATAAACAAAACTAAAGTGATAGATGAAGTAACAAGAAATTAAACAAACAATAAAATAAGCGAGATGAAACGTAATTAAAATTATATCGAATATATATCACAATCAATTGAAAAATAATGATGCACATTTTTCACAACTTACGTAAAGAATTTCATCGTGTATAAACCTTATAAACTAGTAAGTTACGGTGAAATTAATATTCAATTATACTATCAAGGCCTGCGCTGAAGATTTGTTTAATTTTTGTAAGATATTATGATTTCTTATTAATATGAAACACCTCGGTATCATGAGTGTTTTGCATAATATGTTGTGTTTAATTTTTTTTATATAAAATGTGTTTGTTGAGCGGATACATCGCGATATAACGTGTTAGGCGATCGATGAAATAATGTAAAATGAATCTATTTAATTGTATAATATTATATTATGAGGCAACAACATATGTGAGATAAATCATTACACTTAAAACAGGTGTAGGTGTAACGTAGTTAGGGGATATGTTCGCGATCGATAATCGAAGTATTTTATACATTATAATGAACGCAAATTTATATTGATTGATAATCTTCTCATTTTACGTCGATTGATTTAACAAGTAGGTATGCAAAACAAAAATTTCCACTTAAGATAAATTATTTTGGAGTTCCCTACCTGTTTTCAATGTGAACTTTCTCGAAAAAAGTGCATTAAATGGTCTCGCATTGAAAAAACATTATTGAGGAGAAAAAAAAACAAGACAGAACTTGTAGTCTTTTTCAGAATCGTCTTCTCAATTCGATTCGGTACTTATCTATATAACGAAAAGCCCGAGTCGGTCGTAATTGGGCGATGAATAAAAGAAAAGGGCCATTACTTGTAAGGGATGGATGGCGTCCTGGTCCCAGGGTCTGCCAAAGACCATTAGGATTCTCCGTTTCTTCCCTCGTTTAATGCAAAACCTACCTTTGACTGGATGGAGGAAATGCTTCCACCAATCATTTCCGTTCAGATTAAAAAAAATAATTCAATCGAATTGCCCATTAAGGATGAATATTTATTGAATGTAAAAAAATAATAATAATATAGCCCTAACCTTGGAATATAAATTATTTGTATTGAAAGGAATATGTAAATTATTTAGAAAATAATGTATTTTATTCCTGATGCTGATATCTCAAATTCTCGAGGTATTCAATACTTATCCTATGAATAAACATAAGAACTTCAACAATAATTCTTCTCTGATATGCATTTTTGTTAAAAAAATAATTTTTCGTATTTTTTACTAAAACAGGAATATAATTTTTCGTTGTCTATATTACTTATAAAAAACAACTTTACGACAATGTTTAAGTATTTAAATAAATATTTTAATTAATAGATTCTCCTATTTATTTAATAAATTGTGTAATCTTAACAAATACTAAAGACATCTTATAAAACCCACGACGCGACATTTAAAAAATATGATGTGTAAAAAATTTCAGTACTATATTAATGAAAAGGCAAGTTTCAAGATTTATCATCGAGTATAAAGTTGTCGAGTTTCTTTTAAATGTAAATAAATTATTAAGTTACTCTACCTTCCGATAATTTATTCAAATGTTCCCCGTCATTTAATTTTCCCATCCTTAGTTTCCGCGAAAAACATCAATATAAATTCTGGATTTTATTTACTTTGCAAATAGGTAAACTCGGGTATTATTATTAATTCAATAAAGCGAAAATCTTTTCTCTTTCTTTCTTCATAACTCACTAAACTCAAACATGTGAAGCAAAGGCTTAGTTCTTTATCAAAAAAAAAATATTCCACAAAACAACAAGTAGTTCATTTCATTATTCATTAATGAAAATGTGTTTTGTATAATTTTATTACAGCTTTATATTCACGAAGCCGCATTTTCTTTCTTTCTTACAATAATCCATACGTGCTCCGAATAGTTAAGTTCTTCGTATCCTTAGACTATAAATACGCACATACGTACATAATAAATACAGTGAGAGAAAATCATCTTTCACGCATAAAAGTATATTAAAAGTAAATCACTTTTTTCCTTGTAGGGTATCGTATTTTACGGGTCACATTATTTTCTACTTAGTATGTTGAACAAAGAGCAAAAACGTGTTTGGAACTGAAACGTATTTCACTAATGTTAATATGTCATATTCCTTATATAAGCGTGGAACTCGTCAGGCTTATGGCGAGGGGAGAAGACCCAATCCAATGCGTCATCTTATGTTATGCCTTTAAATAGAATTGTTCCTACACAATCTATTTTCTGCATTGTATACATTTTTAATGCTTTACTTTTTTTGTTGTTCAGTTAAACAAGCAAATAATAATTTGCCTCAAAAATACAATTCATACGCTAGTCACATCGTCACATGGCTTACACAAAAGAATACACAAAATGCTTGTTATTGTAAAACAGATTGAAAGTATGTACCTACTTATACCTAATTGTTATCTTTAGACAAGTAGAAACAGTGCATTATTTTAATTAGAGGTAAAATATTGGACTTTGCTGCTGTGATTAATGACTGCACACAACTTCTACTTCATCTTATGGTGTCTCTGACTTCAGACAGTCTCTCAATTTCAATGTGCATCCTATATAGATCACCGTATGGAGTATATACACAGAGAGTATTACACTATTTCCTTCTGGTTCAGGTGCTCATGAATCTCTCTCTGGTTCGGATCCAAGAAATTACTCAGAAGTTGCAACAACAAATGGATCATTTTGTCCCAGAGTTAACAAACTAAGTTTACGTCCGTTTTTTTGTCATACACTTTGGTTAAGTGCATTCGAAACTTTGTGGTAAAGTTCTGCGGCAAGATGCTTACCATATAACAACAAAAGAGTTTCAGCGGAATTATGCTCCTTTTATTCTTTTACTATAATTGCATGTCCTGAAAAATGAAACGAATCCGAGAGATGGGTTAAGCTCTCTTCTTCTTATTCTTCATACTCTAACTTTGTTTAATTTCTCTATTTCTATTCAGATATTCTTGCGTCGTTATTTTGAATGGCTCCTTATACATTTTTTCAACGAAAATCCTCAATATTATAAAACTCAAAACATAGTCTAAGTGCTTTTCTTGATATTCGTATATGCAGTACGTTTTCGTTTAATCTTGTAAATAACTGCCCGACATAATCAAATCACTATTTCCTTGTGATATTTTGAATGTTTTAAACACATACGAACAACTTGTGTTGATTTTGTGTGCTAAAACGCGTCCAAATTACACGCTGTTTCCCTATTGAGGGAAGGCAGAAAGAATCGAGCGCCAGAATCTTCTATATTGACATGTATTGTATCGTATACATCCACGCATCGCGTCATAAATGCTTTCCATAAATCTATACTTCGTATGTTACCATATTTCAAAATCTCATTTGTATGATAATGCCAAATCTTCTCGATCAAGCCCTACATCTAAAACTACTCTTTTCAGCCTTGTATTTTCGTTTTTAGGCGTTTATCGTTCATTTTCTCTGCATGTCCAAACCATCGCCAAGCATTTATCTTCATTTTACTCACAATACCTCTTTCAATCTAACATACATTCTAGTCAATTATCCACATTCCTTATCCTATCATAGATGGTTTTGTTTTTGATTCATTATCGACGATTCATTTCCACAGCACACAGTGGCATGTTTAAACACATCCTCAACACAAAACTTTGCAATTTGAAACCCAAAAAAACTCATTTCTACTTTTATTGATTGTAAATATATGTACAAAATCGCATCCAGAAAATTAATGGTAACCTATATAAAAAGAAAAGGTGTATGTGTACTTATTTATGTGGTGAAGGAGTTAGTTTTGGTCACAACCGACTCATTGAAATCAGTTTTATGCGTTATATTATTCATAATATTTTCATATTTACCAAATACGTACTGAAAAAATATACATAATAGTAACTTTAATAATATTAATGGCAGGATAAACAAAACATATTTAGCAAATATCTATAACCTACAATTTATTTATTTATTTATTTATTTATTTAAGATTTGGTACACGGTTAACATACAATATACATAAACATAATATCAATTATAATAATAAATCAACCGTACACACAAAAATCCCACAAGGCATAGCCTGTCTGTGGGTATACCAATTAAAAATATTCAAAATTATTTCGTTAGTAACATTAGTTATTTATAAAAATAAATTATAGCAAATTGCTTAGGCAGGAAACAAGTGAAAAAATATAAAGTATACAAATTATATATGAAAAATATACATACACATATTTATACACGAAACATCAATAAGTTTACATGAATCAGCAGACTGACAGCGGTGCTACCAAATATTATACCCGCAGTCGATAGTAACAATACTTGGCAAGTACAAGGATATGCATGTCGCAGTCAATCTACACTTTCTAGTTAAAATTGAGAATTTCCAATAATGATTAAAAAAAAAAAATAATAATAATAATATAAAAAAATCATTGAACTTTTACACAAGAGCAGAATATTGAGAAAAAGAAAGACATAAGTGCACCAAATTGAAAACCCAACAAGTAAGAAACAAATAAATACAAATTATAATAAGGAGGAGTAGATTAATATTAATAAATTCAGAATAAATTTTTAATAGAGTTTTAACACCAACAAGTAAAATCTGTAGTAGAAAAAAAAAATACTTATATAAAAATAAAAGAAAAATAATAAAAGCAGGTTCAGGAGAAAAAAAAAAAAAAAATTAAATTAATTCAATTAAAACTTTTAAAAATCATAATAAATAATAAAATAAAAAGTACGTATCAGGATAATGAAAAGTGTCTATTCAAACACTGTAACGTGTTAGCTATATATCGTAAAGTAAAAATTACCATCTTAAAAGACGAACATGATAATATTACTCAATTAAAAGTAAACTCACGTAGAAAAAACCTTCGACAGTTAAACTACTTAAAGAAATATATTTTACCTGTGTACAATAATGCATATGGCATGAGAACATGGGAATATCTCCTGCCAAAAATACTTAATAATATGAATGATGAGCTCTTGCATATATACATGCCTTAAATATTTTACCCACTTAAAAACGTACACTATGAGGTCTGATGATGACAGCTATGTGCTTTAAGAGCATGATCTTTGAGTTGCTAGGCTGACGTAGGTTGGAACCTGCATCGTATGATGTATACTAAAACTAACAAATTCTGAACTCGTTAACCTCAGATAAACCCTGAGGGTTTTCGATGGTTGACTTTGTATAATATTTAAAATGTTATTACTTATATATAAAAATAAAGAAAAAAAAACATACTGGATAACTGGATCAAATCAAAAGTAGGAAATATTATATTGTCTCTGGATACTTTGGTGAATATAAAGTGTGGCTACACATAGGCACAATACAATATCCATACGTTGGCTGTTGTTGTCTGAGCCAACATCTTCTTGAATCATGTCAAGTGAACACACAACCCACGCAACAAGCATCCCAAGATCCAGCGAGATAAATAAACCATACGAGAAAGAGATTTCCTCGTAGAGATTACCAAACCAGCATCAAGGGTGTTATCGTTAACTATTTCGAGAGATTAATTTTGTTTTGATACAAATCCAACAGGACACGAAGAATGATCGTTTACATATCACCACACATTGTACAAAATACTTGGCTATTCTGGCAATATTGCTAGTGGTTAGAATCATTGGACACTAGGTATTTTTTTAATCAAACAAAAATGATTATGGTTCTACATATATATTTTCCTCTAAATAGGACGGCCGTTTCGGCTGACTAGACCATTATGGACCTTAACTGGACCAATTGATAAGGGCCTAGTCAGCCGAAACGGTCGTCCTATCATAAGGATATTATATATGAAGAACCATAATCATTGAGTTCTACACATTTAACACCGTCAGTATTGACAATTTAAAAAATATCATTGAACACATTTTTTAAAGAATGAATGTGTCCTTGTAACAAGTAGGTACATAATACATCCTCATATATTCTCTAAATTCTTCTTCTTCTTTGTCAGCCATCTCTCCACTGCTGGATGTAGGCCTCCTCCAATGAACTCCATCTCTCTCTGTCCTGTGCTTCTCCCAGCCAATCCCTTCTTTAAATTAACCATTAATATTTGTGTTATAGATCAACGGGATCGTTCGAGGCAGGATTCCAACTCGCGATCACACCACCCATCTGATGTCATTCGTATAACATTTTTGTAAAATATTCATTTTTCTTTTATCTCATACGTTTTACTTATTTAACGTCAAATACAATAATCCATTTATAGAAGAAAGAAATACACATAAGAAAAAAATGCCGACCGCCGTGGCACAGTTTGTAAGTCGTTCCGTTTCTATGTGGGTGTCCTAGGTGCGATTCCCAGCAGAGGAGAAATTTATTTAAATTCATTTCTCACGCAAGAAATTTATTTAAATTCATTTCTCACGCAATTATTGCTTCTCTGGGCTGTAAACACTGGTTAGTTGGAAGAAATCGCCATACAGCAATAAACTCGCCACTTGCGCAAGGTGCAAGAAACAGTTTATTACTATCATTATTACCCATAAAGTGTGATTGTTTTAGAGCAACGTAATATTTTGTTTCAAAGAAGATCATTATACGCGTTTCAGATGATTATGTTTCATATTTTCAAAAATATTTCATTTTATTCCTTTGTTTTTTTTTATTTCTTTATGTAATATAACACCTCCTTAGTTGGTTGAGGCAGGAATGCTCTTGATTTTGATGGATATCTTATTAAAACTTTTGCAATTTTACTCAGGGCATAAAGAGAATTCCTCAGATTATTTATCATGGAATGGTGTCAACTTTGAACGATTTGAAAATGGGTGGAGGAGAGCATTTGATGGAAAGTTTTCAAATAAAAGTGTTAACGTGTTATAAAAATTCACCTTTTGTAGTTCAACTCATAATTGGACGTATCAAACTGATATAATATGTACATAATACCAACTCTTAATACTTTTTTCTGTGTATTATTTTTTTAAAAAAGAAGCTTGATTTTAGCAATGAAACAACTTTAACGAGAAAATAGTTTCTCCTTTAATTTATAATTGACACTCTAAAAACCACAGTCAATATGTGTATCTTCGATGAGAATTCCAAATACTAAAAAGATCTTTTCACTAGATGATGTTTACATTTTCAAACTAAATTACGAAACATACTTTTAAACTAAATACCAAAGTTTTCAAAATGTGGCAACTTGTTATTGAAAGTGTGCTAAAGTAATTTAGGACATAATATTACATATTAGTTGAAATTATATAATATAAAATGTTTTTAGACTTGAATAATCCTACAATATACCGTACCTAATTATACAATGATATCCAACACTTAATAGAACCTTAATTCTTATTTTTTTTTCGTGAAATATGAAGCTTTGTTCTTAAATTTTGTATAATAGGATATTAAAAAATGAAAAAATTAAAGAAAATTATTAAGTAAATTGATTTTTATCGATTGCGACACAATCAGGAAGGTAACCTTAATCAAGTCTTTGAATGCATAACTGTGTTTTTGCAAAAAATAATATTGTTTCTACTTAGATCAATATCCATGAATATAAATAAATGTTTTCTATTACGAAATTTCTATTTAGATTATTTGATACATAATAAACTATTTATTTATTTTTTTTTTATTTATTTTATTAATAAAAAATATAATTACAATTATCATGTTATTTTGCCTAATCCCTTAAGGGGATTTTTGGCTGTGATCTTAATTGTAACAATTTTATAATATGCAAAAAATATAAAAATATGTATATACGTATATATACACATATATACATATAAACTTCAATTAAAAACTAATATTGTACATGTATTTATATACTACATTTTTTCCTACAAAGTCCGGAACAACCCGCGCTCACCCCTTAGATCAACCATCGAGGATTTTTGTGTAATATATATCCTTTGGCTTTCTTTTTGAATTCCTCGATGGATCCACACTGCTTCAAGCTGGCAGGCATGGGGTTCCAGACCTTGGGCAGCAGCACATCTTCGGTCCTACGTCCATAGTCATTGTTGAATTTGTTTGTACGTAAAAGTTTGTTGGTCACTGATCTAGTTTGTCTGTCGTGTGTTATTAGTAGTCTGTCTTTAGGTCTCAAAAAATGCTCAACCAGAATGCTATACTCCACTCTCCTCTGAAGAGACAATACTTTAGATCGGTCGAAAAGGCATTTATTTTTCCTTTTTAACTTTTTAGCTATTTATGTTTAAGTACGAACTTTTTTTATTTTAAAACGATTTTTTTTACTATGGAATAGTGTAACCTTTCAACCAACCAGATTACTCAATAAGTCAACATTGCAAAGTATATGAACAACAGCAATAAGACTGACTAAGAAAACAAAAAAATGATTGATTTTTAAAAAATATTACAATACAAGTTCATGGCAAT
Organism: Molanna angustata; assembly: GCA_963576475.1. Lineage (NCBI taxonomy): Eukaryota > Metazoa > Arthropoda > Insecta > Trichoptera > Molannidae > Molanna > Molanna angustata. The sequence goes on along the minus strand of OY754971.1, from coordinate 10,799,173 downwards.
AAAAATTAAATAAAATGCTTTCAATAATTTATGACCTATTTCTAAATTCAACTGTTTTCTTTAGAAACTATTTATTGAAATGAATTCCATCAGTAAACTAAACAACTAATGAGATTTCAGTGGGTTATTTTATCAACTATCCAAGATTTTGCAGAGAACTTACTTTGACAACTCCAAATAGGTACTAGACACTGTCATCCATATTAAAGTTTCTTTTGAAATTTCGATGGATTCGTTGGGAAAAGTTTACCACTGACTTCTGACTGGAATATCGAATCACGGCCAATATCATATTCATTTCAAGATGTCTACAAATAATAATTGCTTCCTTCGATTCATTAATGGCAGTTAAATAATAATAACCGTACAATTAATTTGAATAGTCTTCATGTGTTGATTAAGAAAACTGTTTTTCGCAATCCTCTTGTAAAAAAAATATAAATTTATGTTAAAACCCCAAGATGGTGTTCTATTGGAGTTAATATTAATAAAATAAAAACATCATCTGTAAATTCTCATTTGATTAAAGATATTCTTGTTAAGATATGAAAACACAAACGCTGTAAATTGATATAAATATAAAATAACTAGTATGATATAATTTTGTAATAGGACAAGTCGTGTATAATTTAGGTTATAATTACATATAAATACACAGTCCGAAATTCCTCGTTGACGCCAGTAAACTGGATAGTTGTGGGGCGTTAAACATTCTGTCACACCCGTAATACACATCGGCACACATATATATAATGTGTACTCCAACATATATACTGATGTGCCTTTAAAATACACACTCGGTACACTTAATTAAGTGAAGTAACCAGGCGGCCCAGACCAGACGGGGATGGGGTGCCAGATACATACATGACCATGGGGTAATATACTCCCAGCGGCCATCTGACACGGTGTCCAACGCCCAATTCCCACATTACATCACTGTGAAACGACATCCCAGTCGACGTTCCATTCTTGGAAGTATGTAATTTTTAGCTGTGCAAGCTATAACGATTTTGACATAAGTATATGTGGCTATCAGCTCGACGATTTGCCAATAAATTTTGTTACGAAATGACGGTGATTTTTGAGCTCCTCGCACTATTTGATTAGTTAAATGAACTTGCCATATGACAATAAACTCTCCACTTGCGCAGGGTGCAAGGAAGTGTTTATTATTATGATCTTCAATAAGTTTTGTACAAGTAAGTGAATCTGTTATGTAACATACATAATAATACATACCTATGAATATAGAATGTGACGAAATAACATTAAAAAACCGTGATTGAAAAAATATCCAACCATTGATAAGTTAAACATCTGACTACTGAGTCGGAGGTTCCAGCTGCAACTTCCCATGATTTTTACTGAGAATTTATGGTATGTTTGCCAGATGACTTTGCAGTTTCACCACATAATTTGGGTATTTGTTTTGTCAAATCTTTATTTTTTATGTATTTGCTAGTTGCCTGAAATCCAAAAAACATTCTCTAGAAAATTATCATTTCAAGTCTACTGAATTCAATTAATGATTAATTGAACAATATGAATTTATGTATTTGACATGGCGATAACTTGGATTATCAGAAACTAATTGATTAGAAAAAAACACAATATAAACAACAAAGAGAGAATAAACAGTTAATCTGGTGAATATCTGTTATATACATTAATTTGCTCGATTCCTAAATGAGAAAGAGACAGATGGAGTGTGAAATAGTATGAGTGAGAATGAAAGAGAGACGGACGGAGACCCATTGTGGCTAAATAGTAAAAAACCGTTTGTAAGTTCGTCCTAGTATAGATATTCCGTATTAAATAGTCTATAGTTCCTATATAGTGGTACCGGTAACAGTAATGGTGGCAAATGGAATATGACGGTACCAAAAATTGTATTACAGTCTGTCAATGGGAGTTAGAAGGAGGATGTTATGTACCGACGGTTCTCAACTTCTGATATGCACACCTCTCTAAAGAATTATTTTACCTAATAAATGAAAAAATAGTTCAAAATTTATAAAAACGTGAGGTACGTATCTATGTTGAAATAATCTTCGTGGGCACTCCACGCAAATTATTCTGCTTTTACAAATTATTATTCGTTGGCAAATTACTCTACTTATTTAATAAAATTTCATACAACTGGATTCGGTTTTTTCTAGAGTACATTAAAACAAATATTTCTTCATTTTAATATAAGTATTTTTATATAATGTACATAGATTATATGATTATACAATTTGACGGACTTATTAAAAAGAACAGAAACAAAATAAACAGTAGGACAAACAATTATTTAAATGGGAAAGTTAAAAGTATTATATACTAGGCAATAAGATAACTTCAGAATCTTTTTAAAAACCTTCAAGCTAAAATATCTAAATATATCTCATTTGCTATCGGATAATTGAGTTCCGGGTCACTTACAGTCTTACTTATTACGGTCTTAGATTTCGTTAAAAGCTTACTTAACCCACGACTAAAATAGTTAAGATCGGTATTAAAATAATCTTACTTATAAACGTATACAGATATTACTTACTAGTTCACTAAATTATTTACGAACACCCACATTTATTTTTTTCATATGGCCACATTGGCTTCACAGATTGCAAAAATAAAGAATGCATGTAATGCATGTAATTTTTGGATAGCTGACATCGAAAAATGAAAACAAACAAGGCGTTGTGCCATGTTGAGTCAAATTGAACACGATTGCGATGAAGAATAACAAGGAAAATCGTTATAAGTAGTAATTTTATATGTCAATCTCAAATATGAGTCGGAATGTATTATGTGAAAGATCTGCCATTTTGAAATTAAAGTATATCGCGTTAGTCTAGTGTTAAACAACCTCTCAACTCGTCCTAACTTGACGTATATGAAATTAAGTCGTAACAAAGATAGTCACGGTTTATAAGTAAACATTTTTGTTAATCACGCTCTATTATCAGATACTTTAGATTTAGGTAAGACGGTAAGTTAACAATTGTGTTTTCAGTTTGGATCTGTGAGACATTATAAATCATAAGGCTGCAGAATATTTCACCGAATATTTTAAGTAAAATACCCACCCGTCAATTGGCCGTGACGTAAAACAAAATAAAATATTAATTCACAATGAAACGAGGAAATAAGACGCCGGTCAGTGGTCACAGACATTGCAGAAAGAGTGGGAAGGCTAAAATGACAATGGGCATGTCATGTGGCAAGACAGAGAGATGGGCATGTCTTGGTCCTCCAGAACTCTGAATTAGAGACCCTATCATAATAGAAGAAGTGTAGGGAGACCACAGAGGAGATGGACTGACGATATTGTCGATCTGGTGGGACATGAATGGAAGCAGAGTACCCAGGATAGAGAGAAATGGAAAACCCAGAAATAAAATTTTGGTACATTATGATCAGAATATACCTATTAAACTTATAACAGATGCAAGTAATGTAGGAATGTAAGCGATAATTTCCATTTTTACGAGAACAGTATTGAAAGACCAATAGCTTATGCCAGTAAGACTTTTACATCGACGGAATTAAAATACTCAATATTAGATGAGGCTAGTGCAATTATTTTTTGCTAAAAAAAATTCTTTCAATATTTGTATGGAAGAAAATTTATCTTTGCATGTGATAGCTAACCTTTGGTGCATATTTTAGGAGAAAATAAAAATATTCCGATATTAACAGCTAGTAGATTACCAAGATATGCATTAATTTTACAAAATTATGATTATACGATTGAATTTATTAATACGAAAGACAATAAAGCAGATTTCTTGTCTAGACTACCATGAAATTGTATCCAGCAGTGTTGTGAAAGGGGCTAAAAAGAAGAAGAAGAAGAATTCACAATGAAAATATTCAGAGGGGTGACGCCCAATAAAGGTTTAGATCGACTGTGGCGCGTAGTATAAGCTCGATTCATGGACTGAGAACAACCATTAACAATATTAACTGACCGCGCTGACATATCATTTCAACTCTGTCGGGAGTTTCCAACACTACACACTTCCGGATAACAATCTACTCACCTACATACCTTACCAACATTACAACGTTAAATATATTATGTACATATACCTACCCTTTATATTGTTCTGTATTATGGAGCGTGTCACCGCCGCTGCCAACTTAAAGGCGTGCCCCACACACTTTTATTGTATGTAATGCGAAATAAAACGAAAAACAATTAAATTTAGAAGGTGATAAATACGTGTTTATAATGCCATGTTATGATATCATAAACGTAATAATTTTGAATTTTGGTATTAACATTTTTTTTAATTAAAAAATAATTAGACTGGAATTCGGTAATTTTTTTTAAATAATGAATATAATACCTATATAGATTCTCAAACATTCCGTAAAGAAACAGAAATGATTGTGTTATGGATGAACGAAATCAATCGGTCGAGGCGAAATTCGAACCCGCATCCTCTTGGTTACTTATCCAGTGCTCTGCTGGTTATACCACCTATGAGTGTATACCTCGCCCAGCGAAAGATTTCGCCTGACATAACCTGTGCATAAACCAATTTTAGTGCAGAAAAATACTCTAATTTGTATTAACCAATAAAATTAGTTGGCTTTCGACGTTGTGCAGCGAATTACGTGTCACTTTTTCCCTGACCTTTGCATCCATAGATTTTTAACAACGCTTCATAAAACTTTTCGTGCCCATAGCACAATCATTTGGTTTCTATTTTTATATAAAATACTTATTCACTATGTTTTAATTTCAAATAGAATCTATCATAATAGCCGTCCTAGTAGGTACTATAGGAATTAAATTTCGTAAAATTATAATTTAATAATTTAATTTTACAAACAGTTATTAACAAACTGAAATATACCCACCTCCATTATAACATACGTACTTTCCATCATGCCATGTCCCTCGCGGGGTAGGCAGAAACAACCAAATGTCACGTTCTATCCTGGCACGCATCCCTCGCCTCGTCCACAAGCATGCATCATCTCATACTTGTTCCTCTGTTGTTCACACTTCTAACATTTCTGTCTTTCAGAATATTGTAGCCGACCGCCGTGGCACAGTTGGTGAGCCATTTGGTTTCTGTGCGGGCATCCTGGGTTCGATCCGCAGCAGAGGAGAAATTTATTTAAATTAATTTCTCACGCTAATGTTGCTTCTCTGGGCTGGAAACACTGGTTACTTGGAAGAAATTGCCAAATGGCAATAAACTCGCCACTTGCGCAGGGTGCAAGGAAGCATTAATTATTATTATTATCGTTCACGTGGTCGGGCCATCCCTTTCTTGGGCTTCCCCGACCTCTAGTTCCATTCGTGTCAGCACTGTATATTATTTATCTTCGACAGGCGTTACTCATTCATTCTCCTCATGTGGCCAAACCATCTCAATGTGTCACTTTCACTCTATCAATGACACCTTCAATATATTTTGTGAAATGGTCTAAAATTTTCCCCAACATTTTTCAGCGTTAGTACTTTGTACCTACAGTCAGTCAATGACAGTTATTACACGAGATACATTTTTTTTTAAATTGTTTAATTTTTTTAAATTGTTTACTTATTGATATTTGCTAGGTCTGTCCTTGTTATCACTTGTCTTTATCAATTAAACCTCACACTGTTGTTAAACGTATGACATACATACTAGTAACAATATGATGCAATATAAGTGCAATATCTCCCGTAGTAAGGTATGTGGTGTTAGTTCATTAATAATGCGTGGTCCAACGTATTGTATTCAGATAAGCTCACCGGAACATTTCTGACACCATACAATCTATAATAGTCCCACATGAATACCATTAGCCTTGGGACACTTGCATATCTGACGGAAACAATCGCGCCCCATTGTTGATGTCGATAAAAATGACAAAATCAATTCGTATAATGATAGAAACTATACTATATTATTCACAAATCCGCCTCTATTGGTGGCTGTGCCTTATTAAAAAAAAAATGAAAAATTACTATATTATTATATCCATACAAATTTTCAAGGAAAATAAGAATTAATTCGAAAAAAAATACGAACCCTTTTTAAAGTTTTCTTCACATATTGAATTAGGTATCACTAGCATACATTAAATTACTCAATTAATAACTTGTACTGTCAAAATAATCATTTAATTTCATTTGATATATTTTTCTTAATTTTAATTTATTTATTCATCTTTCTGTACATATATATCTACTGTACACTGGCGGGCTTATTGCCATTAGGCAATTTCTTCCAACCAACCAGAAAATTGAATTTTTATAAATATATTATGTTATAATATTTTTTTTTTACATTTTAAACATGTAAAAGCAGTAAAATATTATTGTTGTATATTTATTTTTATTTATTTATTTATTATTAAAAATAACAAAGAAAAATACACAATACAACAATATATACAATTTTTAAAAAGATACATTATAATTTTGTTTTTTTTTTATAACTGAATAAAACTCAAATTTTATTTATGCTCAATCAGATACGCATAGCTTCGTTATGAATACTAAATTGTTCAATTTTATCAAAATATCAAATGAATCAAGCTGAAAATATTTGACTACTTAATGTTACACTGTCATCGGGAATACACAAATTCTGAAAATTTCAATGCTCAACTGGTCAAAATTCCAGAACATACAAACAAGTGAAGTTAAAGAAAAGGGTATATTTTTTTTTTGTTCAAATAAATATTGAACGTTCCTCATTTCTGCTCATCTACTTCGATTTCCTCATTCCTTATCTCAACACTATAGTCAGTATCTTTATTGTTGTATTTTACTTCAACATATTTGCAGTATCACAAAGTAGGTACACTATTGCATACTATAGGGCCTAAATTACTACAACATATTTGCAGTATCACTAAGTAGGTACACAATTGCACATTATAGGGTCTAAGTTACTACAACATATGTATTTGCAGTTTCACTAAGTAGGTACACTATTGCACACTATAGACCTAATTTACTACATCATATTTCAGTATCACTAAGTTGGTACACTATTGCACATTATAGCGCCTAACTAACTACAACATATTTGCAGTATCACTAAGTAGGTACACTATTGCACTACAATATATTTACAACTTGACTATTGTCTGTTTTGGGAGAAACAAAAAACTATTTAAGCGTAGGATGAAACTCAAATGCATTGAAATATTTAAAAAAACTGCATTTAATATATATTGGATAATATGTTAATTTTATGTATTATTCATTAGCTTCATTAGATACACACGTTTTAGGATATAGTAAAAACAACACAGACAAATATGGCGTGACTTTCCTTCCCTTTATTAGGAATTTAAAACAAAATGGCCCACACGTTACGCATTCGTTCAAAATGAAAATTACTTTAGAAGAAAAATGGTCGCGAAATTCCGACGTGGAGGAGAACTTCAAACATATTCGTACAGAGAGAGACACGGAACTCGTTATAATGTATAAATGAGGAAAGCCTTCTTCTCCGTATTTTCCGGAGAACATTATTAAATTGTCATATCATCCAAATATCCCATATATCTTCATAAAGAAAACGACAATCGTATTTTTCTCCCTTCAGGATTAGGGAGCCCGCTTGGCCTGCCCTGATACGGCCGCTCATGCCACGATAATAGTGCAGTCAGGGATATGCAATCCACATTTTAAAACGTCACATTTCAAAACACTAAAATAGGTAGGTATATTATTTCTGTTTCAAATCACATTTATTTCTGAAAATTTCAAATCACATTTATTTAAACAAGTATGTATGAGTTTCGACCGTCTCTTTGTAAGGGCGGATAAAATTTATAATCAAAATTATTGTAAATCGAATATTTTTTAAAGTTGCATATTCGCAAACATTGGATTGCATATATGGAACAATCTTCCAAAGGATAATAAGATGTGCCGAAAATATCAATGAATTCAAAAAGAAATTAAAAAATCATCTTTTCCGCAAATCGTATCCAGATTGTCCTTCATCCGTTCAATATTCCTTTACTTAAAATTATGCCTCTTTACTTTAAATCGACTATTTTTTGTATAATAATTTCATCTGGATTATGTAATATATATAACTAGATCGATTTGTGATTTTTACGTTTTTTTTTAAGTTTTATGTTTCATTTTTTCCAATGTATTAGCTATAGGATTCATTTTTTCGCAAACTGAAAGCGCCCTTGAGGTAACCACGGTTGTCACTAAACGGCGTTCTATAAATTGTCCTGATTATTAATATATAAGGACTGTTGCTTTCATTGTTTACAAAAAAAAACAATTCCTCGATAGATGGCGTTACATAAAAATAAAGTTTCTTCGTTACTTCATAGATGGCGACGGTAAAAACAGCTTATTTTCAAACGATCAGCTTCTCATACTAAAATATATAGAACTTTAAAAATTGCATCGATAAGGGAACTCGATAAGAAGGCATAATTGATGAACGTTGCGCAAGCGCATGAATTGATCAAGTGAACCAGCCGATGACAGGTCGTAAGCCCTGTAGGTGCCTTGAGTTCCTGGTTCTCCTATAATATTCCAACTTCGTCTCTGTTGAGATGTTAAAAAATTAAATGTAAAAAAACCAACTTGTAAGAAAATGTTCATACATTCTTATTAAAATCATTTTAAATATCGGTCTTAGTTGATCATCTATTTATACAACACGCTTCATATCTACAGGTCTATAATTCGAATGCTGGTGAAGTCACTACAATATCAATAATAGACCATATTAATACAAAGCTAACCATCGCTCTTTAATTTACAGTAGTTCATATTTTTTTTATTTTTTTATAATTTTACAGAACCAATAGTTTATAATTTATATTAAAAATGGTTACATTTATTTATTCATTTTGTTTTAATCCTTTTAAATTTTCTTGTAACAGAACGATGTATGATAGAGTTCGGAATGAAGATACAAGGAAAGAATGTAAGATAAAGAAAGATGTAATTAACAGAATGAAAGTTAACACATTGAGATGGTTTGGCCACTTGGGGAGAATGAACGAAGAACGCCTGACGAAGAAAATATACAAAGCTGACAGGAACGGAATAAGAGGTCGCGGGCGCCCAAGAAAAGGATGGCACGACCATGTAAACGATATTTTGAAAGATGGAATTGTAAGAAGCATGAACAACAGACGAACATGTATAAGACGATGTATGAATGTTGATGAGGCGATGAATGTGTGTCAAGATAGAAAAATGTGGCGTTCGGTTCTCTCTGCCTACCCCGTGAGGGACATGGCGTGATGGTATGTATGTATGTATGTATGTATGTAAATTTTCTTTTTATAAGGATAAACTAATAATACAATTAATTTAACAATAGCTAGAATTTTTTTTTTACAAATATAATAATTTTACATATTAATTAATCAAGATTAGTTTAAAATAATAGATATACCATGCTATACTTTCATAAGACATAAATATTTTCAGTAACAGAACACAATAGAAATTGATTGAACCAGATGTATGGACAGAGTGTAGAGTGAGATTGTGGTGTTGCATGGGGGTTGAAACACACCCAGTTAGGCGTCAGAACATGAAATCAGAGAGGAAGGGATGGATCCCGAATCGTGTGACACACGGTGAGCATGCATGCTTCCATGAAATGAATGAATGGGGGAATGGTGTGGTGTTAAGCTTGTAAGGTAATAGGAACGGTTCAACGATGTATTAAGGTATTTCAAAATGTAACAGTTAGCCCCCCCAATGTGATCCATATATTGAATTATCTAAGTACTTGTGCATCATAAAGCAGAGCTGATAATAAATCAACAGAACTTTAATAATACATATTTTATTATTGTTACAGTTTAGAATAAGTTACAAATGGCTGCTATAATATATGTTTTCCCTTCAATCAATATCTTTTTTTTACTTAAATTCGTGGAATATTCACAATTAGGATACAATTCGTGTTGGCAAGTTATTTTATGTTAAATGTTAACTAAGGAGCTTAAAATTTTCAATTTAATTTTGGTTTCTTTTAAAATCACCTTATTTTGAAAAATACGATTACATTGATGTTGCGGGACTCTTTCTTAGAGTTTTGTTAAATCAAATTGCAGATTTACGTTCACCAAATATGTACTTCTTTTCCCAACTTGTTTATGTCAACTACTCTGAAATAAATTAAATAATAATTATCATATATTCATAGTGCCGTTTTATGGTAAAAGACCTTTCCAAGGTCGCTTTTGCCTATTTTTTGGCTCTGCGAAACAGAGAAGTCTAAAGCAATTTCCTGAAAATTATTATTAAAATTAAATCATTGTGAAATTTATTTAAATAAAATACAAACCTTGCAATAGATAACAACGTATGTCTTTTTTTATCGGTGTTATTATTTAAATGTGAATAAGACAGAAAATACGCATTTGTTGAATAAAATAATCTTTGATAATATTTCAAATTAATCACCGTCAAAGTATGAGGTTAAAATATAAAAAAAACTACGTGTATGAAAATCATCAAAAAAAACGTAAGCAGATACATTCATACATCTCATATTACACTGGTTAAATGAATATTTGACGTGAGATCATAATAATAATAAACTTTCATCAAAAGTTATTTCAAATTAAAGATTGTTGCTTCAATAAATTTCTTCGTTTCATAAATAAGTATAACAACAAAGCCTTACATATAACTTTTAGAGCAGTTTGCTTTATTACAACTTTTAAGTTTAAAATTATTACTTGATTTGAGTTTCTCCGTAACACCTGAATTTTATTATTGTATATCTGTGTATACAAATTCTATGAAATATTGAAGTTTTTCACTTACAGTTGTGTATTGTCAGATTCTTACTAAAATGTTTAAACGGCAATGAAATAAAATCGCTTTGGCTCCATTTACACGGTCTTTACAAAAATTTGATTTTAAAAGTTCTCTAATGTATCGGTATAATTGTATTATTTATCAAACGAATATTCTAGAAAATTGCGCCTTGGTGGTATTAATTTTGAATTTTTCGTCTTGTTTCCTTTAATACAAGACGAAACACAGACACAGAGAAACTGTGGAGACACCGTTTTTAATGTGTTTTCAGTCTGGATCTGTGAGACGATTAATATCGTAAGACTCCAGAATGTTGCAACATGTTATTGGGTGCGTGTTAAATCAATATTCGACATAGTAAGCAATATTAAATAAATAATACAAAATCTTATAAGGTGTTTGAAACATAACAATAACTGTATACATTCTTAATAACAATGAAATTAATATTACGCCGTTTTGTAAATATCTCATCTCGAGTGCGCTTTTCGATTTCTACCGAGCATTTATTAAATTCAATTTAGACTATAGTAAACATTTTATTTATATTCCTTAAAATCAAGCCTTTGTATACTCGTTGATATCATGTTTTAATTGTTCTTCGTCGTCAGCCTTCTTTCCTCTACTGCTGGAGATAGGCCTCTTAGTATCCATTTTCTCCCAGCCGTCCTGACATTATCATCAACATTGATACACTGTCTTATACATACTCATCTTGCTAGTAATGCAATTTTACTTAAAATTTCTCAACATGTGTCATGTAAAAAATATACATACTATGAGTTTCGTGTCAATGTTTTTGTGTGTATGGTGTATTGTGAAAACTTTTGTCCTCTGGGAATCTTATATTTGTTTAATAATCTAATAGAAATGTACTTCATAAAAATGCATTTAGAGATTGTCAACATTTCAAGAAGACTAAGTTTAGTTTGTTGATCGACAATTCTTGATAGAGCTCCATTGTATGTTGATATGTTATAAAAATATAAAAATACTTGGTAATAGTTCTATTGTATTTATTAGATTATCGACGCGTTTCGTGCTAGGTACATCGTCAGAATAATTTAAACAGAATCAGAATTTTTCATATATGTCGAGACTTATAAGTATTGACTCATTTCTCAAAAGATGTTTTCTAAGAAACAAGAAGTACACGTCTTCTTTCAGTTATTTAATTAATTTTATATTGTTTTGTTTCAATATGTCTTCAATAATAATTATACATACGCATTCATTAAAACTTTGTTTTCAAAAATTCTCAACTAATACGACAGTTTTAATTTTCATAATTATGATTATTTCACCAAAAGTTGTAATAACTTTATATTGTCATAACCTTCCGATAAGTTATTAGAGCAAGTAATGCGGTACTGAAACCAATTGATAGCTTTGTTGACTTCAAACGTTGAAAGTTGTTTTTGAAGAAAAAGTTGCGTCGACTGTAATAATAATAATCATTATTATGATTGAGTTAGTATTTCAATATGTTACAAACTGTAACTGGAACTTATATATTATATTACTTACATATTTGAAACTTAAGTAAACACTTTCTGATTTCTTAGGAAATTATTTAATTCTGTCTTGTGTCGACTCATTTTCTTATATTGCGTCGTAGTGATAATGGCACTCACAAATAATGAACGTATACATATTTCATACACACTATGGCCCAGTATTTCAGTCGGCCCTTAGGAGTTTAACTCAAGTTTAACCAAAATATTGCGTATTTCAGTACCTAATCTTCCCTTAAATACGTCACTAAACGACAAATATTTAACTCAACGTTTCTGGCGGATCGCGTGTCTTAATCTTGAGTTAAGTATTGTTTCTAGTCTTTTTCGCCAGGTGGCGTACTAATCGCCGCACGCTTTAATGTTTCATTTCATTTTATACTACAAATAACTATGCATAATAATTATAATCATGATTTATTTTTGTTGTTAAAATAAAAGACTTGATATAGAAGTGGTTCATGTATTTAATATTTATTTTCTTTTTTACATAATTATAATGTATTGCCCTTGGTATTGCCTGACAACAAACGAAATAAACTGTCAGCCATAATGAAACGTCAGGCACGCAACTTTATTTTTGCAATGTTTTTTCATCCCACTTTTTAAATTGATCCATCCTGTTTCTATATATAATGTGTATTCTTAAATTTTCTACATAAGACACTATTTTACCATTATCACTTAGTTCCATATCCATCTGTAAAATGTACATACATTTTTCATTGTAGTACAAAATTTAATTTAAAAAAACATCGATCGGTATAAAAAATTGAAAAAGTAACATGCTGTGGAATGAAACAAATAAAATAATGTGTTGTTATAATAATAAAATAATATTTAGTCACAGCTTCGCGTCACGTATCATTTAAGGTTATTACAATTTTGACAGATGCGTTATAGACAATAACCATAGAAAAACGTAAAATATATCTATAGTTGAAGATTACGTAACTGACGTTTCACTTTGCACTGAAATACGCGAATGAATTTTAATCTTCCCTAAACTTTTAACTTGGATTACCAAATCCAACGATTTAAGGGCCAACTGAAATCTCGGGCCTATATGTTTCGTAGAAATTAAGGTTGTTCATAACCCTCAATTTTTCTTTGTCGAATCACGATCTTCTCTATATCTTAGCTCTTATTTTAAAGCGCAATCACCGAGACTATAAAATAAGTAATGTTATAATATGACGTCTCAATATATACAAATATAAAACAAAAAAATAAATCGAATGATTCTTCGATTAAGGTTTTTTCTGCATCTTTCGTTTTCCATTTTCATTTTCAATCATTTTATTTATATTTATTTAACATTATTTTTTTTTTGTTTAACAACATATTTACTATAGTAAAATTGTTGCATTACCTCATCAAAAAGATTTAAACCTTGTTATTTCTCTGATTAGCCCAGCAATTCGTATTTTTATCCTTTATTGTTTTAAGACAGTCTTTCTGGCCTGAGTTGTCGGAAGACATTTTATATTATTATGTTTAGAAATACATCAGCTATTTCTAACAATGATAATATCACAGTTACACTACTCCACAATTACATATGTCTACAATTAAAAATAAAAAATCTTTTATAGTGTTTCACTTAATTACTTAATCATAATATATTTATGGTTGCATTAACAAAAAAACTTTTATATACATATATACACAAATTTATAATGTGATGAGTTTCAAGAAGATGAAAATAGAATATGGTAAAGAAAGAAGAAACTGGGATGGATTAGATGGAAGAAATAGGATAGTTTCACTAACCGATGGTTGCAGTTTCCAGAATAAGTTTTAATGAAGGTTAAGACAGAGATTGCTTTATGGCAATGAACCCGTTTTTACGAGTTTAGAGCGGTCATATTGCGTATTTATCAAAATCATAAGCTGTTTGGATCTCAATAATTTTATCTGTTAAAAATAAATGGCATACGACCGTTTCCGGTATCATGCTAACATAAACACAGCCGTTTCATATAGAAAATAACCACGGTATTCAATATAGAAATAGAAATGAAATCTCTTAATGTTGTACTCGTAAACAATTCAGTGTTAGATAAGAGGGATGTTGTTCCCCAGCCTCACCGCGTCAGAGAGATTGTTTGAAGAGTGAGAGATCGTCTCTCGTCATAAATAATTAACAGGCCGTGTCTTTGGACCCTCACAAAGGATCTTAAATTGTGCGTTTTAAGCATTTTATTGAGGCAAATGACAGTTATGAATTATTGTAATGAGCCGGGGCCCCTCAGCACTTCTCTATCTAAATTTGTCGGTGTAATATTTTAAGCTGGTGCGGCACAGCGCGTAATAAACAACACGTTGTGTGGAATTATTAAGCCTAGGTGGATACAACGCTTTCAAATACCTTCAACATACATTGAACATTGTAGGCTGGAACAGCATTTTAGGGCGCCAGCCTGTTCTATGGAATTGGTGTTAAATGTGTGTCTCCAAACCTTACTATACAGAGACGTACAAATTTTTATTGGTAAATTAGATTAGAATAACTATCCAATTTTAGGTATTTTCACTATTTTTATTTATACACTCTTTGTAGTACCTATATCAACCATTTGACCATATATGGACAGATGGTTAATACAATTTAAAGTGGTTCAGCGAGTGGCTAATATAAGAAGGTGTTTATTATATTTATAGTTAAACGTAAATCTGGTTTGTTTTACTTACTAAAACCAAATAAAAATTTGATACAGTCATTTAAAAGCAAAAGTAATTTTTCAATTGATTTAATTGATATCTTCAATTGTTATCGACGGATTTTTTTAACTTCGCATTTATTTAAATATAGGTATGTAACTTAGCGTGAAGTTTAATTTTATAAAATAAATAAATTATGTATAATCTTCGTTTATCATATTCGCATAAAATAAAAATTGTATTGTGATTTCAAATGTATTAGAAATTATTCCAACACTAACTTTTTTTACATATTTCCCGCGTGAAATAATATTGTAGTGAGATTCTTTCATATTAAAGTTGTTTGAATTTCAAATTGTGAAATCAACTTTAACATAAATCTCTACTTTTTGCTCACAAAAGCGATAAAAACTACGTTTTTATCCCTTCCATGCGTTATAAACTAAAAAGGAAAGTCCATATCCCACGGGAAGAGTAAATCTTTACAAAAGTTTTAACGGAACCAATAGGACATTTTTTTTCTTTTATAACTATCTTCCTTTATATTGTGTGTTACATGTTACATGAATTTTATATAACATTCACAATAATTGAATGCTTATTTCTAAATATTGATTTTGTCATATAAAACAACATTAATCATTTTACGAATTTTCAATCCCAAATACATAAGAAATCTATTAATAGAACAAGTAGGTTCGCCTACATAAATATGCTAAGTAGAAACATAATACAAACTCTTTACTTTTGAATATATCAATATTTTTTCTTAAAATTTCCATTCAATCCTAATGCTATGGCAACATATTATAAGATTGAAAGAAAAAACAGACCAATTCAATTATTCACATAACCTATCTATTCAAAGCGCTAATCTATTCAACAAAATATATTCTAACTAGACAAACTGTACGAAATCTTGAAGCAGTACCTAGAATGAAAACCACACTAGGACAAAAAACTATACATACCTAGCACCTAAACTACATAATATATTTAAAACAAGACATACCAGAAATTTCAACTATCTCATCAACTAATGCAAAAAAATAATATTCAAATGGTTATTTAACAAAGGCAGAGAAGAAAGCGAAAGACTATTGCATAAAGTGAAATGAACAAATAAATACATTGTACTTTTAGACTACCTTACAGTAGGTACCAATAGATTAATACTATACTAAATAAAAATATATGTAATGGCACTCCGACATAGGCATTGGCCTAGTGGAGTGTCTTATCCAGAAATCATCTACAAAGTATAAACACTATAATGAGTAAGTGATTAGAATAAAAAACATAAACTTTAATTTTAAGTTACCTAATTATAGTACTATATATTGTAAGTTATATTGTTCATACATAATATATTATTATATTTGTAAAAAAAAGAATATATAATAAATAAATAAATAAATATTCAAAGCGCCCTTGAGGTGAGGTTATCACAAAAACGGCGCTATAAAAGTCATCCCAGTTTATAACAAATCATTTCACAACTAAATAGCATCTAACGATGCTCGTTGAAAAGTGATACCGGTAAATAGGAGTCGCGTTTTATGAATTAACTGATAGAACGAAAAACTATATAATAATTTTTAATAGATCATTATTTAATATTATTGTCAATAATTATTTTTCTCTTAATTTCGTTATCAAAACACCCGCCGAGTTGACTATTTTACATAAAAAGTCCCCCCAAAAAATATTGCTATGTGTGATAAAAATTTGAAACTTTAATAAACAAATCATGTGAAATTCCCAATTTTAATTATTTATTCGCACGTTAAGCGTTATTGTCGCCATTTAGTGTCAAAATTGCTTTGTACAAGGATTTTAATTGAACGTAAAATAAAATCAAGTTAATAACTTTCAAAACAAACTACTTCCCGAAACATTATTTTTGCTTCATTTCCTTGTTTAAAACATTCACAAAATGGAAGTTACCTACTAATTGTATTATTATTTCAATTTGCCTTATAAATTTTATTTAATAATTGTATAAACTTTGTGCGTTTGTTACAGGCAGTAAAATTATCTTATATATTTTTATGTAACCAAGTAGAGCATTCCACGTGGCAAGCAATCAATTCTTGTACATTTAACTTTATAAAATAAGTAATTAAAATATCTTATTTAGTTTTGTTTTTGTAAATTTTTAAAAATAAAACTTAATTATTAGCACACCTCATTTTTAAGCAATGCATATTGAATAATTACGTTTGATATTCATAACAATAGAGTCATTTCATAATAATTTATTGCACTTCCCACCATTGCCATTATTATGTCCAATTATTGATTTTTTTAATCAATTCGTTACATTGAAATATCTTGTGATTTCGATTGTCTTACAAAGCCTAATTGAATTCAATCACAAATGAATAACTTGAAACCTATTTTTTTTTCATTCTCAAAACAAGTTCAACAATTTTTGTTCTTTCCCAAGGCATTGCTGAAAACCAGCAACACTTAACCGAGAAATTGCTAAGAAATAACCTTTTTGCTATTCATTATTGTTCAGACTAATAAAACTGTTTTTTTAAGGACATTGTTATGAAAAAAACAATATTGGCCTCAAATAAGCGTTTTTATTATTTATATTATTCAATTACAAATTATTTATTAATACACGAGCTAACGAAACAGTAGCTTTTATTTAATTTCTCACATCACACTTTACAATGACAGCGTGTAAGCAAACTACTGCTACCCAACAAGGAAACCCTATTCTATTCAAGGGTTAGCAGTTTACAATTTTGACAATACAATTTTAAACTGGATGACAGTTCCCTCTCTACATTAGATAGGTAGCCATACAGATCACAATACTACTCAAAACTATTATTTCAAGAAACATCACAGCAGACACATAGTTAAATATATGACAATAGTGCGTTTTTCAGTTATAATTTCAAAAATAGTACTAGATATGTAGAAAAGAAACCCATAACTTATTTATTTATTTAATAATAATAATAATAATTAAATTTAAATAGCGCCGTTTTATGATATCAAGACCATTCCAAGGGCGCTCTCACTTAGTTGTTGGCTCTGCGAAACAAAGAAGTCTTAAGTAATTTACTGAAGGTCCCAAGACTCTGCGCTCCACGTACGTCAGAAGGCAATTTATTCCACTTAATGGGTCCGTTTACACTAAAACCACGATCATAGTAGGCCGCTTTATTGGCTCTATCCAATTCCCTTAAATAATTTATACTTTGTGATTCTGATGATCTCAATGTTAAACGTCTTTGTGGTGGTGTATTCCTTTGACATAGTTCTTGAATGTAGTGCGGAGCCAAGTCATGCAGAGCTTTGAAGACCATCAAGCACACTTTATAGTCTATTCGCTCTGGGCATCTCAACCAGTGCAGCTCGTTAAGGAGAGGCGTTATGTGGCATCTTTTGTCAGCCCCATATATAAGCCTCGCAGCTGCGTTAAACACCAGTTGTAATCTGTTAAGTTGACACTTGGGCAGACCAGCATATATAGCGTTACAGTAATCCAACCTAGACACAACAAATGCGTTAATTAGTGTCTTTGCTTCATTTTTGGGCAAGCTTCGGCGGATACCTTTAAGCTGCCTCAGATGGAAGAAACATGAGCTAACAGTTTTATAAATATGCAGGTCGAGTGATAGTTTATTGTCCAAGTGAACGCCCAGGAATTTAAAATTTTTTGATGGTGCAAGTGCTTCTCCGTTGATGTTGATAGGAGCATTTTCAATTAGGTGTTGTCGCCGTGATGAAGCTACCCACATAAATTCTGTTTTTGTTTATTTATTTTGGTAAAACAAACAGGATTAAACCTATAATTATTCTACACGATTCACCTTAAAAGATAATTACATTACTATAAAATTCCAAATTATATAGTACAAAAATTACAAAATAAATTAAAAATCATACAAGGTAGTAGATACAAAATCGAGACAATTCGATTGTCCATCGCTTGTTTACAAAATAAACACTGAGGTAGGTAGGAAACGAAGTATCAAATTCGCAGTACATACATACACTGATATCTATCCCGCATTAAATACTATGCGAGCATAGATTGCACAAGCTCTGCAAATCAAAGCAAGAAAAAATATTTTTTAAATTCATTAAATTCTGAAAAAATGTCTACAAGAGGTCCGGTCAACGATATGCTAATCGCGATTTAGTCTAGGGAGAGGGGAAAAATAGCATAATATATTAGTTTTATATGACTTTAAAAGAAAAAAGTCCCGAGATCTTGTATACATTTTTTTGCGTTGAAATCCAATAGACGCAGTATATTGAGGGCATGTAGTCTGCCATTGACGACATTATATAGGAAAATTAAGCCAACCATTCTTCTTCTTTCCTTTCGGGAATTTATTTTATAAAATTTCATTTTTTTCTCTTAAGTATCTAGATATGATTTCCTTGAGAACTCCATAATCACATTTATAATTACATAATACGTGATTATGGAGTTCACACATGCAGATGTCTATAGAATTTTATTTGTACTATTTTTCCATGGAAATTTTTCTTATAGTAAGATAGATATGCATGGTTTCACAAATTTCATCTGGAACCACAGTTAAGAGACCTTCGTTACGTTAGATATCTAAACCAGATCTCTGAGTCACAAAACAGTCTTGTTTCGTCTCTTCGTTGCAAAGACGTAGCGCCAATGCTCAGGTCCATGCGACAATAGTACGATCACCTGTCCCGCGCACATGTTCTCTGTGATCTTCATCCTCACACCGTCTCATAACACCAGCCTCCATTATTTATCACCCCTGACCCCGTTCCAAACCTACGCCCATGCACCATTATAATTATTTAGGGGTTAAATTAAGGTCGGGTATTCATTTTCAAGCGGTTCGCTCATTGTCGCTCGAGCGATAAACTTATACATTCAGCCCGCCAAATAATATAGGTACCTTTACCATATTATACCTACTCCACCAACCTACGAAGGTTGTAAGTCGCACTATAGGGAGCATTTTATTGCCCCGTGTTCTTTTTACCTATAAAATAACGCTAACTTAATTTTCATCATTTTACGATATAACCGCGTATGAAGATTTCTATATGGATTTTACACAAAAATTAATTCTTGTTCTTGGTAAACGTACAGTCGTATCCTATCGACGCGGTGCCAGAAATTACGGTACAGTTAAACTATAATAAAAATTTCTATAATTTTACGATATTTTTAGTCGAAAGGTTTTTTTGCGGAAATTTACAAAATATTAGATACAAATTACCATAAATCAATTTAAATAATAGGTTATCGTAGGATTCGACAAACAAAAGAATGCGGGTGGCAATTTTATAAAGCGTTGTTGAAAATCTATGGATGCAAATGTCAAGGAAAAAGTGACACGTAAGTTGCTGCACAACGTTAATACAATTTTTTTAATACGAGTATTTTTCTGCACAGGTTATGTCATCTGCATTCTTTCGCTTGCCGAAGTATATCACAAATCTATATTATTTTCAAGATAGTTAGCAACTTATATAGAAGTTAAATACAATTACTTTTTTTTAATATTATCAGAATGATTTTTTTCATTGAACACCACCGAAATACCTACATTAATTCATTTCTAGAATTAAAACAATATACACATACATTTTTGTAATAAACCACCAGTTCCTAGGTGATAAACAATTTATACATTTATTCGTCATCAAAGCCGTTTTTGATTATTTTTTTCCATAGTAACTTTGATTTGTATTAAAACTTTATTTACTTAAGGAAAATAAAAAGATTTAGATAATTACAATGTGTTAATTTTATTATAACCATAATGTGTGGATAAAAAAAATAGTTAGCAAATTTCCAATTTTGAGTAAACCGACCAATATATTTTTTTCTAATATCACTAAAAACACATAAAACAATTAGGAAGACATTTGTGTCATCAATGAAGTCATTTGCAGTAATTAATTTTACGTTCGACGTTTGTATTTCAAGAAATGTCTCGGATAGGAGAGAATACAACGCATCCAATAAATACTAATAATGAACCGTTTTTCCGAGACATGGAACTTAATCTCAACAGCGGACCAGATCGACACAATTGTTTCTCAATGGTGACATATTATGTGTAGGTACAGCTTTCGCAATTAAACCCCGAGATGAAAATGCCAACAGAGGAGAACAAGGAGAAGAAATCAGACCCTTTCAGAGATATCGAAGTGTAATCTTGTTTCGTTTAAAAAGACATGTCGTTATTACGTTTTCTACGAAATCTTTTCATTGGAAATTCACATTTTCAACCATTCATTTCGTTTAGTTAAAATATATAATTATTTTTGTAAACTCACAATATTACATACTTTATTTTTAGTTGGTAGTTATGTCTTATCTTGGAAGAGGTCTAGTATGGTCCGCCTTTGGCAAACTCTCTTACATCCTCAAGTCTCCGAAGTACGCCAATTATCCAAAAAAAGTCTTTCTCCCCATATTGACATATATTATAGCTTAAACTCTTGTGTTTACAAAGAATTACTACATAATTATCAGTTACACAAAGAGTCATGGAAAGGAGAATGCTGGGTATTTCGTATTAGAGATAGACAAACTAACTCGTGGATAAGAGAGATGACCAAAATAACGGACGTTGTCCAAATAGTTGGCAAGCAGAAAAGGAGCTGGGCAGGGCATGTCGCCCGAACCAAAGACTCCAGATCGACTAAGAAAGTGCTAGAACGGGCAAATGAAGTGTTAGAAGGTGGTCTGATGATATTAGACGAGTGGCTGGAGGCGGATGTATGCGGTCTGCCCAAGATAGGGAGCTGTAGAGGTCTCAAGGTGAGGCCTATGTCTATTACTGGACGAAGGAGGGCTGAAGAAGAAGAAAATATAAACCAGTTTCTGGAGTAGCGCAAATACAATATTTGTTCGGGTTTGTCGTGGATATGCATAGTTTCTTTTCAATAGCGGGCTAACATCTTTCGTCAATTTTAAAATTAAATCAATCTTATTCCACCGAAAAAAAATGGTTATGTATACCAATGATTGTAAATCCCTGTGTATAAGGCCGGCGTTGTGAGTTATACACAAACCAAGACAAGGGTGTCCTCTAGCTACCTATCAGCTTTAGTAATTATCACAGTCTGAGCGACAGACTCAATCTATTTGGCTGGGAAAACTGTATATCGTTGGTTAGATGTCATGATAGGAATTTTCTTTGTTATCCTCCCACCGACTGGCTGAGTTTCCCTCCGAAGGATTCGCAAACATTAATTGTGTAGCTGGATCGAGAAAGGATTACTCCTAGCGTGGAAAAATGATCACAGCTGGGAATGTATGAAGCTGACTGGAAACATACAATGGATTTACTTTAAATTGCTCAGTTTCGTTGTACATTATTTTATTATACATTGTTACTTACGAGTCAAATCGGAATTGTAACTTCATATGATTCAATATACAGCGGTGACGGTATTTCTTTGACTAAATCATAGCTTTTGAAAAGCAATAGTTTTTTGAATCATATGTAGTTGATTATTTATTTTAAAATATATATAATAATATAATAAAATATATAATAAATTCTATTAATCTAATTAGTAGAATATTATTTTTTTAATGTCGCACTCAATTAAATTATACAATATTTTCGTAGACAATCTTATTCTTTTTGAGATGTTTTCATCATAAATAATATAAAAAAATATTCTAAATCTACCTATTTTGATTAATTATTAATATTTAATTTTAAAATTGATCTATGTTTTCAAATTATGTTTTTATTTTATCATCTTATTTTCTCAGTATTTTTTTCAATTTTGACAATTTACATTTAATTATGTAAATATTGACTTTACACTCAATACCTAAATGCGTAAGTAGGTACATATTTAATATTCAACTAAACAAGTTCTTTACTGTAGATTTCTTTATTTGTAATCAGGTACCTACAATTGATAAGACTTGAATTATCGATCCAAAATATCAATTTTCATTTCGATTTGAAACATTACCCCCGGATCGTGAACTTTAAACGGCACGATAACGGAACGGAGTGAACTGAGATAATTTGAAATTTAATATAATACTTTGATCAGGAAGTATAAACCCAATGCAAAGATATAACGTACGACCGTCGAAAATTTCAAGAGCAATAACGATATCGGTTATTAGCCATTAAGCGAATAGATTCGGCAAACTATACTCTCCACCTACATCCAAGGAATTGAGATATCGGTATATTATAGGTAAGTATGTACCAAGATATAGATAGGGTTACCATAACTTCCAGACGTAAACGGGGCGTTTTAAAATTTTCGATTTCAAAAACGCATCAATGCTACACTGCTCTAAAAAACATACTTATTGTACCATAATATACATGAGTGGAGAGTGGACATTCTTAGCTCTACTCTTCCACAGTTCAGAAGACATATCGCAGCGTTGGCGATGAGAATGCAGTTGAAATTGGATGCGTTTCTTTGTTTCCCTTTCCTTTTATATTCCTTTTTTCCCGTTTACCACCATAATGCTTAAATTCTTGTTTTTTTTTACATTTTATTATTGTTACATGTTATAGATTTTCAAAGCTTTCAATCTCAGCCTCAGTTTAATTTACTACTTTTTTCTGTTGTTTTTTCGAAGCCGCACACTTTCTTTTCTACCCTGTGTGTGCATACTTTCTGTTTTTGTTTACTTCTTCTTATTCTTTCTCGTAATATTTTTTTTTGTTATGTTCTGACTTGTGTTTTTTTTCTCTTTGGTTTTGTACCACAATATTTTGCATTATTTAATTTGTATGTGCTTTCTGTAAATGGACTAATGTTTTTACCATATTTGTAATAAAAGTTTGTATATGGTCTGTAGATATGCCAATTTAAATAAAATAAAATAAAAAATAAATACATAATGAAAGACAAACCACGCATTCTGTTAATATCAGCATATTCACCAATCACTTTCAGTTTTTCTATCCTCATGGTGTTAATGTGAAAGTGCTCGAATACTTTGACCACTATCAACTCAACATCGACAGTCAAAACATTATGACTGATGTACTGTTGACAGGGTCCTGCGTAAAACATGACGTACAAGATGTATTTTATTTTATTTTTTTATTTTATTTTATAGAATACAACAGCAATACAATAAAGATTTATACAAATATACATAGATAATTTTAATGTTGCCAATTATAGTATTCTAAATATATTAAGGAGAGAGGTGGGGAAGGGAGTGGGGGGAAGCATCGACCACTAGAAACTCATAGTATGATTTACCTCACGTGTCTCAATGTATGAATAATAATAAATTAAAATTAAATTAAAGGAGCACAATTGAAAAGTTAAAGATGTGCACAATAAAACAGAGCACAAATTCACATTTTTTTTTAATACATAAAAACTTTAAACAAACATATCCAATTCCGGATCGCTCAAACAATTTCTATTGTACCCAGCACAAGCTCTATTAATATAAGAATTTAGCGTAAAGTTAGTTTTAGAAGGTTCTATGTAAAAGAGAGACTGGTTTAAGTGAGCTTAGGGTGCGCTGTCGATCAGACCGTTAATAATTTTATATAGAAAACAAATCTCTTGAATTGATCTGCGTGTCTCCAGTAGTTTTGTGTTGTGGTGTTTTAGAGCTTGAAGATAGTTAGAGAAATTTAATCTATTACGAAAATTTAATTGCTTTATATATTTTTTTGAAGATTTTCTATTGCGTTAATATGTGTTTCATTCCATCTTCCAATTACAGTCTTGAAAACAAATTTTTACTTCGGCTTAGGCCAAGACTGCCGAAATTCGTATTCGATTTACCTCAGTATACTGTTAAAAAACGGAACAAATACGAGACACGATGATCAAATATCGTAAACACGGGACGTATGACAGCCCTAGATATAGACATACATACAGAGAGAGACACGCAGAGTCAAAGAGATGCTAACAAAGTTGGGATATTATCCAAGTTTCACAATATTTTCAGACTCACCAGTTTTATTATAGGTCTTATTAAATCACCTATGGAATATAAAAGTTGTTTGTATAAAGTTTCAATTTCGCCCAGGCTAACGAGTACAGTTATATCTGTATAAAAATATATAACTTTCTAAATATGAAAGGTAATATTATGCACAACAAAGCAGAAAAACAATTTCTCCGAGCTGTGTGATGCTTCAGTAACTAATAACGACTTATTTCTTGTTTAACTGTCACTTTCTTTTGTTATCTCACAACCTTCCTTTGCTTCTTCTCTTACAACTAATACCAAACAATTTGCGTCTATACAATTACGCAGACAGGAATATTATTATTTTTATTATTTTAATAACATTTTTTATTGAAAATATTCTCTCTCGCTCTCGTCTCTTGTCTCGTTTTTACAATTTCTTTGCATTTTTTTTTTGTATATCGGACGCTCAACTCACGCTGAAGAAATAAATTAATGCAAATTCATTTTTAATGTGATAATCATTTGCTGTTCTTTATTTTGCATAATTCTTTGACGAGAGATTTTTCTTAAATTTGAGAAATGACTCGGGAATACATTTTTTTTCGCTAAATAAACCATTATATATTATAATTCGACTTCCCTAGAAAACTTTTATTATTAGTCACAAAGGAACAGCAAAATATTATATGTATACATCATTGTCTTACACAGATACTAAAAAAATATACATTTACCAATTAGTAATCTCACTTACGAATTGAAATAGTTGTAGCAAATATTTTGATACATGTTATTCTTATTTGTTTTTTGAATTGATGAATATTGAACCTTAAAACAAGTACGTAAATACATTCCAGTAATTAAGTATATTCTCGTTCATTTCGTACAATTATGTTTTGTTATTTTTAGGGTTATTTGTATAATTGCCCGTCAAAATTGTTGGTCAATTAAAAATAACAAGAACTCGATTCAATCTTTTTTCTATAAATTCTAAACTTATAGATTTATTTATGTTAACGATATCTCGTGTCGTTGTTGTTTTCATCGGCCTCAAAACAAATTAACGAAAACATTCGATGAATGTGCTGAGAAAGTAATTACGAGAAATTAGATGATAATAATACAAATATTTAGCCAGGATTGGAGAAATATCAGGGCAGATTAATAAAGAAGGAGTTTATAAAATGAAAAATTAAGGTCCATTAATGAGACAATATCATCATCTATTAAAGCGTCCACGTCCCGATGATATTTGGAAAATGTTTGGAATTCTCGTAATTACTTTCTTAGCTCGGCATTATCGAGACTCTTACACATTCCTTTTACACAGTTCCTCTTTTACACCGAGGCGCCAGGCGCCATTCTTACAGAATGTCATCAATCAATATTCCTTGAGAATTCTTTAAATCGTTTACACGAGTCTGCTAAATTTGCATTTTTCCTTACACTTTATTATTTATTGTGTAATATTTACTTTTAATTTTTTTATATACCTACATCTTAAAATATAAATCACATATATTCAGAAGTCAAAGATATTTGATGACAAATTTAATATCTTAATATTCTCAATTAAGGCGTAGTGAGAATTATAAAAATAAATATGTAGCTAATAATTAAAATATAAATATTTTGTCCTTTATGATAGCTACACACGGCCTCCTCCTACACAATCTTTGTTAGCTTTAAGAGGGAGGCGATTTAGTATAAGATTATGTTTTATATATATTATATTGATATAATTTATGTATTTTAATAAATAAATATATATAAATATATATAAATTTCTATGGGAGAACTGGTAAATCAGGAATCTACAGGGCTAACGATTCGACATCGGCTGGCTTACGCGACCACTTAAAGCGCCTGCGCAACGTTCACCAACTATTGAGAATAAGTTGGGAACACCATCACCATATTATCTAATTATTTTCATCACGTAGGTACCTAAACCAGCCGATAACGAGTCGTAAGTTCTGTAGGTGCCTGATTTCCGGATTCTCCTATAAAAATATACATTCCCGTTTCGTCTCTATTGATATATTAAATTTGAAATCATAATATATTGGTACTCTGGTTAACAACGAACAAATACTGAGGCAATCACATGCTAATATGACATTTTTCATCTACAAAAGTAACTAATTATAAAATTAGACCTACATATATGATTACTTTTTTCATTTTTGTTTTTTCTTGCATTTTAACTATGTAAAATTATTACATCCACATCGGCGTGTGACAATTTTACTCATTTTACGATAAATTTTAATTATCTATCTATGTACCTCCTAGTGATTTAGTATCACTCCTAATTTCACTTTACCCGCTTGAACAATGGTCACTTTTTTTGTATTGGTCAATGGTCAATTGTATTGACGTGATTGCATTATTACTTTATTAATAAATTTTTCAAATAGAAAACTTAGGAAACTTTTAATGTAATTACAATAATAAAAACAAATAAATATTTAACTAACTATACATAGTTATTTTAAAAAATCAAATACAATCGACTGAGTGGTTTGTTTGCTGTGCTACTGTTTTTTTGTGTGCATGTGTGTGCATGAATATATATGTATATTATTCACAAAATATAATATATTGTATTCAAAAAATGTAATTATAACTATTTCGATACATAATTTACTTATCTAATAATGACTGCGAATGAAATAAATTCATGTTCTATTATCCAATTGAATTTGGTTGGTTAGGTATAGTGTTGATGAGAAGTTAGCACACGACATATTTATTATGAGTGATATTCACACTTTATTCTTCGGTATATAGCACAAGCATTTTGATTACCAAGCTTACAGTCCCACATAGGGATGCAATATTTTATAAAGTAGATTTATAAGGGACATAATAATAAAGTTTCGGTTACAGCTGAGAATTAAATGGGACAGATATTTCAGTGTCACAACACATTGCCATTTTCATTCCCATTTCGGTAACGGGTCTTCCCTTGGCGATGAAAAATCTCAAACGGCGGGAATTTTCCGATGATAAAATAAATTAGAAATATGCAAATCAATGCAAAAATAAGAACAGCAAAAAATACGACGTAAATAGGAAATCTAAGACATTTTTATCTTGTAGAAATTTTCTGTTGCATTTCGACGAATAAAGGTTTATTTTTATTTACATAATTTATATGTAAATTTCGTTTGCAAAACGCGACGCAAAAATTCATAGTCTACAGAGGTATGACAAGAGAGAATACAACGAATCTTGTGAACTATGAATTAATTTTTGTTTACTTTGCTGATTTTGTTGGAAAAATATTTAAAATTCATTAAATCAAATGATGATCATTTAATAGCATATCGATTTGGAAAATAAATTAATAATCAATAAATTGACAAGAAAAATAAATTTAATCAATAAACAAAGATTCAAAATAACTTTTTTTATACACACATATAATACATAGTAATATGCTATGGCCATCTTACAATATTTACAATACAATTTATATATAAACTAGTTGCATGTAACACTTGAGATCCAACTGTCGATGTCGATGGTATGTAGGTACCTATAATTGAAGAATACGTACCAAACTATAAACACTCAAACACAAATTAATAAATATTTTAAGATATTTTAGTTTCTTAAATTTAAAATTCTGAGTATAAAAGTTTTGTAGGCCTATAATTTTCTATATATTCTGAAATTTTAGGCTCTGTGAATTGAGCGGATCAAAAGTTATAAAGGAGGGATGGACACACATACAAATGGACACACAGATACATTAAATGTTCTACGAGTAAATCCATATATATATAGAACATCCTTCGTGGCTCAGTTGGTTAGATATCTGACTGCTGAGCCAAAGGTCTCGGTTTCGATTCCCGGTGGAGACACAGTTTTTCATTGTGTTTTCAGTCTGGATCTGTGAGACGATTAATACCGTAAGTCTTCAGAATGTGGCAACTTATTATTGGGTGCGTGTTAAATTAATATTTGACATAGTACCTGTTAGTTGCCCGAGAAGCAATATTAAATAAATAAATAAACATACATATATGCTACGAAACGTCTAAGTAAGTGTTTTTTGACTTCAAAGTAGAAAAAACATTGAAAAATATAGACCTGGCATACAAATCCTGCGTATCCTGGCTTGATACTTTGTCGATATGTTAAGAGAAATACTATCTCTTGAACAAATAGACACTTGGGAAAAAACATAATATAAATACCAAAAATATCTATATACATAGGTATTGTACTTGTTTGAATGTATTTACCATTAAACGTACATATGTTTGACTCCATTAGTTTGTTGCTAATACGATTTTCCCAAAGTTATTTCGTCAATCGGACGCTATCCCGTCAATCGGACGCTATCCCAAAACTTGTGTTTAATTATGTTGTAACCAATTTGGTCTGTGAATGATATCAATATAAGTTTATAATTAAGTGTAACTTTCATGTTATTATTTTCGATTGAGTATAGTTTTGTACATATAAATTTACAAAACTAGTTTTGGTCTGTTGATTTGTGAGCAGAGATGGAGATGGTGGGGTAGGGAATTAATTCCCGCCTCGAGGAATGTTATTTTGATAGCTATTGGTACAGCAATATTGATGGTTTAATTAGGTACGTATATTTTAAAGTATCTACGTATACGACTTTCCATCATAAAATGTACCTACATATATGATCTATGGAATGAAATAAATAATGAAAGTAAACACACTGCGGTGTATAAATGATCACTGGAAAGAATGAATGAACTACTGAAAAAGAAAATTTATAATTCTGATAGAGATGTACATATAATATATGTATGTACATTGTACTGTACATACTCCCGTATTGAGAGACAAATAATATGCGGATTCAATTTTTCTCTTTATTTCAAATAATATATCATTAAAAAACAATTATTCATTATTTCAAATGAAGACATGTCTCTGATTACGGGTGTAAATGTTTTTTTTTAAATATGTATTACATTAGTGTAAAATTTGAGAGCAATCTTCGTAAACAATTTCAACTACTGGTTAATTTGTAAATAAGATTGTTTTAAAAAAAATATTTGCTAACGTTTATAAAACTTACAGGATATAACAAGAAAGATACTATTTATTTACATTATTTTTTGAAAAATCAGGTAGAGGATCGAAGTATTAAAAAATTTAAAGAATTATTTAAAGACAGCTTAGTAAACTTTTCGTATTCGTTGTATCATTTTTTGGTAAATTTTGCCTATAGTCAAATTTATGTCCATTTTTATTTTACAATGTAATAGAATTAAAAAAAATTTGATGTCTCCGTACAAATAATATGCCAAATTAATATAAAATAGTCTAGAAAATAAATTTTACAAATCAAATATTGAATACTTTTCTATTAAGGCAATAACGGAATAATTCATCGTGGAATCCTCAACAATACGATTAATATTGTTCGACACGATGAAAAGAAATCCCAGTATGAATAGGACCGCATTGGAATATAAGATATTTTTGTCACGGGCATATTAAAAATGATTATTACGAAACCGCCATAATTTGAAATTAAGAAATAATCGGGCCCCCGCGGCCCCGGTATAGCTGCTATTCATCGAAGTGAATAAAACCATCTACAATATTATTTTTTGAAAGGTTTTCAGCCCATCGCATCGGCAGAGTGTAGTTGTAGAAGAAAACATTTTTATTTTCATATTACTTTTCCTTTTATTATATATTTTCCTTTTCGCCATTTTAATATTCCTCCTTTTCGCGATTCAACAATAAAAAAACTTTTAAATCCCCTCGGCCCCCTTCATTTGCCCGCGGGGATGGACCGTCAATAATAATTAACGACGAATTGGGGCAAGTTTTCTTCCATAAATTAAAGCTTATTAATAAATTAAAATTCCCGCGATCCCCGAACCAAAAATACCGCCTACCAACGACATTCTCCCTTACCTTATCAACCCCCCACAAAATTCCCCACTTGTCCTCCTCCCCCCCTTTCAATTTCGCTCCTTTACTTGGGTGTGATTCCCCGCCACTCATACCATGATCCAGTTCCATACCCAGGACAAAATTTGAGAGTATTGTCAGAACCGGATTAAAAATAACTTTCTGCATCACAACAGAAGCTTATAAAATATTTTCATTATAAATCATTTATATATGACACTTTCATTGTTTCACATGACCCCTTTATTAAATAAAATTCGTATAACTTATATAATATAATTAATATCTATAGGTCTATAATTGAATAAATATCGAAATGGTACATTTGTTCACAATTATTATTCTATCACTTTAAAATTGTAAACTGCTAGCCCTAGTACAGTGTTTCCTAGTTGGGCAGCAGTAATCTACTTGTTCGTATTATTGTAAAAAATGGTGTGATACTTACTTTATGTGTCCGGCTGGTTCAAACCCTGCCACTCCAATATGCGGCGCCTACTATCGCCTTGTCGTTTGCTATTACCTATTATGTCTCTAGGGGTGCATCCTTCCCCATAAGTGGACACATCAGAAGATGAATGTTACGCCGCAGTCACATAGAGTGTCATCTTCAGAGAGGTAACCCCATCTTCCGAGGTTCACTTTACATCGTGTGACACCGACCCTTAATCTGTTGAGGGTAGTCCATACACAGTACAGGTCTTTTCCTATTGGGATACCCTCTGCACGTGGATGCATCAACAGCCCCGCTCCAAGGTCCTGTTTCCACAGATCCTTTCTCCTTTGTTGTGAGTTTTCAATCGGGGAGGTGCTTTTAATAATGCTATTTCTGGACTTCAGACGTGAGGCTGTTGGTACGTGGTGATATAGAGGTTGCATACGATCATGAGTTTGTTTGTACCTCTTTGCATCTGCAGCTGTCCTTCGAGTGTGAGGTGTGATAAAAAATAAAAAAATAAAATAAGATTAAAAATCAGTGTTTGCATTTTTTATGTAGGTGTTGTTTTT
The DNA here is from genome assembly GCA_963576475.1 of Molanna angustata. Classification (NCBI taxonomy): domain Eukaryota; kingdom Metazoa; phylum Arthropoda; class Insecta; order Trichoptera; family Molannidae; genus Molanna; species Molanna angustata. The sequence goes on along the minus strand of OY754971.1, from coordinate 10,767,381 downwards.
CGGATTCTATGTCTATAAACTAAGATGTAGATACTTTGTCTAAGATTAATTTGACATGCACCCAATAACAATTTCCCACATTCTGGAGAACTATAATATTAGTCATCTCAAAATCCATATTGAAAACACAATAAAAAACTGTGTCTTCACCGGGTATCGTACCCGGGACCTTTGGTTCAAGAGTCATTTATTATCTAAGCCACGAATTAGCTGGGGCTCGATGATTGACAGTGTTGCAATTTTCGCTTCTTTGCTTTATGGATAGGTACCTCTTAAATTTTACCACTAGAAATTTTGATAAACTTTTTAACTTTTTTCATTGGCAATATCATTTTGTTTTTATGTTTGGAGTTGTATTGAAGTTAAATCCGTGAAATAATTGTGTTTGTTTTAATCCGGCACTGGTAAAGAGATGAATCGTTCCTCTCTAATTACAATTTTCTCATAGGAAAACCTAAAACCTACAGGAATAAGACAAAGTGAGATGCCATTAACGTTTTATTGCGGGCGGTAATGGGCGTTTTCGAATACGAAATTCCATTCAATCGATGCGTTTATTATTACAGGTAGAGAGAATCCTTTGTGGTTTATTGGTACACTACACTACCTCTGTCTTTGATTCCTCAAATGTTTTTATCCACACCACACAACAGATGCAAGTAATTGCCACCTCTCTGAACAAACATACATCCAAACTCTCACTTTGTTTGTTATATAACATGAAGAGAAATTCGTACAGCCCTAGAACAGTTAATAACAAGTGGAGCGTTATTAACCATCAGAGATTTAATAATTTAGTCTTCTTTAGATAAAATACTTAAATAGAAAAAAATACAAGTATTTACTGCTTAGTATATCATTTTCCTCCAGTAATATTCTTATTCAGTGAAATCATGCATGTTTGTGAATAACAAGGGCTATTTTCATGCAAAAATATTCTTTGTTGAATTAAATGCTAACAATTGAGATGTAAAAGGCCACAGTATATTTATTTATTTTTTATTGGTAAAATAAATATTTTACACGCTTAGCATTAAAAATAATTACGTAACTGGGTAAGTACAAAATATATAAGTACAAAAATTAGATAAGTTACAATAGCATGAAAGGTACCCACCCATATTAGATACAAATCAAAAATATCGACTGACCTTCGCGACATGTTTTATAAAGACATAAAAACACTGCTTAGTTGAAAGATGTTGCCAATTGACGAAAATATCGCCACTCGTGCGAGATGCATGCAAGTGTTTATTATATCTTACAAATATGCATACATAAAAAAACTCCAACTGATGCTTTGTAAGGTAGGTATAAAAAATGTAGGTTTTATTTTACATGCAAACTTAACACACATCTTTTTTTTATAATCAGGCATTATGTTATTTTTATGTTTTTTTCTGAGATGTATTGTAAATGAGATAATATATTTTTACATTTTATGGAACGTCTATTTCTTCTTAAATTTCTATATGGCCGAACGTTTTAAAATCACAAGGAATCTTATGTCATATTTTTAGAAGTTGTACAAAGAATTTGTCTCATGGATTTCATCTTAAAATTTTCCATTTATTTTACAAGTTTACAAAATCGTTATTTGTGATTCCGAAGCGCATGATATTTCGTCTGACATAATCCAACGTTTAACTTCACGCCAGGTGATTTCTACGACAGTAGGTACATAGGTATATGGAATTTCCAAAATGCGCGAATTCAACAATAATTCCACACATCCAAGACAGAATTTCCAAATATCTCCTATCCTGAGCAATACCTACTATCTATGTACTAACGCGCGTGTATGGGAAATACGCATCATAATACGGAATAAATAGAATATGCAGGATGTTTAAAAAAATAACACACAATTTATCCGATTGTATAAATAAAATAGATTTTGATATACCTTTCAACTTTAAACGATTTTGGATGTCCGTAGTCTCCCTGGATGCTGCCTGTAAACATCTGCCACGTCATCAACTGTCTCTTCTCTTTCAAAATTATTCCTGAGAATACAACGAAATTACATAATCCTAAGGCCGCTTGCCGTTTTTTATCGGACATCAGGCCAGTTTTTACAACGGAACGTTGCCCGTCGCTCAGTGTACTTTGGAATAGTGTGAGTATTTAAATATTTAAACTTTAACTACAATAACTTTGAATTTAACAATTGCTTTGTACAAAGTATGAAGATTTTGTTTATTTACAATGATACCCTTTACCAGCCCGTTTTCCGGTAAGAAAAATAAGAAAAAACGGCCATTTACAAGCGGACTTATAAAATAATTCGCCACGTTTGCGATTTAATTGCGTGATTGAGTAAAAACGGACATTAATTAGATCTAGAAACAGTTATCTTAATATTGTTTTCAACTGTTAACTGATTTTTTATAAACGGAAAGAGTGTATATGGACGGACAGAACTAATACAAATACTTAGTATTCAACAATAATAACTTAAATAATTCGCAATTAAAATATTTGATTTTACTTGATTTGATTATGCTCGCTTGTGATTCATATCAACTACACCAACATTGTTGACTAGTCACTTTTCTATGATTCTGAAAAAAATTGCGTCAGAGATTGGATTGATGACAGACATTAGGACCAGGCTGATCTATTTTGTGTGAGCTATACCTCCTATGATGATTGTTGAGGTGGTCATTGTGAGTGCAGAATACTGAGATTGTGTGCCTATTTAATGTGGAACGGAAATATCACCTGGTTCATCATTGCTTATATTGTCACTAAAAATTGTAAACGGCAAGCCCTATAACAGGATTTCCTATTTGAACAGCAGTTAAAATAAATACAAATAAAATATATTATTTTATTCATCCTGTATATGTTTGTTTGAAGTGAAAGCATCAAATTCCTAGCATTGAGACATGCCATACCCCACATATCTCCATCGCACCTTCATTGATTACCAGAAGATTATACACTTGACGTATTTGGTAGCCATAGTGATTCTACTTAATGACTTCCCAGATTTATTCCAGCGAAACTGATGGTAACATGACTTTTCATCTCACGCTCTTAAATTTATCACATCGCCTTCAATTTCTTCTCTATTTGTTTAATTTCTCCGGTGAAACAATTTAAGTTTACTAGTTTCAATGCGTAATATAGGCATGTGCCTTAAATAATTTATAATTTAAATGACATTTTTCTAAAAATGAATAAGTAAAAAAATTATGGGAATTTTTACTCACAATTTTCATATTTATTAAAAGATATATTTTCGAGGAAGAATTTTTGATGTTTGATCCAATTTTCAATTTTTTACATTTTGCAAATTTTTCAACTTTAAAGTTTTTTTTATTTTATTAATTTATTTATTTCATGTTTCAATCCCAATGCAAGGAGATGGTTACTTCAAATTTATATTATCTTCCATGATATTACTGATTTCCTTTATTATAGCAGTGAACGATTTCAATATACAAAATAATTTTGTTCTAATGTAAAACTTAATATAACTTTTGAATATTTTTATCGTAATATTCGCTGCTCGCTGTATTGTTAAACTTTGTGTGTATTTTAGGAGTAAATTAAAAGTAATTGTATATAATGTTTTACGTTAACTGTTATTAACAGTAAACACTTGCATTGTCAAGGTACATGCATTTTTGTTAGTATATATAAATTATCAATAAATTTTACTGTATGCGATATATTTTTGGTAACTTGTAGTTCCTGCATAGATTTGAATTTTGTATCACACTTTTTAAGTTTATTGTATGTAAGTATATCTTGTTAAGGATAATTATCCTAAAGCGGCTTAATTGTTTATGAACTTGATTTCCTTCAGAGGCCATTGTATTCCTGGTTCTCCGCTCACACTTTCATTCATAATTAATTAATAAATTGTCAGAAGTGCCTCTAGTAGGTACATAACTGGCTAGTGTATTAGTACGAAATGACTCTAACCTGGTATTCCCACATTTTTCAACATTCTCATTAGGTTCCACTATAGAATGGCGAATATCCGTTCTAAACCGTAATTACACAAATTTAAGACTATATCCTGTCTGATTAAACTTTCCGCGGCCTTATACGCGGCACTGTAACATAATTACAGACGTGCCTTAGACCTACATATTATAATTAACATGCATGGTTGTGTCGTCATCAGATAAATTCTAACAGCGTTGCATGTTAACTGGAAACAACTTTTTATCAAACTTTTCTTAACACGCATTTTATTAAGCCTTATTTTCTTACATTTCATTATTGTAGATTAATATTTTCTTATTTATATCTTGACAATGTATTAAACCAATTATTTTATTAAGCCTTATTTTCTTACACTTCATTTATGTAGTTTAATATCTTCTTATTTATATCTTGACAATGGATGTATTTATGGATAATGTTTGATTTTTTTTTCAATGTTTATTGACTGGTATTTCAACAATCAAATGTTCCATTAGAAGTTTGTCTTATGATAATATTCACATTTCGTGATGTTACTACGGTTTTTTTAGTTAGATTTGTTGAAGAGATATAACAATATTTACTATTAACATGATACTAGAGAAACCCGGCACCTCCTGAGCTGCCTATGTATAATTAAAAATGTAATCCTCGTGTAATCTGAAATTTCTATTATAATTTCATCCCTTCAGTAGCACACGTCCTTTTAGTGTCTCTCGTCTCTCCCATCCCTTCAGAGAGAAAGTCAAATGACATTTATGTTCGTATTCTTATGGCGATCATTTTCAGTAAATTCTTTTGTGAGATATGAAATTAATAAAAATGTTTACTTCAGTGTTCGCTTTTGGAGAGACCGCGTCGAACGCATGAACGACAATAGAATTGTCAAAATTGCACAGTTTCATACTGCACAAAAAGCTAATTAAAAGAGTTATTAACAAAAAAGACAATTTTACCCACATCGGAATTAATATTTAAATAATTTGAAGTCCTTGATATTAGACAACTTTATATAAAAAGTTGTTATTTGTTATTTTTTGTATACCCATTGCTATACAAAAAATAACAGTCACATTCCCATAAGTCATATTCCCAACACTAGACAAAATGAACAAAATCTTGCAGAAGTAACTAGAATGAAAACCACACAAGGACAAAACAATTATACATACCTAGCACCAAAACTACATATGTAACAATCTAAAACAAAACATAACAGAAAATTAAACTCCTTCAGTAACTAAAGCAAAAAAAAAGAGTATTTAATTGGTTATTTAACAAAGGCAGAGAAGAAAGCGAAAGATTATTACACATAATGAACTGAACAAATATAATTTACAATTTATATAGATTAAAAGAAACTGTGTTCAAACTGACAGGAATTAAACACTAAACAACTATAAATATAAACACTAAACAACTATAAATATAAACACTAAACAACTATAAATATAAACACTAAACAACTATAAATATAATGGCATACCAACACAGGAGTTTCGTATCCAGAAATCTCTACAAAACCAATAAAACCCAAAAATTCAGAAGACTACACGGAAAACCTGCAAAGTGATGGAAGGACAGTAATTGGACCTCCTCATCCCAGGATAGTCCACAAATAACCTGATAATACACGATGAAGAAAAAGAAAAAATATATATCCAGAAACTGTCCCGGGTATACGATCGACAGTTCACTTAATTTTCATTGCAATCGAATGAACGGTTTAGGAACGCATACCGTACATACATACTTCTTCACATTTTCGTTTGCTTACCTACAAACATATTTTTTTAAACATAGGTGTATGAATATCGACGAGGCGATGAACGTGTGTCAAGATAGAAATAAGTGGCGTTCGGATCTCTTTGCCAACCCCGTGAGGGACATGGCGTATGTAGATTTACTTCCTACCTAGTTCAATACTCGGAGCAAACTATCCGCTTTGTTCGATCAAAATGGAATAATAATGATGATTCCAAAATTAAACCTTGGAACCTGTCGACCTGAAATTTGTCCGGTAAGAAATGAGAGACAAATTAGTTGGGATCTCCAATTATTCGATTCTGTCCACAGATTGTCTAAAAATAACATAGGTTAATCGCCTTACGTAGCACGTAGGTAATAGGAGATTTTTTCCGCTTCAGTAGGCACTTCTCCTTATGTATAAATGTAACATAATGTAGGTACCCAACTCTATAGATATATACTTCTTTCTTGCGGCCAACTATCCTTTCACGTGAGGTCTACCTATGTATACCTATAAGTATGGGGGAATCCTTTTGAATTACACTTTATACATTTGAGACAACACATGAGATCCAACTATCGATGTGGTTAGTCATGTATAAATTGAGAATACGTACAAAACTATAAAACCTCCAATCTAAAATTCGCTACTGCATATGGGTACTGTAAAAGGCCCCTTCACAGAACGCTAAGTGAGCGACAAGAAAAAAATGCATAGCACGAAAAGTAGCTCATGGAGCCCTCTTGATTAGCAATCTCGGCACCATAGTGCAAAAGAACAATCGACGAATGTGAATGGAAGATTCACACTCGTGGACTTCAGATCTTTTTAAATGAGAAATATCAGGGGTATGACCAAGATCTCTGTAAAAATTAACCTACTGAGAATCCAACAAGAGTAAGGCACCATAATTATGACAAGACTTCTTAAAGGCTTTAAAATTGTTCGTCGAGATCACAAAATCCAACCCAAAATATAGAATATTTCAAGATAATGTTTTCCTATACTAAATATGATTGTCTGGATAGTAAAGTGTGGATTGCAATCCTTTTTTCCTTACGGTATGCATGTATGTATGAAGATGAAGTAACAAACCATACGAGTTTTCGTTGATATTGTGTTTTTTGGCATACGAATCGTATGAAACGATATCGTCACTATAAATATTTATTACCAAAATTGTTAAAAATAGTTTTGGCTAATATATTGCTACAATGTGTATATTTTTAGTGAGTGTAAATGGAAGACGTGATTTCTTGTATTCTTCCGTAGTAAATCACGCTTTATGCTATAACGCTTCATACTGACGGATGTTATCTCCGAAAGCTACCAGTACTCAGGGTTTATATTATTCAATCATCGTTCCCTACTGTGGTATCCTTTTATATGAAAAAATCAGCCTTTATAGTATGACAACTCTGGCAGTTGCTGGTCAGTAATATTTTGAATATACTCGTAGAAAAACTAATTTGTAACAATTTATGACATAATCAATCGAAATTAAAGTATATGTATGTATGAGCAATCTCATTTTTTTCTCATTTCTCACCACAATCCTTTTATATATCTTGAAAAACATTGTTTTTGGCACCTTTAACACTCATTTTATCACATTATTTATAAACTATAAACATACAAATACTCTTTATTAACATTTAGACCGTTATTTAGACATTCAATTCTCTGCAATCCTGTTGAGCGAATATATGTGCGTTGCAAATGACACAGCAGGGCGAATAGAAAGCCCAACAAGGAACTGCTTCTGTTCGTAGGTACCTACCCCAATGGCCCACACCAAATTCAAATTACGGTTCTCTCCCTTTGACACATCTTAATAGGTTTCCTCCATCTACTATACTCTAACTCTATCATGAACACACTGTAGATACATATACCAATACTATATACATATTATATACCTACCTTCTTTTCAATAATAATCCAGATCATACCAATGTGCCAACCACGACAAGTTTTGATCTCCTGTGAAAAAAAAATCTATGCGTATTTTACATATTTAGTTCGTCAATTCACGGTGAAACTGCAAAATGACAGAATAAAACGCTAATTTTAGTTCACTGCCTTTTAATCAAAGACAGTTCTTTCTGTTCTTTCTGTGTTGTTTGTCCAATTGTTGAAAACCAGCAACACTCCTGGGAAACCTGATAGTGTGCAGCTGAGCAATTGCCTTTTTGCTGTCCATTATTGCTCAGACATATAAAAATGATTGTAATGAAAGAAAATTGTAATGTAACAAACAATACTGGCCTCAAAAATCATTATTTTTATAAATAGACTGAAATACAAAAATCTTTTTATACATAACTCTTCTCAGACCTGTCGTTGTGGATGGAGCTAAAATACTGGGTCTTAACAAAAAGAGAAGAAAATAGCCTCTTGATATTTGAAAGAAAAATCCTGAGAAAGATTTCAGTAAATAATAATGGACTTTAATGGAGTTTGTAGGATGCGATATAATCAACATTATACAAGTCATACAAAGTACATGGAATGCAGTGGTTAGGATATGGTAGCCGAATGAATGATGAGCGTATCCCCAAAAAGATTACTAACACTAATCAAGAGGTCAGAAGAAGTAGAGGCAGGCCCAAGGTAAGATGACACAGAAGATAAGGGCGATCAGAATTGTAAACTAAGATCAGAGCGGGGGAGGGAAGGGACGGATGGAAAAGTATTCTGAAGGAGGCCAGGACCCACACAGGACTGTAGCGCCAATCATGATGATGATGATGAAATATAATATAATATAATATATAAAGACTGAAGGCAACGAATAGAAGGGAATGGAGGAGACTCTTGGACCCAGGGCTATAGAGATTATGATGATGATGATATAAAGACTGATATAGGTAAACAGAAAGAGAAACGAAAACTTATATTTATTTCTACATATATCATAGATATTTTTCAATATTTCCGATTGATTAATCGTTTTGTTACTGTATTTACGCATGTGTTGAAGTGAATTTTTACTTTTTCAGTGGTCAAAATTTTACCATTATTTTTTTGTTCTGGCATTTTCAAACTTCAAAAAATGTTTAATTTTTTTGTATATATTATATATATTTTAAAAGGTTTTCCTTTCTTGTATTTTTATTGTTATAAATTGTGGTATAAATTATTATTTATTTTGAAAATTTCTCGTATGATTTATTATGTGCATAAATAATATTTGTGTTATTTCAGTACAATTCTTAAAAATTCATATTTTCGTGTATTTTGTGGATTTGTTTCTGCCTTAAAACAATACTATTTTTTTATTTATAAAAAATATACACAATACAGAATTAGATATTTTCTTTAAAATTGAAGTGAATACACGTTTCAATTTATTTATTATGAAAATATGTATGTAGTAGGTATTTGTTTAATTGTGTATTAAAAAAAAACATTTGAAAGGTCAGCATGATTTTATTTATTCAAAGAAAAACCTCCGCGTGGATCTGTATTATTTTTCTATGGAAATAATTTTGTTTATGAAAATCTCATAATAATTTATTAAAAATAATATTTTGTAAAATTACAAGGTTACATACATTGCCTGAAACTAGGCGTTTCCTCAAAATTGCTTGTCATTCGTAATTTTACTTTTTAACTTTCGTGTTTTAAAGTGAAAATTGACAATTTCACATCAGAAATTCAAACAAATCTTTGATATTTAATACAAATAATAAGCTAGAGACGAAATCACGGTATTCAATTAAATTTATTGATAAAAATATGCTATAATTTTAAAAAAATCTAGAGATTTAAAAAAATCTAGAGAGAGATAAATTAAGAAGAGAAGAAATAAGACGCCGAACAAGAGTCACAGATATTATGGATCGAATTGCTAAGTTGAAGTGGCAATGAGCTGGACATATGGCTCGACAGGAGGATACTAGGTGGGCTCCCAGAATCCTACAGTGGAGGCCCTGGACCAAAAATAGAAGTGTCGGAAGACCCCCCAAAAGGTGGTTCGATGACATAGTCCAGCCAACTGGAAGTACCTGGATGCGAAAGGGGAGAGACGAATGGAAGAGGCCTACATCCAGCTAAAAATGGCTAAAGAAGAAGAAGAAGAAATTTGTAAAATTAATTAAATAATTATTTGCGCTGATACTCAATTAAAAAGAGAATAAAGTGAAGTAACCATAATGTATCTTTTATGGTATGTGGAAGGGCTTAGGGGATCTCTAATTATTGAAAATTATATTCAGAAATTTCCTTGTTTACATATTTCCAACCCTACTTTAGAGTTATTCAATAAAGTGACTGTAAAGGCGTCGAGTGTACGACTCTCTAGAGAGTAATCCGCGAATCTGCTGAAATTTCAAAACGTTCAAACTTTAATAAGGATGACAGTTTCAAACTCTCCGCGTTATACGGAAAAGTCAATTCTCAACAGGATAAAAATAAAAAGAGTTAAAACAAACTGCACAGATAAACTGAACACTGAATTTCTATAGGTTCAACTGTTACATTATTTTTCACACAAAAATGCACATCGCCGCTTCACGTTTATCCAAACATTTAATTTTATGTTTCAATTCTGATCGAATCAATTGAAAATAAAATCAATTTTTAAAATTAAATTTTGCTGGAATCAATTTTACGTCAGTCTTCTTCTTCTTCTTTATTTTTGCCTTGTCCTACTTTAGGTTGGGTCGGCTCTCCTAATCTTTCGGCGCCAGGGTGATCAGTCCTGTATTTTCGGGGCTGGTAATTATTGGGCTTTATTCGTAAGCTAACTCATATAACCACACCACGTGGTTAGTACCTAAACGTCCTTTTTCTTTCCTGTTTTCCGGGAGTGCTAGAGCAGTTTGCATCACATGATCAATTTTACGTCAGTATTTTTATAAATTCATAATACCTATTTAATATAAATCGAGGCTTACACTACACACTTTCATATAAAAATGCAATTAAATGAAGATACTTTACAAATATAAAAAAAAACACAAGTTCTATCAAGAATTGTCGATCGACAAATTTAACTAAGTGAAATTAAATAATTTCTTTAGCACCGGTTTCATAAATATATCATTCTAAGAGCACCGGAATTTTTTTGCATAATTTTAATATCCTACATATAATTATAATATACATATAATTGTAAAAATGCCACGTGTAAAACAGTCATATCATTTATGAATAATAATTGGTTGTAAACAATATTTATATATCTTTATAATGTTTTGAAGAAGTCTAAAAGTTGGTATATTTACGAAAATTTATTACAGTGAAACTGTAAAATATCATATTAATTTTATCGGTAATATTTAACGTATTCGTAACTTTTAATCGTCTATACTCCTCACAGTACGAATGTACCTACTTCAAAACTCAATAAGTTAAATGATGAAATTCCTTCATTCAAAATGTGGTTTCGAGTTATCGAGTGTGCCTATGCCGTATACGAAGAGGCATATAAAATATTATAGCCGCGTATATCCGTCACTGCCGAAAGAGTCATAATTTCATGTCATAATTTGGTTAAGAGAGATCATTCAAAAGACTCGATCCGATTCAATCTGAGTCGTCCTAGATTAGGTGCCGTGTCCCAACCCTGAGGACAGGGTCGGGAGAAGAAAGTGGGACAATATAATCGGATAAGGAAACACGAGGCGTCAGATTAGTGTTAGCCGAGCCCTTTGCTTGTTCCACACCGCCCCGACTCGCACAATACACCCTAGTTTCTCATGCCTGAATAAACAAACACCCTTTAAATGGAATCCAATTTTCAATTACCGCCATTTTGTGTAAAGTTATGACTGTAATCCCAGCGGCAGAAGCTATTCCAAATATCCCCACAACTCCTGGCAATATCAGACAAAGAGATGAACAAATTAAAATATTGACTAGAGTCTCCCGCCGTCGACACTGCTCCAAGTCTCACCCTTTTTGCGACGAATCCCCATTTTTTTCCGCGGCTATTATTTGCATTCGGATCAAGTTTTCACGATAGAAGTTCCTTCGATGGATCTCGGAGAAAAAGACTACCGTAGAAGTTCCAATTATTTCACAGCGGCCGCTTCTCAGGTTAATTATTTGAAGACTCGGATAAGATGTCTTTGATCCGAAGTCTCCATTGGTACTATAAACTTCAAGTATTATAACTTCTGCGTTTGATCTATCTTTAGTACCTACCATCGCAATTAAACAGACTAACCGACTATCGCACTTATAAGTAGGTCTATACTTATAGGTGACTTTTTACTAATCCAAAATTAAAAACTGCAATGTTTTATACCTCCCTCGATCGATTTCTCTTTTCATTCTCACCTGAGAAATAAAACAGTCGTTTCTTAAACATTTATAATGTTTATCAATTTCAGAATTTAACCATTGCATAACTTGCACCCATAACTTCTGCCAAAAATATTATGGTAAAAAAATCACACTCTTAGATTAAAATAACGTTATAACCATTGCAATTTAAATATATTCAACCGATGTAAACCCAATGTACATAATATGAACGTATTTCGGTCGTAATTTTCAGTAGGTACTCAATGCAGACAAGTCAATGCATGTGACAGACAATTTACGAGTACAAACTCAGCAAATATTCATATTATCTGAGTCAGCAGTAAATAATTACAACTAACACACGATATGAATGGAAAACAATGTTTGAAATTTGATGATATCAAAAATAATTGAATTGAAAAATTCAATAGTGAAACTCAATTCCTAAATATTCGTATGTATATATTTTCGTCGCAAATATTTATATTCATCTTCCCTCGATCCCTGCATACATTCAATTTCACTTTTCTCTTTAATCTTGGTCTATTTTCCAAATGACGCCATAAAACATTCAATGTAACCATAAAATAAGACGAACGTACAAAAAACAATTCCACGTACAACGCTCACAGTAGTATTACGTACGGTATGTTATGTTATCAACTACACTGAATATAATCTAGACTGTGTGTCTTACGATCGGGCCATATAAATGTATGAAGACTGTCGGTGTTTTTCTGTTGAGTGGGTTGATGTCGGTAGTTTAGGATGAGAAACTGGGAGGGATATGTGTCAGAGACGCGAGAGTTGAGCTGGGCCGAACATCAATTATATACCACCCCCTAGCTTTTTATAGGATAATCGAGAAGTAGAAATGGTTTTTCCACGATTTGGCTCGCATTCAATTCTTTCCTGTGACACAATGTACACTGGTTACAATAAAACTTCCAGACCCACCAGAGATTCTGACTCTTCGATTAATTCTATGGCGGAAATATAAAAAAAAAAAACAAATATATTATTTTGTCTTCTTTACCTACCTGAATATTATTAAGTTTTTCGATAAAATATATTGTCTTTGCATTGAACAACACATATCCGCAATAATTGTGACACTGGTGTATTCAATAACACATATCCGCGATATCGCAGGAGTATATCGGCAATGACTCAGTGATATGAAGCATGGAATACCTAAATTCTTTATTCCACCCCACTCCCCCTCAATTTCTACATATCCCATAAGCATCTGCATGTTTTAGTTTTGTTTTAATTAAAGTCTTCTTTATTTTTTATATTTTAAATCTTTAATTTTAATTTCTTATGTCTTATTTATTTAATTAATCTTAGCAATTTGCTGTATGCTTCCCCTTAAATTAAATGTATATATATATATATATATATATATATATATATATATATATATATATATATATATATATATATATACCTATATATATATATATATATATATATATATATATATATATATATATATATATATATATATATATATATATATATATATATATATATATATATATATATATATATATATATATATATATATATATATATATATATATATATATATATATATATATATATATATATATATATATATATATATATATATATATATATATATATATATATATATATATATATATATATATATATATATATATATATATGAAAAAGAATTTTCTGGGTTAACCCGTGTCAGATAGTCCTGAGAAGGACTGTTTAAGACCTGACGTTTCGCCCGAATATCATCGGGCATTGTCGAAGGAACGCAACGAAAACCGAGCGAGAACGAACGCGCGCGAAACACGACCGCACACACCTAAGGCTTTCCGTCAAGTGAGAAGCGCCAGTCTATGCATGAGCGCAGAGGTAGCGAGCGGGTAGGTTCCCCTCCCCCCTCTACCCCTTCACTCCCCGCACCTATTAGCTATTTGTTCTATTATTTGTACCGTTAAGCCGACTTTGCGAACGAGTTGTCATTTTACTAGTGGGTTTTTCAAATATTGTTTGTTTTGTTATGTGTGGAGGTATTGAATTTCTAATTATTACTTTAGTTTTATGAGTATTACTATCTAGAATATTTGTCCATGTTTGAGGAATTCTTATCGCGTCATTTCTGCTGTTCATATTATTTGCATGTTTGAAAATCTCAATTGCCTCTCTGTATATGCGTTGGTTCGGAATTTAAGTTAGCGATGGTGGATGAATTTTCGAAATCAATAGTGTGGCCTTCGTTAAGAACGTGTTGGACTAACGACGAAGTTAACTTCTTATTTTTGACGTCCACTCTATGTTCTGCTACTCGTGAGGATATTTTTCTATTGGAGCGACCGATGTATACTTTGTCACACGAATTGCATGGAATTTTATATACTCCGTGCGACTCGAGTGCAACTGAATCTTTGGGATTGCGAAGAAAGGTAGATATTTTATTTTCTGTTCTGAAAATTGTTTTTATGTTATTTTTCTTCAGAATGCGGCTTATCTTGTCTGTCGTGCCCTTGATATATGGCAAAAAAGCTATTGAAGTCGGAGGAAGTTCTGGTTTTTTGATATTTTTATTACTGTAGCGTCTAATAGATTGTTCGATTCGTGATTTTGAATAACCGTTGGAGATGAGAGCGTTTTTGAGACAGTCAAGTTCGTTGTTTATGTTATTATTATCAGATAGTCTGAAGGATCGGGTCACTAGAGTATTAATTATAGAAGATAATTGAGTCGGGCTATGGTTTGAATTTGCATTTAGATATCTGTTTGTGTGAGTAGGCTTTCTATAAACTGTATGACCAAGTGTGCCATCGTCATTTTTGATGACAAGGACATCCAAGAAAGGTAAGCTATTATTTTCTTCGATTTCCATAGTAAATTGAATGTCCGAGTGGAAACTATTAATATATTTTAGAAAATCTGTCAGTTTATCGGTACCGTGGGGCCATATAACAAAAATGTCGTCGACATATCTACGCCATAAGAGTGGTTTTAAATTTGTCTGTTTTAAAATATCGGTTTCTAGGAATGTCATGAATATGTTGGCAATAACCGGACTTAAGGATGAGCCCATCGGAGCACCTTCTGTTTGCTTGTATATTTTTCCTTCAAATTGAAAGTAGGTATTATTTAGACAGTGATCGATTAAATTGATGATATCTTTTGATAATTTTAACTTTGTTTTTAATAATTCGATTGACTCTTTGATGGGAATTTTAGTGAATAATGACACTACATCAAAGCTTACCAGAGTGTCACCTGTGTTTATTTTATAGTTAGATAGTGTGTTTATAAAATGTTCAGAATTTTTAATGTAAGAGTCTGATTTTTCAACATGGGGCTGTAATTCTTTAGCAAGGTATTTAGCAAGTGATTGAAGGGGGGATCCGTATGAGCTAACTATGGGCCTTAAGGGTACTTCTGCTTTATGTACTTTAGGTAGACCGTATATTTTTGGGATCCGTGACGATTTTTCTCGTGGGATAAGTTGTTTTTGGAGTTCGGAATCGAATTTGGTGGACATTATTTTAGATTTTGTTGTCTTTTCTAAGTAAGTGGTAGGGTCCGATTTGTTTTCTTTGTAAATTGAATCTGAGAGAATGTCACGCATTTTAATTATGTACTCATCGGAGTTCATTAAAACGGTCGCGTTTCCCTTATCAGCCGGTAGAACAATTATATCTCGGTTAGATTTTAATGCTTTGAGGGCTTTAAATTCTTCCGAAGACATATTTCTTTTAGGGTCGCGAGCTTTTCTTATGATATGACACGTCTCTTGGCGGATTGTTTCGGCAAGTTTTTCTGGTAGTTTAGAGATGGAGGTTTCGATACCGGTAACTATTTCTTCTTTGGGTATCTGTGAAGGGACCACACCAAAATTAAACCCTTTCATCAGAACTGAAACGGTGGCGTTGTCGAGCTGCTGGTTAGTAAGATTGTGAATAATTTTATTTGAATCTAGAGTAGGAGGATTAAAAGTAGATATATTACGCTGGAGTGATTCATATTTATTTATTTGACGTTTGGTTGTAAGTTGTGAATTTAATTCAACGCGTTGTGTAACTAAATCTTCTAAAATATTCCAGAGCAACGGATGTAATAAATTTGATAATTTTAAATGTAACGATAAAATATTTTCACTGACCTTATTTAGTAGGAAGCGAACGTTGTGAATTTCATCCCGGAGTAGAGCAAGGCTAGCGTCGTTCAGGATTCTTGTAGACGAACGACGTTTCTGTGCACGTGGTTTTAACTTGAACGCGATAGGAATTATGTTTGTATCACGACATCGACGTAAAAATGACAAATCACACAACAATTTAGCACGTTTGGACTGTAGCTTTTCGTACGTTTTACACAACCGAAAATTATCCTCCCCGTAGAGGTATACTATGTTAACTTTTAGGTTTTCACGGGTATAAGATGAAAAAGAATTTTCTGGGTTAACCCGTGTCAGATAGTCCTGAGAAGGACTGTTTAAGACCTGACGTTTCGCCCGAATATCATCGGGCATTGTCGAAGGAACGCAACGAAAACCGAGCGAGAACGAACGCGCGCGAAACACGACCGCACACACCTAAGGCTTTCCGTCAAGTGAGAAGCGCCAGTCTATGCATGAGCGCAGAGGTAGCGAGCGGGTAGGTTCCCCTCCCCCCTCTACCCCTTCACTCCCCGCACCTATTAGCTATTTGTTCTATTATTTGTACCGTTAAGCCGACTTTGCGAACGAGTTGTCATTTTACTAGTGGGTTTTTCAAATATTGTTTGTTTTGTTATGTGTGGAGGTATTGAATTTCTAATTATTACTTTAGTTTTATGAGTATTACTATCTAGAATATTTGTCCATGTTTGAGGAATTCTTATCGCGTCATTTCTGCTGTTCATATTATTTGCATGTTTGAAAATCTCAATTGCCTCTCTGTATATGCGTTGTGGTTCGGAATTTAAGTTAGCGATGGTGGATGAATTTTCGAAATCAATAGTGTGGCCTTCGTTAAGAACGTGTTGGACTAACGACGAAGTTAACTTCTTATTTTTGACGTCCACTCTATGTTCTGCTACTCGTGAGGATATTTTTCTATTGGAGCGACCGATGTATACTTTGTCACACGAATTGCATGGAATTTTATATACTCCGTGCGACTCGAGTGCAACTGAATCTTTGGGATTGCGAAGAAAGGTAGATATTTTATTTTCTGTTCTGAAAATTGTTTTTATGTTATTTTTCTTCAGAATGCGGCTTATCTTGTCTGTCGTGCCCTTGATATATGGCAAAAAAGCTATTGAAGTCGGAGGAAGTTCTGGTTTTTTGATATTTTTATTACTGTAGCGTCTAATAGATTGTTCGATTCGTGATTTTGAATAACCGTTGGAGATGAGAGCGTTTTTGAGACAGTCAAGTTCGTTGTTTATGTTATTATTATCAGATAGTCTGAAGGATCGGGTCACTAGAGTATTAATTATAGAAGATAATTGAGTCGGGCTATGGTTTGAATTTGCATTTAGATATCTGTTTGTGTGAGTAGGCTTTCTATAAACTGTATGACCAAGTGTGCCATCGTCATTTTTGATGACAAGGACATCCAAGAAAGGTAAGCTATTATTTTCTTCGATTTCCATAGTAAATTGAATGTCCGAGTGGAAACTATTAATATATTTTAGAAAATCTGTCAGTTTATCGGTACCGTGGGGCCATATAACAAAAATGTCGTCGACATATCTACGCCATAAGAGTGGTTTTAAATTTGTCTGTTTTAAAATATCGGTTTCTAGGAATGTCATGAATATGTTGGCAATAACCGGACTTAAGGATGAGCCCATCGGAGCACCTTCTGTTTGCTTGTATATTTTTCCTTCAAATTGAAAGTAGGTATTATTTAGACAGTGATCGATTAAATTGATGATATCTTTTGATAATTTTAACTTTGTTTTTAATAATTCGATTGACTCTTTGATGGGAATTTTAGTGAATAATGACACTACATCAAAGCTTACCAGAGTGTCACCTGTGTTTATTTTATAGTTAGATAGTGTGTTTATAAAATGTTCAGAATTTTTAATGTAAGAGTCTGATTTTTCAACATGGGGCTGTAATTCTTTAGCAAGGTATTTAGCAAGTGATTGAAGGGGGGATCCGTATGAGCTAACTATGGGCCTTAAGGGTACTTCTGCTTTATGTACTTTAGGTAGACCGTATATTTTTGGGATCCGTGACGATTTTTCTCGTGGGATAAGTTGTTTTTGGAGTTCGGAATCGAATTTGGTGGACATTATTTTAGATTTTGTTGTCTTTTCTAAGTAAGTGGTAGGGTCCGATTTGTTTTCTTTGTAAATTGAATCTGAGAGAAGTCCGGTTATTGCCAACATATTCATGACATTCCTAGAAACCGATATTTTAAAACAGACAAATTTAAAACCACTCTTATGGCGTAGATATGTCGACGACATTTTTGTTATATGGCCCCACGGTACCGATAAACTGACAGATTTTCTAAAATATATTAATAGTTTCCACTCGGACATTCAATTTACTATGGAAATCGAAGAAAATAATAGCTTACCTTTCTTGGATGTCCTTGTCATCAAAAATGACGATGGCACACTTGGTCATACAGTTTATAGAAAGCCTACTCACACAAACAGATATCTAAATGCAAATTCAAACCATAGCCCGACTCAATTATCTTCTATAATTAATACTCTAGTGACCCGATCCTTCAGACTATCTGATAATAATAACATAAACAACGAACTTGACTGTCTCAAAAACGCTCTCATCTCCAACGGTTATTCAAAATCACGAATCGAACAATCTATTAGACGCTACAGTAATAAAAATATCAAAAAACCAGAACTTCCTCCGACTTCAATAGCTTTTTTGCCATATATCAAGGGCACGACAGACAAGATAAGCCGCATTCTGAAGAAAAATAACATAAAAACAATTTTCAGAACAGAAAATAAAATATCTACCTTTCTTCGCAATCCCAAAGATTCAGTTGCACTCGAGTCGCACGGAGTATATAAAATTCCATGCAATTCGTGTGACAAAGTATACATCGGTCGCTCCAATAGAAAAATATCCTCACGAGTAGCAGAACATAGAGTGGACGTCAAAAATAAGAAGTTAACTTCGTCGTTAGTCCAACACGTTCTTAACGAAGGCCACACTATTGATTTCGAAAATTCATCCACCATCGCTAACTTAAATTCCGAACCACAACGCATATACAGAGAGGCAATTGAGATTTTCAAACATGCAAATAATATGAACAGCAGAAATGACGCGATAAGAATTCCTCAAACATGGACAAATATTCTAGATAGTAATACTCATAAAACTAAAGTAATAATTAGAAATTCAATACCTCCACACATAACAAAACAAACAATATTTGAAAAACCCACTAGTAAAATGACAACTCGTTCGCAAAGTCGGCTTAACGGTACAAATAATAGAACAAATAGCTAATAGGTGCGGGGAGTGAAGGGGTAGAGGGGGGAGGGGAACCTACCCGCTCGCTACCTCTGCGCTCATGCATAGACTGGCGCTTCTCACTTGACGGAAAGCCTTAGGTGTGTGCGGTCGTGTTTCGCGCGCGTTCGTTCTCGCTCGGTTTTCGTTGCGTTCCTTCGACAATGCCCGATGATATTCGGGCGAAACGTCAGGTCTTAAACAGTCCTTCTCAGGACTATCTGACACGGGTTAACCCAGAAAATTCTTTTTCATCTTATACCCGTGAAAACCTAAAAGTTAACATATATATATATATATATATATATATATATATATATATATATATATATATATATATATATATATATATATATATATATATATATATATATATATATATATATATATATATATATATATATATATATATATATATATATATATATATATATATATATATATATATATATATATATATATATATATATATATATATATATATATATATATATATATATATATATATATATATATATATATATATATATATATATATATATATATATATATATATATATATATATATATATATATATATATATATATATATATATATATATATATATATATATATATATATATATATATATATCAGAATAATTTATGTATTCTGTTTTTACCAATTTCAGCAACGGTGTTTTTTTTTCTTTTTACGAGTCATTACAAAAAAATGTAAACTTCTACAATACCGCTATTTTACTTTCTGACTTAAATTTAAATTCATGTAAAAATTTTAATTTCTCTTGAATCATTTAAAGGAAGCAATTGAAGAATCTTGGTATGATAAATGAAAACCATAACTTAAAAAAATGAACCTATATCTTATTGCTTTGGTTCATAATTAATTATATGTGGGTATATTGAAATAATTTTACAGTAAAAAATAAAAATATTAATTTATTTCGGGATTAATATTTAAATTGAGTTGGTCTACATTTTTAAAATCCATTACTCTTGTTTTTATTTCTGATGGCTCGTTTTAGATTCAATAAAAATATTGTGTACCTATAAAATAAAACACACTGCAGACATTATTTTTATACTGACCAAATATATGTTCAAAAACATCGACACAAGCAAATCATCGAAGTATATCTAGTAACTATGTATTAGGAAAGATCGGTTTGGATACTATAACAATTTCTCCCTATCTCAAATCGTAAAAATATACATATACACAGTTGTATGACAATATCCCGCATAGCAAACCTACGGCACAAATAACATTGTAGGATGTATTGTTGTATTATACACAATTGTGTCGTAGTACTATATTTTGTATTATTGTACCGACCCATAGGTCTCCCATAGTATACAAATCCAGTGTGCACCATGAATGAGACTGAATTGTATAGTCAACGGACATTCAGGATTGTGTATTTCAATACGCAGAAGAAGAGAGAATATATAGGTAACTCCCCATCGGTTTCATCGGCATTTTCCTTAAAAAGACACAAATAAGAAAGTACGCTTTCTCTTTTACTTCACTCATTCTTGCGTCCCGAGAACTGCTTGTATTTATCAATACAATCTGATTTCTATAGCAGCGATTTTGAAAATAAATAAATTTTATACTCATTAACTTATTGTTCATGGTTTTACTCATAGGGACTTTTCGTCTGTTATAAATCAACCAAATACTGCATTTCTAAATTTACTGCATTCAACATTATCAATATTACGAGTATATATTATACTGATTATTTAGTTCGACAGTTCAATTTTTCAAAATCTCATTTTATTTTTATTCTGTACGAGTATAAAATAATAAAATAAAGCACGCCAAAATCCATAAAAAAATACAGAAAATACACAATTTTTAAATCGATTTCTTCACAAATATTTTTTTCTTTTAGTAGAAATTTTTTTCGAAATGTCCACCTTATAGTTTATTTTTTTTATTCACTGAGAGAAAAATAGTAATTTCCAGAATTATATTTTTATTGACAATAACATCTCAATAGAGACGAAGATGGAATATTGTAGAAGAACCAGGAACTCAAGCACCTACAGGGCTTACGAACTGTCATCGGCTGGTTTATGTGATCACTTTATGCGCTTGCGCAACGTTCACCAATTATGCCTTTATTGAGTTCCCTTATCAATATAAATAATATTATTTATATTATTGATAAGGGAACTCAATAAAGGCATAATTGGTGAACGTTGCGCAAGCGCATAAAGTGATCACGTTAACCAGCCGATGACAGTTCATAAGCCCTGTAGGTACCTGAGTTCCTGGTTCTTCTATAATATTCCAGCTTCGTCTCTATTGAGATGTTATTGTCAATAAAAATATCATTTGACTCCCGATAGGAAAAAAATCTAATGTTTGCGTATATGCAATTAAAAAATATATTCGAATACCAGAATTCTGTTCATGTTCATTTCATCAGGGTAATTCTGGTTCCATAATATTTTTATACGCACATGTCATTACACCATGTCTCTAATGGGGTAAGCAGGGAGAATCGAACGCCATATTTTTCTATCCTGGCACGCAACCGTCGACTCATCAACATACATTCATCGTCTGTTGTTCAAGCTTCTTGCATTACCCTCTTTCAGAATATCGTTCACAAGGTCGAGCCATCTTTTTCTTGGACCGCCCGACCTCTCATTTCATTCCTGTCCGCATTGTAATAATAATAATAATAATAATAATTAACACTTCTTTGCACCATGCGCAAGTGGCGAGTTTATTGCCGTATGGCAATTTCTTCCAACTAACCAGTGTTTCCAGCCCAGAGAAGCAATATTTGCGTGAGAAATGAATTTAAATATATTTCTCCTCTACTGGGAATCGAACCCAGGACGCCCGCACAGAAACCGAACGGCTTACCAACAGTGCCACGGCGGTCGGCGGATTTATTTTTCGTATATTATTACAGAATATATTAATTATTATTCTTATAACTGTATGAATTATAATATTTTATGTGGGATAAATTATATCATAACACACTCGTGCCTTTGATTGTCCGGACGTCAATTTTATTGCTTTTATATGATTTTTGTCGTCTATTATTATATATTTACACACTAACGTTGAAGTTGATCGAGTTAAAAAGGCAATTCTTTTAACAAATAGACAAAATCTCGTCATTTGTACGGTTTACGATTTGATATAACAATGTCAAGATCCTTAAAATCGACTCCTCGATTTAAGTGCCAACCTTAAAGTATTGAAATGTCGGGTGATGAAGCAAGAGATGACAACGTAAAAACGATAAGTGTGACAGTAAAATTTTATATATTTACATGTCTTCATTGTCACAAGCACTTTTCTATTATTATTTCATGTTTTCTTTGTCACAGAAACACTCTTCCATTACTATTCCAACAGAATGTGATGTGAAATGGGGTTAGATTAAGACTGTATGTGACGAACCAGGGCCACATCTACACTTTAAAGCGCCTTGGCCACTGTCGTATACTCGGGTTATTTTCTTATTATTAATTATGGATGTATTTGTTGTAGATACTGTATTACACCACTGGCACTAAATTTACAAAACGCCCCCTTTTCCTTGAGTATCCTCATTGGGTGCCTACCTTTTAATACCAACATTATTTAAGGCATCACTTTGGTTGGTTGAAAAAAACGCCATATTATGGCAAATAAACCGTATTTGTGCACCACAAAATTCAACTCAGAAAAATCTTTCAATATATTTGATGTTCGTATTTATTTGATTGTAATTTTATTTTTACTCCAACTCGAAATATAAATAAAATACAATCATATACGTATTCATCCGTAGTTATTATTGAGAAAAAAGCTAAGCATCTCTGTGTCATTGAAATATAATTGAAATAATAGTACTAAGTAATTGAATTCAAATATTTTTTTCTTTTAATTTGTCATTCTTTCGGATTCTTCTTAAAATTTGGTAGCCCAGATTTCTTGCGCCTAGCGCAACCGCACTATTCGGAACTATGATGTTTCGGGGCCTGTGACGAAGACAGAATCGTAACTGAAGTATTATATATGATTTGATACATTTCACTTTATATTATATATGATTTGATACATTTCACTTTATATTATATATGATTTGATACATTTCACTTTATATTATATATGATTTGATACATTTCACTTTATATATCTACCAACAAGCGGATACATATCTGTTATTACCAAAAGTTGCCGTAAGACACAACAAAAATTGAAATTACTGGTTTCAAAAATGACCTTTTTCGCAAAGAGCTGGAACACAATAACATATATAGATGAAATATACATCCTCGTAGTACCTATTTGTCAATTATAGGGGCTTATTTTTAAGGGGATTTTTAAGAGTAGGCAGTATTTATTTTGCAGCGAATGAGTTCAAAACCTCTAATTTATAATGCAACGCACTCAGTTAATTTGCAATAATTATTACCGTAGCTGAAAAATAAATTAAATCCTTGATACTTAAAAAGCATTTATTTTATTTGAGTTACTAATAATGGAGTAAAAAAATCTATTGTAAAAAAATCGTTTGTAACAAAATGATAAAAATTATCTGACAAGTTAAATAAATTATTCGTTGACTTGACAAATACCTTAAAAATGAACAAATTCGTTTATATTTTTGCATAACTCTAATACTAGTTATATATTTCTTTCTGAAAACGTCCTATCATAAAAAAACCTTAGCAAAACTCATTTTTTTCAAATAATCGTGTTATATTTTAACATAATTATTAAAAAATACAGTTAAAATAAATGTAAACAAAATATTATTCGTAGACAAAGTTTAGATTAATTTTAATATTTACCTACGCTTTGTTAAAACAACAACGAATTGATATTAAAAATAATCTGTTAACATTTGCGTAATCTCGCAACAGCGAGAAAAAAATGCAAACTGTGAAATTTCATTTTAACAGCCTGTAAATTTTTACACGGCTTGTGGCTTTATTAAAAATGTACAAAAAACGTTTAATATTCCCACTCGAAATATGTAGAATACCGACACTCTACGTCAAGTGGCGTTGTGGGTTTTGGTGTGTGTGTGTATCTTTTTAAATATGAATTGCATGTTTGCACAGCTCTTGACCTCACACACCTTCCCGCGTGGGAATCCACGTCGGACAAATTATTAGGAGCAGTGTTGTTGCAAATAATAAAAACAGCTCGTAATTTTAATTGTACGTGTATTTACAAATTCGAAATAACGTTTATTTTTACAAGTCGATTAATTGAATTTCCATTGGGATTATACCAATAGCTGGAACAGAAAATTTGAATTAAAACAAAAACTTATCTTTTTATTTCGAATAGAATTTGTGGACAGTTGATAGTAGATATGGATGAATGTTAGTTTTATAGTCTCTATGTTTTGACCACATAAATTGTAGTCCCTATTGAAATAAATACTTTTTCGCTTAATGGGTATTTATTTTTCAGTTAGGAATGGTTTCATTTTTATAAATATTTATTACCGTTTTACATATAAATTTAAACTATCTATAGTACCCGGTGATAGAGCGTGATTATCAAAAAAGTTTACTTATAAACCGTGACTATCTTTATTACACCTTTATTTAGTAGACGTCAAGTTAGGACGAGTCGAGAGGTTGTTTAACGCTTGACTAACGCATCATACCAAATATTTCAATCCGACGCATATTTGAGATTGACAGAAAAATGTTATCCTTATAACGTTTTTCTTTATTATTCTTCATCGCAACGTGTTTAAATTGACCTATGTATTTTTTGACATCTGTGAAGCCATATGAAAAAATAAATTAGGGTGTTCGTAAACAATTTGGTGAACTAGTTAGTCACATCTTAGAATACGTTTATATGTAAGATTTTTTAATACCGATCTTAGCTAAGTCGGGAGTATCTACATAGTTGCGCGTTCAGTAAGTTTTTAACAAAATCTAATAAATAATAACCTTAAATTACTCGTGTCTTATAAGTAAGACCGTTGACTTTTTAGAACGAGTCACAATACCATTTTTACGTTTTATTTTTGACAAGTGAACAAATGTCACAATAAATCAATATTTCAATTCCTAACAAAAGATAAAATCAATAAACATTATTTGTCGCGGAATTCTTCCTTCACTGGCTTATAATCACTAGTTAGGTGTAAGAAATATGAAGGTATTTAGAAATTAATTACCTTGGCACTTACACAGGGTGCAAGTAAATTTTGTTCATTATTGATATTAAATGTTGTGTTATATTATGAAATCTTCCTATGTAGTTCCAAACTGTAACTAACTTGTATGACGCAATTCGGTGATCATTTATTCAACAGTAAATTTAATCCTAAACGGAGTCCGTATCTTAACAACCTCCCTTTCCAATTCCCCATCCTGCAGATGGTCCAAAGCTTCTTTGACTGAAACCATCACCAGGATATTAGAATCCCTTACCCTTGTCCGTTATCCGGACAATCAGTGAGAGATGGCTCAAATCATTTTGTTTGTACGACAAACCAAATGGCAAGTAAACCATAGCTTAAAAAATATATAAAACCTCATTTTTTCACATGTGTACATAAGTTTTCAAATATTGTATTAATTTTTATACATATTATAAAGCAATCATTAACATGGTCGATTGTCAATAAAACTGAAGATGGTTAGAGAGTGACCTATTTAATGTAGTAATGGATTATTTTTTAACCAAAACCAGAATTCTTATTTAACTTTGCTAAAAATTTATAAAAATGTTTTACTATTCTTTTCTTCATTTAAAAAATTATTTAAATTCTTCAGAATATGGTAGGTACCTGTATTATTATTTTTATTTTCAAACTGTAATGATCACAATCATCACTCAAATAATTGTATTCATCGATTATTGTGAACGACATTCTTACTTCTTCAAATCCATCCATACTTTTCGTCACTTCTATGATTATATAGTGTATTTACATTTATGTTTTTATAGTAAGTACCTAAACATTGTTAAAACGCGCCCTACACGCCCTAGTACACTATTTTTTGTATGAAATAAATAAAGAGAAAAAGAAAGTTAGTATCATGAAGTAATTTTGATTTGTAAATAAAAATAACACATTTATTTGACTGTATCTCTTTAACTGCGTCATTTCAGTGAATTAATTCGTATCCATAATTTCTGGACATATAACAACATATACATTATAATCACTTTCAACAAACGTTATCTCTGCGGGTCTGTTTTATTGTTCATGGTCGTATTATTTTTAAGCAAATAAATTAACAGATGCGGCTTTTAAGTTTCCCTCGGCTGGCAGCTTGGACATCCGTCATCTGTCCATCCCCTCTACCACCGCTATCCCCTCAAGCCTCTTCGGACACGTCATCAATCTACAGCCCCCCCTCCGCCATCCCCTAAAGTCGGACTATTAAGTCATCCATCGGTAAAGCAAGCTACTTGGCCATTTCCACTTGCGCTAAAATAACCTACCCTTACAATAATAAATTGTACATCCACTTACCGTATGCATATTAGCAAAAAAAATTATTTATTTTTATTTTTAGAAATGTATATTTCCAACTGTAATAAAATTCCGTTACAAATCAAACGATTGTGTTTTTTATTTTGCATTTGACAGTTATCTTAAATACTCGGCGATATATGTACAAACAAAACGAGAATAAAAATTTCATTAGCATTTAAACTAGTACTAGTACATTTTAAACTAGTACTGCCTCAGAACAGACTATGTCTAGCGAGGCAGTAAAATTTCCAAATGTGTGAAAAAAAAAATTATTGTAAAACTGTAATTATGTATAAATTAAATTGTATTTTGTTCCTTTGTAATATTTATACTGTTGGAAATATATTATTCATTCATTCATTCATTCATTTCATGACAGCCCTTATATGAAAACAATCTTCAAACTTCTGTCAAGAAGCATGGCAAGAAGGAAGTTATTTTTCAATATTTTGTTAAACATTCATCTTTTTTACCTTTTTATGCTTTTATTTTATTTTTATTTTGATGCTCTTTGCCAGTGTGCATAGAGTAAGATGGGCGGTGTATCAATACATAAAAACCAAGTGAAAAAAAATAAGGTATTACCTATTTCCAACAATATCTGAAGATAAAGTGTAGCCATCGAAAGCGCATATGGTTTTAATATAAACCCACTCCGTAGATAAAAACTTCCTTGGTTTGTTGTTCTTTTTATATTTTTTCTTAAGTAAACATAACAAAAATAATTCTTTTAATAATATTTACCGTGAACTTCCACATGAACGAGACGTCATTATACTCAATAACTGTAAAAAAATTCCTAAATCTACCGTCGTTAGTAAGTATT
Source organism: Molanna angustata (assembly GCA_963576475.1). Lineage (NCBI taxonomy): Eukaryota > Metazoa > Arthropoda > Insecta > Trichoptera > Molannidae > Molanna > Molanna angustata. The sequence continues at coordinate 10,739,641 of OY754971.1, read as the reverse complement.
GATGTCTTTCATTTAAAAATATTATCGTTAAGTCATGAGACCAACTCGTTTTCTCAGACCAGAGCTACCTACTATCATAAATATCGGATGGGTACATTCTGCTTATATCATCACCGTGTTTGTAAGAATCACGAGGGAGGTTTTCAACCCTTTCGCCACAATGAGTGACACGTTAGTGGCGCATTTTTTACTCGAAGCACTCGTGCTGAGCGAAGGGAATTAAGAATGGAAAGCATTTTTTTTAAATACCCATCTGGGTTAAACGGTTTCACACCTTTGAGTTGAGCCTTTACAGAGCATCTTTAGCCACTATTGTACTTCGTTACGTATTCTTGTCTAGCGACCTCAAAAAAAAATACTCCTCTTCTATTCTTGCGGATGAAAAAAAAGAACTTTTCCGCCTCAAAAATGAGTACGATCAATTAATATGTATCTGAAAAGGAAATTTTGTTTTGTTTACTTATATATTTTTTATTTCTCACCATAAAAATATTAATTTCTTTTTTTTCTTCTACCGATTCTTTAATTTCTTTTCGTGTGACGTATTTTTTCCATCATATTTTGTTAAAGCCTAATTTTCGTGAAATCATATTGCCTTTAGTTAAATTTTAAATTATCTAAGCTACTCGTATAAAAATCTTAACTAACCTAACATTTAGGAACTCATATTTTTAACAGTAAATTACTCCAAAATTAATTGATTCTGTGTAGTTGTCATGATTGAATGCTTATTATAATTATTATAATATTCAAATATAAATAGATATTTATTAATCGGTTCGCGTATTATATATAATGAATATGTGAGAGTTATTGACGCGTGTTAGTAAGTAAACATCCATCACAACTGATTCTTGGCAGAATATAATTTATTAAAATGTTTACATTAAAACATCGATGTTTACTCTAAAACAAAGCTATCAAATTTCTGTGTAATATAACCGCTTTTAAAAACATTGATTTCACTATTACCCAACAACTCTTATTCACAGAGAGAGAAAGAGAAAGAAAACAGGATATTGATTACTCCGTCAAAATTAAATTTCTGTTGGTAGTTGAAATTTGAAAATGATCTTTTTAATAATATTACAACTCGTTGCTGAAAAAAGCAAATATTTGACTTGGAGAAAACGCTCGCGTCGTATCCGTTCAAAATTCAAACTAGAGGAGCGATTAAAATGGAACTTTTTAATAACGCCTGGATAAATATTTTTAAACAGAAACCTTTACCCCTACATAAATTTAACTAAACCAAACACCGAACAAAACAACTAGAAGTTCCATTAAAGCTCTTATCCAGTTAGAAACCTCTAATGTATTATCCGATTATTAATGCATTAGTATGGTACATAGAAATGGTCTTAATTATATACAATAGTTTGTTAACCGCCACCCCTTCAGCTACTGTTAGTTCTTTGTTTTCTTTCCAATGTAATAATATCATCATATTAAGAGATGTAGTTTACCCACGTTTGTTGAAAACTAAACACTTAACAGTTGGATGTTTCAATAATATAACAGGTCATTTTGCTATCCTTAAGGGAGGACGTTGAAGTATTTTACATCTCGTTCAAAATGAGTTGTTTTGTTAAGACAACAAAGAAACTCCATCTTCATTAAATGCAACTTGATACTGTTTACTAATCTAACGCTATAACAATTCTCATTCCAAAAGATATAATGAGTTTATTCGGATCGAATTATTTTCTTCTTTGTTGTACGTGACTAATTAGTAAATGAGTTAAAAGATTTGTTAATCTATTTATAAACAAGTAGGTACTAGTTGGAGTTTATGTCAAATACTTACTTATAATACTTAAATTTTACTGCGTAAAATATTATGTATTTCTTATTAATAATATATCTTTGATCTCCCTATATTTTTTTTCTACGTACATAAGTGATTGAGGCTAAGTTCTCTAAGGCTCTCAATTGACATTATAATTATATAAATTAATCAGCAAAGGTACACTAGCGATACACAAAAAAATAATGAAGAAAATAGATTTAAGATTTAGAGAAAAATAAGGAAACAATAACTATAGTTTTTAGATGATTTTTAGAAAAATTGCTTCTTCGAAACCTGTTTTTCCTTTTGCATCTGGCGGGAGATTCCTTAATCGGGACAGCATGAATTTCAGGATTGATTTATTTGATATTTTTTTGAGATTTTTAAAGAAAATCAATGTATAGGTAAACATTTAATTATGTTTATCAGGTACATATTTCAGGTACCTATTCTATAGGAACATGTATATTTAAGTTTGTCAGTGAAGTAGATCGAACGGTACCCACATAGTTTTATGTATGAGTCCATAAATTCTTAATCCGTCTTGCAAACAGCACAACATGTCGAAGCTACACCGAGCATTATGACATTTTCAAATCGACGAACCAGGAAATGCAGTTAGCAGAATGCACCCTGGAACGAGAAAAATTGGGGGTGAGAGAGAGAGAAGGGGGGAAGACCCCTTTCAGTGTTTCGATTAGCCCCGGGAGGCCAATCTGCCCCCTCTGCCCACAATCAAAGAGACTGTCATTCCTATGACTGATGAATGAGAAAGTGATGCAGCATTTTCGTATTCCGTCATCTTTGGTCATTTATAGTTTCTTGGCCTTCTGTAACCCTAAAATAATAATCAATTTGTGTCATAGCTGTGGTATATTTCATTCGTTTTTCTACATTTATTTTCACTTTGTTGATAATAACGATTTCTCGACGATTAACAAATAACGATAACGATGTACTATAAGATAGTAACGATTTCTCAATTAACAACGAGCCTCTTATATTTATTTTCAATATGTTGTACTATGTAACATGAGACAGTTACGATTTCTCAATTAACAACGTGTATTTATTTTCACTTTGTTGTACTATGTAACATGGGATAGTTACGATTTCTCAATTAACAACGAGCCTCTTATATTTATTTTCACTGTGTTGTACTATGTAACATGGGATAGTTACGATTTCTCAATTAACAACGAGCCTCTTATATTTATTTTCACTGTGTTGTACTATGTAACATGGGATAGTTACGATTTCTCAATTAACAACGAGCCTCTTATATTTATTTTCACTGTGTTGTACTATGTAACATGAGATAGTTACGATTTCTCAATTAACAACAAGCCTCTTATATTTCACATTCACGAAGACTTTTTATTATTATATTTTTAGCATAGATAGCAAATCCTTTTCAGTATTATATCAAGTAAATATATCTGAAAGTAAGCCAAATCAATTTTATATTGATATAATTTGTGTATTTTACATTGAGTTTTTTAAATGTGCATTATTTCTTATGAATTTATTTCTCAAAATTATTTAAAATTATTTAATTTTTAATTAAAAAAAATCATTTACACTTTCGTTTGTCAAAATAGTATATATTGGTATAAGATTGCATTAGAAAAACAAGTCAGAATACCAATTTATAAAAAATAAATGATTATTTTTTTCTCGTACAACAGGTTTTATTTATAAAATAATTGAATAATTTCACAGTTTTTCGATCTGCTACATGTTTGATTTATCAAAATAATGACGTAATACCTAATTGTAAATATTGATTGTTCAAAAGATGTGTCTTTCGTTTCCAATAAAACCCACCCACTCTCATCCAAATACAACTTCTTTCGGTATTTTGTAGCAATCACAATTTGATATTGTGATTTCGTAAATTATGACGTCACGCCCCGTCATAAGAGACCGCTAATTGGTAAATTGAGATGTGACATCACGTCGATATTTCGTTTTCAAATTTTCCTTCGAAAGATATCTTAATGTTGTTGACAACACACAACGCAGCCAGACAATAAAGTATCGTTTATTATTACCATTATTATAGCGTTGGATCGTCGCTATTCGACTCCCTGGAGAAATTACATACAAATGCCCATGCCGACAATCGCCCGCCATCTTGCAAAATGCGACCAATTTAAAACACTCCTCGGGCAATCGTATCCGTGTGGACTCTGGCTCCAAACAAGAACTCGATTTGAGTGGCTTCTGCAGAACGTCTCTGAAATATTAACGACGATAGCACCAAAGAGGATAAGTCTTATTACTAGCATGCCATTTCCACAAAATCAAACCTCACCACAAAACGATAAGGTGTCTTCTATCACAATGAAATTCAATATTGTCATTTTAAATAATGATCGTAGGCAGAATGAATTATTAAATGCAAGATTCAAACTGAACAATTACATAAATAAGAATAATCAAAATTTTAGCAAACATTAAATTGTCTATTTAAATTAATTAATATCGTGGGTAAATCGAGTGATTAGATAAGATTCATTCTGAACAAAAATAATTTTAACAAAGTATCAGTAAATAATATGGTCAAAACAATAACAATAAATAAAGCATAGAAATAAAACACCTACATAATTTTCCTGTATGATATTTCGTAACAAAACTGTCACCGTTAAAAGATGTCTTGTGCTTGGTGATATTCAGTTAAACACGTATTTGACTGATACAGTTTATTACACACAAGATAATACAATATAAGATGATAGGTATAATGATAATATTACTACGCGACTGTTGGTACTTAATGTAATGCCGTGAGTGCGGACCAACCGACTGCCGTCGTCCGTCGCTTTTATACATTCAACATGACACACCTTCTCGCATGCCGTCTCTCTCACACACATTATCCAGATACCTCTCAATAATTTACACGTTTTTGTCTATCTGGACTAAGTGAAGTTTCATCCAACTGTCGATTCGTTCATGAGAATTCAATTCTCTGAATGAATCGACATTATTAAGCCAAGAAGCGTGTACGAAGGAATATTTTGTATGGCGTAGTGGACTTTTTGCACGCTAATAACACCAAATTGAGGCCTCGCAGTATATATGTTCCCATACATTGATTTACTCAGAATTCGGAGTAGAACATTTTATGTGAGTTTTGTGTGTCTGTGTGTCAATGTGTCCCCCCCCTTACAACTTTTGATCCGCTCAATTTACAGAGCCCAAAATTTCAGAATATATAAACAGTTGTAGGCCTACAAAACTTTTATACTCAGAATTGTGAATTTTTGTTTCAGTCAGGGGTTATCAACTTTTGAAATTTTGGTTTATTTTTCCATATATCTCAGAAACCATAAAAGCTAGAACGCTGAAAATTGGTATAAACATAGACAAAACAAAATCTCAAATTGGTCTTTTCAAAAAAATTACAGGGTTTTTCAAACATTTTTCATTAAGATAAATATTTTTTTTATGATAAATTTATGAGTTTAACTGCATATATTTCAATTTTTTTTAAAAATATCAAAAAAAAAGCCGACACACCCCAACTATATAATTTAATTTTCTATAAAAAATATTAACATTGTATTATCACATCTCAAATTTTTTTTAAGAATTTTTATAAAAATTGAATTTAGTGACGACATTGCTTCATAAAATTTGTATGGCAGTCGCCTATACACAATATGTAAGAAGACTTAATAGTTTGATAGGTACTTAATCTCCAAACATACATACAGAACCATCATGCTGTTTTCATATTCCGGGTAGGAAAAGAGGACTGACCCCATACTGTCCTATCTTGACATACATACCAACATGTGTTAAAATTTTCAATAATTTGGTTTTATGGGTTTATAGTTTGATTTTTATTCTTCAACTATGCATACTATCGCTATCGACAGTTGGATCTCATGTGTTACATGCAACTAGTTTTATTATAGATGTTTGTAAGAACCTATACTTCAAATATATCAAATGCATCAACTTTTTTCTATGAACAGTACTTACTTAACGAGTCCGAGCACTTCACCACTAGGCTCTCCCACTCCAGAATACAGCAACCGCAATTGAACAGTGAATTATGTAGTTTAAAAAAGTATTGATAGGTACCTAAATCTTTATACATTCCAATAAAAAAGGGTCAAATACCTACAAAAAAACAAATAGGGTTAGGCATAAATCGAACTATAACCTCTCGTCTTCTTGAGTTCTAATCTAACACGCAAACCAATCTGCCACCGACCCTTTTCACTTATCTCCATATCTCTGATTGTCAATTTTTCCTTAGATTTAATTTTCCTGTAAAATACTGAAATCTTTTTTTTTGTGAAAAATCTCTTTTAAATAAAATAGATTGCTTTACGGGATCGGTTCAGAGGTGGTTATTTACATATAGCCTGTTTTCAACTGTTGAATACCCCCCGTTGTATCGGATGCGGTTTTAATGGGACAATTTCTATTCATTTTCTTCCCGGGAATGTCAAAATAAGACAAGAATTATCGAATATCTGTACGAGCGGATTCCCCCATGAAAATTATAATTTCATTTCTTTTCTAATTTTCTCTCTTCTTACCATCTCCTTTGTGCAAGCCGATGTTCAAGTCAAAAAAAATACCACAAATAAAAATAGCTCTTCTATTTTTTCCTCTTTTTCTACGCATATATCTTAATTTCCTCAGAATATGTACATTTTCAACTCGAAAATGAATTTAGTAGCGGTGATAGCCCAACGGTAAGGTAGTCGCCTCACATGCGTGAGGTCGACGGTTCGAATCCGGGCGGGGCACGCACCTCTGAATTTTCAAATAAACTATGTGCGGATTTATATCACTAGCTATATGTAGCCATGATCCAATTTGTCTGGTTCCCCTTTCTAAGGGTTACGAATGTCAGATGGCAGTCGCTTCAATGTTATAACCAGACTCGCCAATTCCAGGATCGTGGTCAAAGCGTACCCCGATAGAAACGGGACTAAAGCGCTAAGGTAAAGAAGAAGATATATATTTTCAACTCGTTTATTGTAGATACCTAACTTACCCAATTACAACACAAACAAAAAACAATTCAAATTAAAAAGAAAAGAGTATTTAGAGCATTGAAACAACACGAGAAATTATAAGATACAGATTAAGTAGTCATAATTTTATTTATCACAATTAACTTGGTTTAAATCACGAACCAGAAGCTCGGACGATAAGTGGACAAAGACAGTGCTGACATGGATACCTCGTACGACAAAGAAAAGTGTGGATCGACCACAGCTAAGATGAAAGGATGACAACAAACAATATGCTGGCACGTCCTGAATGTAGACAACACAGGAAGGAACGACATGGGGGAAAATGGAGGAGGAGACAAGAAGAAGAAACCACGAATGATTTGTTTGATTTCCTGGGGGGCAAGTCTGGTCTGACCGGCGAAATCAAAACCCCAGTGAGGATTTTGATTTCGCCGGGTGGACCAGACTTGCCCCCCAGGTTTCAAAGCGAATGCCAATTCCTCCGAACAGATGACAAATATTAAGTCTTGACTAAATATGTTACTTCAATATAAATTAACAAATAAAGTATGTGAATAAAAAAAAACAACATTTTATAACACGATTTTTCTTGGCAATCTTTTATGAATATATAATTGATGTACTCCAAAAAAAATATACTTTGTATCACAGAATACAATTTTCCATTGATTTACGCACAAAATTCCATCTGTCACCACCCCAGACTTGAAAATAATGAAGACCCAACTCTCAAAACATTCCCCGAACGCGGTTGATTATTTAGACAATAATTAAACACGCATTGAATATATTTATTTTTAAATGAAAACAGTAAATTTTCTTCGCTCATTTGGGGATATTTGCTTACATAATTGAAAACGATTACCGACTCGCGTCCCGAATACGCAATTGAAATTGTGTTAATTAAAAAAAATACTGATATTCGTATTCAAAGACAAATCTTAAGGAAACCTCAGGCCTTCAAAGTAGCTCTTAGTAACAAGAATTATAATTTTAGCAAAATGTATACCTCGACATTTTATTATGCAGAGATACGTGTATGTTTTAAGCATGTGCATTCTGCTTCTTTGAAAGTGCGAGCATTCCTTCAAGTAAAACGGAGACACAAGGTTTTGAATACATATGAGAGAACGAGTGAGGAATACATTGATTATTTTTTGGAAAATATTAAAAAAGCATATTATATTATTTTTTGATTGGGTTCCGCATCAATAAAATATTAAATACTTGGTTATATAACCATTAAAATAATTTACTCTTTATGGAATGTTCTATCAGTTATTGAAAATAATGTAAAAACACGTTATCTCGGTATGACGAAAAATGTCACCAATAACTTTAATTTCCTTGATGTATGCTTACTCAACGGTTCCTAAAGGGCCACACATACTTTCAAGATACATTGAAGGCCTGAGGCCTCCTCAATCCTCGTATTTGTCTCTAAATACGGGTATAGGTATGTATATTATTTTCTCGGATACAGCTCAGACGTTGTATACTTTGAAGTATGTAAATTATACCTCTGTCAGTTTTGCGGAAATCTCATTAGCGACTGCGCTGGATGTAAAAGACAAAATATAACAAATATATAAATACTTGAATGTACCTACGTCCCTATGAGCCTTCCGAGGAACTGCTTCGATACAAACGACATCGTGAATATGTAAAACTCATTTCCGTTTAGTTATGGTTTAGTCATATCATGCTGTCTTAAAGAATCAGTTTTTCTGAAACAAACAACTATTGACGTGATAGAATGATATTCCTCTCTGAGGAAATGATTTCGTCGTAAAAAATACATAATCTAGGATATCGTTGAAAGTAAAAAAAATATGTGAAAATTGATGTAAAGAACACAAGCCTTTGATTTTTGTTGTTATTAACAATCACAAAAAAATGTTCTACTTTTAAAGTAAATAAGTATAAATAAGTATGTAACACATAAAAATGTGATTGTTTGAAAGCAGTTTATTATGATACTGATATATTCAATAACACATATCCGCAAATTCGTAGGAGTTTCTCGACAATGACGCAGTGATACGAGGCATAAAATACCTCTTAGTTGTTTTTTTTTGTATATTATATATTTTATTTCAATTTCTTATATTAAAACTATGAAAAATTTTTATATTTAATTTTACGTTCTACTTAATTTTTTTCGCAAACGCGACTCCCATTCACCGGTATCGCTCTATGATGAGCATCGTCAGAATGGTGAACAATAATGATGAAGACCATATATATATATAGATTCACAAAGAGGATAACAACAATAGATATGGAAGGGGGCAATTCTAAGAAAAATAAAATACCCGAAAGACATTAAGGTAAATATGTATGCAGGTATAATAAAAATAAAATTGAAGTGAAGGAATGAATATACAAATATTGTATTAAAAAGACAGCAATTATATTGAATAATGGCCAACAGAAAAACCCGACATTAACTATTCTAATGGTAATAATAATGGAGAAGTATTAAAATCTATTTGTGCGTTAATCAAAGGAACGTTGCTGTTACATTTTACTCTATTTATCTCTAATATTTCTAGTTTGTCTAATTTTTTACCTTTTCTTAAACTATGTATAAGATTTATCCCAGTTTGTGAGTTAAACGAATGCTCACTCCTTTTAATACAATATTTGTATATTCATTCCTTCACTTCAATTTTATTTTTATTATACCTGCATACATATTTACCTTAATGTCTTTCGGGTATTTAATTTTTCTTAGAATTGCCCCCTTCCATATCTGTTGTTGTTATCCTCTTTGTGAATCTATATATAGATGGTCTTCATCATTATTGTTCACCATTCTGACGATGCTCATCATTGAGCGATACCGGTGAATGGGAGTCGCGTTTGCGAAAAAATTTAAGTAGAACGTAAAATTAAATATAAAAATTTTTCGAATATTTTTATTATTGCATATGCGCAAACATTGGATTTTTTTCCCTGTCGGGAGTCAAAGATATTTTTTAACAGATTTTTAATTATCTCAATAGAGACGAAGTTGGAATATTTATTGTAGGAGAACCGGGAAATCAAGGCACCTACAGGGCTTACGACCTGTCATCGGCTGGTTTTACGTGATCACTTTATGCGCTTGCGCAACGTTCACCAATTATGCCTTTTAATGAGATCCCTATCAATTCAATTTTGAAAGTTCTATATATTGTAATACTGAAATTCTTTTCGCTTGAAAATAAGGATAGCTTTCATTATTTGCAAAAAACCAATTCTCTCAATAGATGGCGTTCCAACAAAATAAATAAAAATAATAAGATTGTTGTTCATAATTTCACCCATAGATGGCTGTAGTAAAAATTCCTTATTTTCAAGCGAAAAGAATTTCAGTATTACAATATATAGAACTTTCAAAATTGAATTGATAGGGATCTCATTAAAAGGCATAATTGGTGAACGTTGCGCAAGCGCATAAAGTGATCACGTAAACCAGCCGATGACAGGTCGTAAGCCCTGTAGGTGCCTTGATTTCCCGGTTCTCCTACAATAAATATTCCAACTTCGTCTCTATTGAGATAATTAAAAATCTGTTAAAAAAAACCATTGATTCATTATTAGATTATTGGTCTTTGCGTTGGTCATAATTTGACTAACTACTTTTAAAAATTAAACATAATCCGATATTCTTGACCTTTATTTCAAAATACATAATGTCAATTAGTAACTACAAATTTAGATTGCCAAACCATCCAAAAGTTAGAACATTGAATTGAATGGTATTATTTATTTTAAAAATACATACTACATTCGTTTACAATAAGCAATTCAAGGACCACAAAAAAACTAAGCAATTCGTTTTCACGCCGCATTGACCATCTTATCTTAGACTTACGTCTTGTATACATCACACTTGAAATACAATAAAGGACCAAGTTGAATGAAATAAAACTTGTACATTATATATTTAGGTACATAAGAATTGTTTCCTAAATCTACTTATGTACCCATTGTCCAGTTTTCAAAGAGAAAAGCTTCCCGAAACTTCTCAAATCCTTTTTTTGTTCGATTATAAAAATATAGGTAGGTACACCACAAAATGGATTATAGATTTTTCATAAATTGTTTCTCAAGTAGGTTTCCGCTTACCTTAAATTAGTGTCGAGAAAACTGAAAACAAAGACCGCTATAATATTGTGGTCTTAATCTTGATATTTTCAATTTATGACATTTACGATAGCTGGTCACTTAGTTAATATCTCCTTTTTTTACATAACTGAGTTATTCACAAAAATGTTATTAATATTTAATTAGCTAACCTATGCATGGTTACAAACTGATTTGTTTTGAATATGAAACCGCCCGGAAATTAAAACATAAAAACTGAGCATGGTCCTTTTGACTAGGAAAAGTTGTTTTTTCTTTTTATTTTTTTGATATATTTCTTATGTATGTATTCGTATGTAAACTTTTTTTCGTCTCAAGAAATATTTAAATAAGAATTCTATGCAGAAGAACGTGTTTGATTGAAATTGAATTGATTGAATTAATTAAAAAATATATTACAAATGGTGAAAATAGAGTCCTTAGATGGTTTGACCACAAAGAAACAATATTATGCTGACATAATCCAATGTTTATAAAAGTACCTAGTGTAAACATTCACCAAATGAAAAAATTGAAAACAAATGACGGAAATACAGAAAAAATTAATTTCTGTCATATATTTTGATGTGCCTATTCAACATTTCTTTACTTTATAAGGTAGACCGCAATAATAAGACTAACAATGCTCATCCCTATGTACTTACCTTGCATGTTTCCATCTCGATCCAGTTTATAAAGAAAAAAAAATCACCCTAGGTACATATCTCCCTATTTTTATCCGAGTATTAGAAATAAATTCCACTTCATTAACTCACGAAAGATTTTTTCTTCAAGAAAATATTAATGTTCGGAAATAAGGAGCAAAGTTAGCCCTCCGAACGAATTTCTTTAATAATTTTCAAGTCTTTATGTTTTTGGGTTTTCAGATATTTGGAAGGAAAGCACGACTGCCGTAAATATTGAAAACGGGATATTGTTGAAATTATATGTTTCCCATACCTACCTATCCTTTAAATTCGACAGAGAAATAATATTTTGTTTAAATTGAAATATTTTTTTTTATTTAACGATTAGGTACGTATTCTAAAAAAAAAACATTTAAACGTACAAGCGATTTATGACCAACACTAACACGTACCTATAAAAAAGAACTGGTTTATTTTGAAAATAAACTCATTTATACAAATCGTTAGTTACTTTTGAATTTTAGTGTATTGTATAATATACATTTGATTTGTGAGTTAATGAAGTAGAATTGAATACATTTGCAACGTAAGAATATTTTCATATAGCCTGATTGCGTATTGATATAAACCGTATAAGTATGAAAAGGAAATGACATTAGAAATGTTAAAATACCAAAAATCTTCAAAAAACTGCATACAAAGTTGGTCAACGTAAAAAGAAAAAACATACAACCGTTTGAAAAATTATGTTCATAATAAAAGATTGTTGTATGAAAAATATATACATATAACAAGAAATTTTTTTTATGTTTGGCAATGTAAAATTATTTTATTTCATATTGATATTAGAGTGTAATATTAGCAGGGAAGCTTCATTGTGTAGTGGAGAGTTTAGCGTTGGCCACAACCCACTGGTTTTTTTAATTAAGTAGGAAGAAATTTAGATATCACTAGTAGAGTATTATACAGTAAAGGTTTATATTGAAAGAAACATTTCGCATGATTAGAGACCTGGTAACTCATTAGTTGAAGCAGATTGGATGGGCTCTTGGATTGGCTCTTGGATTAAGGCCTTAAAAGTCGTTTTTCGTCATCATTTTGAGGTTTATGTCTGTGAGAATAAGGTTTATTTTATGTGTTTTCTCTTTTTGTCAGTCTGACAGGCTGTTTTTGAGTTTTCATCCTGGTTATCGTTTGTCTTGTTTATTGTGTGAAGAAAAATGTATCTAATTGTCTGTGTCTAGCGAGGCAGTACAATTTCAAATGTGTAAATAGTAATTTCGTATCTTTAGAAATAAATCATTAATTCATTCATCTTTCTAAAAATTAGTAAAATATTCATTGTTGTGCCACGCCAACATGTCTTTGAAGATATTGCACACACTTACAACGTACATGGTTTAGTCTACTCAGGTGTACAGAGCTGTAGCTTGCTGTTGTTACAGGATAAAACTGTCGTGAAAATAGCAAAATGCTTCTGGCGTGTTTGTCGGTAGATAAATTTATTTTTTTCACCTGTTTTCTGCTTTCGTTTTGCCACGGTTGATTAAACAAAAAAATGCAATACATCAATATGGTAATATAGCAAAACCAAAATGATGGATAAAATATCCCGGTAAATAAGTTTCGCTAAAAAGCTACTACATAGGTTGTCGCCCGAAGCAATGACTGGTTTGTCACGCAAGGGGAGACTGTGGGTGGATGGGATATGGCAGCCATTGATTAAATTCGCTATAAACAAAATTACGTGTGCTCTACATATCACGCGTCCAATCCACTTAGAGAATGTACATACATCATACATTGTATGTTGTCTATCTTTACTGAACTGTACTGTACTTGTTCTATATCAGGACTGGTAAACTTTGAATGGAATATTTTTATTTATATATTAATTTACACAATATACCACAAATTCGCTATAAACAAAATTACGTGTGCTCTACATATCACGCGTCCAATCCACTTAGAGAATGTACATACATCATACATTGTATGTTGTCTATCTTTACTGAACTGTACTGTACTTGTTCTATATCAGGACTGGTAAACTTTGAATGGAATATTTTTATTTATATATTAATTTACACAATATACCACAAATTCGCTATAAACAAAATTACGTGTGCTCTACATATCACGCGTCCAATCCACTTAGAGAATGTACATACATCATACATTGTATGTTGTCTATCTTTACTGAACTGTACTGTACTTGTTCTATATCAGGACTGGTAAACTTTGAATGGAATATTTTTATTTATATATTAATTTACACAATATACCACAAATTCGCTATAAACAAAATTACGTGTGCTCTACATATCACGCGTCCAATCCACTTAGAGAATGTACATACATCATACATTGTTTGTTGTCTATCTTTACTGAACTGTACTGTACTTGTTCTATATCAGGACTGGTAAACTTTGAATGGAATATTTTTATTTATATATTAATTTACACAATATACCACAAATTCGCTATAAACAAAATTACGTGTGCTCTACATATCACGCGTCCAATCCACTTAGAGAATGTACATACATCATACATTGTATGTTGTCTATCTTTACTGAACTGTACTGTACTTGTTCTATATCAGGACTGGTAAACTTTGAATGGAATATTTTTATTTATATATTAATTTACACAATATACCACAAATTCGCTATAAACAAAATTACGTGTGCTCTACATATCACGCGTCCAATCCACTTAGAGAATGTACATACATCATACATTGTATGTTGTCTATCTTTACTGAACTGTACTGTACTTGTTCTATATCAGGACTGGTAAACTTTGAATGGAATATTTTTATTTATATATTAATTTACACAATATACCACAAATTCGCTATAAACAAAATTACGTGTGCTCTACATATCACGCGTCCAATCCACTTAGAGAATGTACATACATCATACATTGTATGTTGTCTATCTTTACTGAACTGTACTGTACTTGTTCTATATCAGGACTGGTAAACTTTGAATGGAATATTTTTATTTATATATTAATTTACACAATATACCACAAATTCGCTATAAACAAAATTACGTGTGCTCTACATATCACGCGTCCAATCCACTTAGAGAATGTACATACATCATACATTGTTTGTTGTCTATCTTTACTGAACTGTACTGTACTTGTTCTATATCAGGACTGGTAAACTTTGAATGGAATATTTTTATTTATATATTAATTTACACAATATACCACAAATTCGCTATAAACAAAATTACGTGTGCTCTACATATCACGCGTCCAATCCACTTAGAGAATGTACATACATCATACATTGTATGTTGTCTATCTTTACTGAACTGTACTGTACTTGTTCTATATCAGGACTGGTAAACTTTGAATGGAATATTTTTATTTATATATTAATTTACACAATATACCACAAATTCGCTATAAACAAAATTACGTGTGCTCTACATATCACGCGTCCAATCCACTTAGAGAATGTACATACATCATACATTGTTTGTTGTCTATCTTTACTGAACTGTACTGTACTTGTTCTATATCAGGACTGGTAAACTTTGAATGGAATATTTTTATTTATATATTAATTTACACAATATACCACAAATTCGCTATAAACAAAATTACGTGTGCTCTACATATCACGCGTCCAATCCACTTAGAGAATGTACATACATCATACATTGTATGTTGTCTATCTTTACTGAACTGTACTGTACTTGTTCTATATCAGGACTGGTAAACTTTGAATGGAATATTTTTATTTATATATTAATTTTCACAATATACCACAAAGAGTCACAGTGTATCACACTGAAACAAGACTGGTGTGTGGGTATACACGCACGTCTCGTTTTTCCTTTTATAAGGTAATTCATACCCGCACAACTGTCGCTGGTTTCCCTACATTGTGGAATATGCCGTGTTGGTGTGAATGAATGAATATCAACACTGATTTCTTCTTATATAAGAGTCTAAAAATAATATGCAGGTACTAGTGATCGTTCGGGGGTCGAAATTCGACCGCAGTTAATCAAATCTACAAGTTTGAATAGTCATTGGAGCTGACCTATGATATAAAAAATCATGAATTAATCAATGGGTGCAAAGTTTACTTTTCAGCCCCCCTAGACAACGTGTCATTTAGATCAAGAAAAGAAACAATAAAAGATAACTCAATGTATGGAAATTACAGTTGCCAGTCACGTGACAACTGTCACTTCCATACCATGAGTTAGGTATATTTTCTTGTTTCTTTTCTTGAGCTAAATGACACGTTGTCTAGGGGGGCTGATATAACTGTAGATAAATGTATTTTTTACGATACGATTTTTTTGAGTACCTATATTAAGTATTTTTCCTTAAAATGTTCTGTATTTGAATTTAAAACAAATCCTTTTGCCATGGCGTATGAAAGAAAACAATGCATAGCTTGACGTGAAATATTTGTATATTTAACTTAATGTAACAATGTATGTTATGTTGTGGCATATGTTATGGTTATGAAAAAAATAGTTTTCTGCACTCCTCCATCTAAAATTTTAACTATGCTAAATCTTAAACTTATCAGAGGTCCGAAGTTTAAAACTGATTTATCCTATTTTTATGTATCTAATAATTGACAAACCCCTGCATTTTGATACTGTGCAATTAATTCTGGAGCTCACTGACAGACACAATGAACCATTATTAATAAGTAATCTATAGATCGTTCTATCACCTTTGATCTGCCCAAGACACCGCTTTACATGGATGCTGACCATTCGATATGTGATTGAATCCAGCCAGCATCTTCAGTCATGAAGTGAATGAGAAAAAAACTGCGCAATCGTGGATAGTTATGATTTCCAAATTTTTAACCATTTTATATCAACTATTCAAATTCTCAATGAATTTCATGTGTAGGTATGCATAATAATAATGCAATGCGTATTTTGTCATTATTCGTGATATCTAAAATATTAATTTCGAAATCCATTTTAAGTTTTTTGCTTTGTGAAATCTCTTTAAATTCGAGAGAACATAATTTGAACGAACAGATGTTACTCTAGATGAAAATCAATTAATTTAAAGAAACTTGTCAAAGACTGACTCATAACAAATGCCTTTTTTCTGATTTATTGCAAAATTTTAAAGTAAATCTCACTTTGAAAAATCTTTTGAAATCTGCTTACGATTTGTGCATTTTTCAAGAAGTAGCTTATTTAATGAAATATATAAAAAAAATATGCAATTTAAAGAATACCTCGTATTTTCTGTTTATATTCAAATATAATTTTATTTAGATTAGGGAAACATTTAATATATTAATACATTAATTGATTGATAATTGATATTTTTGAACTTTTAGAAGTGTTTGAGTTCCGTTAAAAATACAATATCTCAATATTATAAACAAAAAATTGCTTTTCAAATGCAACAAATCTTTACAAATAAATATATATCAAATATAGAAATTTCGATGAAGAATATTAAGTATGTGATTGTAAGAATTTGTCTTAAACACTTTGTTGTTTGAAAACAGTGATTGTGATTTGTGACAAGGAAGACTACAAAGAAGAATCGACAGTCTTTGAAAAAATATTATTTTATCATATTTTGTGTGTAGGTATAAGGTGAAATATAAATATTCAAAGTTAAGAAAAATAAGTACAAAGACATCTAAGAAATACACAAAATCGCTCCTCATCAATTTATCCTTCTCAAAAATACAAAGAATTCTGAAATATCACAGAATCCTCGTCCGTTGCACACTGAAAGAGGTCTGCATTAGACATGTTGTATTCTCCTTGTGATGTGTATGGAAATGCGAAGCTTTCAACTTCTTGTGAAACGGAAATTGAGTTGTCATCAAAAGGGAATTTTGTGAAACGCAATCATCCCGTCGCATAATTACAAAGATATTTTCCTTTCGATTCCAGAATCCGGTTCTGGGTTTATCTTTCAGAAAATGTGTGATTTCGAAATGATCAAAAATATTTTTCTCTCGTAAAACTAAGTATTTACTTTTTTTTCTCTACATCCGTCTGATAAGACATTATATCAATATTGGAATTCAAAAATGAATAACGGTGTTTGTGTTTTTTTTTTGTTCAATTCTTTCAAAGATTTATTCCGAACAATATATTTTTTTTTCTTGAGTTTTGGAATCTTATTTGAACAAAGGGTTATTCTTAAGAGAATTGTTTGGTTTTTAAGTTTCGGAATCTCCACAGACCAATAAACACTTTAATTACTGTGGGAATCTTATATTTTTATAAAATCCTAGGTTGCGGCTCTAAGGGCCTAGGCAGTAAAGGCGGGGGTGGGCGGCCGACGCTGTTGTGCCCTCGTCAATTCTGTACTACGAGAAGAGCAGGACGGACGCCTCTAGTCCCGCTCGGCAGTTACTCGTCAAACTGTGGCGAATGTTGTTGTGTGGTTCGGGCACACCGCCGGCGCAGACGTCGGGTCAGACATCCTGTGTTGACAACTAGACGTCAAATCTGACAGGTGATGATTGCGTCGGATGCCCCCGGTGTTAGCCCGCGGAACCTTCGGACGCCAAAACGAGGACCGAGGGGTCGGGGTACAAGCCCCTCCGACTTGAAACGTAGTGTTCTTAGCGGCCGATTTCGAGACCAATCGGAGGCCCTGACGTGTGTGGTTGGATTCTCGGGGGCAGTGGTTGAACCCGATGGATGGTGGATATTTTGTGTTTGTCCGATGTTGCGGCTGCGTCCGGTGGCGAACAGGGCCAATGGGCTCTATAGCGTCGCTGGCGTGGAAGTGGATCGCGATCTCCCTCGATACTTATATGTGTGTATCATTTGTACCCATGTGCATATGTGTATTTTAAACTTTCGTTTTGATTGTACAGTGTAATGTCTTTTTTGTTAGAATTTAAATGCTCAGGATACGTTGATTGTACCTACCAAACTATGCACAATAGCCATACGGGAGATACCTGTTATTGGAGCACAGGAGATACTATTTTTTTGTTTAATGATTTCTTTGTTTGTGTTGTTCAGTGTTCTGTTGATGTCTCTTTATATTAAATAAATAAATTAAATAAATATACATAATTATTGATTTTGTGTGTATTTTCCAATTCCAATAATAAAGGTATTGAAGAAGCACAATGTATTTAGCTTGAGGAGGATACGTTCAAGGAAGTCTAAAAATAATTACTTAGTATTTTTATAATATACCCGGGGGCTATAAGATGTGAAAACATCATTAATGATTCTGCTATTGAATATACAAATGTTTCTCACTTTATTTAATATACCAGGTATCTCTGTTAATGTACAATATTTAGTACCTTTATAAATACGAAATATCCTCCATCTTCTACAGAACATCTTAAAAAAATATATTTGACTTAATTGCACTGTTTCCTTCCCGGTAATACTCCAGGGAATCTCCAAGTATATTGGATTATACGAAGTTATTTTGTTTATTTATAACATTTACTCTTTAGCCTGCAGTAAACGTGACTGCTTTATGTTGACTAATTTGGTAAACATTTTGCTACGAGCATTCAGTAATCATTTGGCGGTCTGCGTGATACGTTCTCCAAATAGGGAATTTTTTAACTGCTTACAAAATTTATTATTTACGCAGTCATAACGAGTAATACTATACGAACAATACCCCGTATTCACTAACTATTGTAACTAAAATAGGAACATACTAAAATTGTAGATTTTAGATTTACGGTTTTATTTCAGCGTTATAAAATATCAACTTGGACTAAATGTAATAGGAACGTACCTATATTGGCCGGAATCTCCTTAAAAAGTTACTGAATCAGACGTATTTTGAATAATTATGAAAATGATAAAAATTGCATAATTTTCATAATTATTCATAATACGTCTGATTCAATAACTTTTTAAGAACGTTCCGGCCAAAATAGGTACGTTCCTATTCCATTTAGTCCAAGTTGATATTTTATAACGCTGAAATAAGACCGTAAATCTATAATCTACAATTTTAGAACGTTCCTAATTTAGTTCCAATAGTTACTGAATACGGGGTATTGTCTACCAGCAGAGTCATACATATATTGACACCAGCCGGCCAATAAAACGGCTTCACTTTTTCAGCGAGATATTGTATGGGAATGAGTATTCTATAGTTTTATTATTATTCTATGACTACAGGCTAATAAACGTGCCTTGCAAATAAATACAGGTCGATGAACTTAATTTCCTTATTTATATATTATGTTTTTTATTTTTAAAATGTGCTATATGATAAAATTAAAATCATTTCTAAATATTTTTTATACTAAATGTATAACATGGTCTATGGTACTATGCATATTATTGCGATCAATTTATTCTTCAAATTTGTTAGTTAATATAAAATAATGATTGATTCAACATATTGATTCATTTAATGAAATTTGTGTTATTTGATGTCTAGTTAAAATGGCATTTCTTCAGAAAAGATTTGGAATCATCCCAAATATTAATTGAATATTAAATTATCTATTTGATCAAGTATAGGTGGGTAGGACTGGTTAGGTTAGGTTAAGTTAGGCATACTCCTGCGTATTTTCCTTTATGTCCCGCCATTTCAAAAACTATCGAAAGTTCCTTGCATTTCAGTTTATTTTGTCATTAATATGTATGTAATATGTATATTCATACCATCACGGCATATCCCAGAATGTGGGGTAGCCAGCGACAGGTATGCGGGTGTGCATTATCTTATAAAAAAATAACACAACACATGCGTGTATAGTCACACACCAGTCTAGTCTCACCTAAAAATGCACTACATTCAGAATGGGTGGTGAACCTTATATTTATGTTAAACAAAATTTAAAAAAAATCACGAAAGCTATCTAGAAGTGGTTTTATAGTAATTTATTATAATTAAATATTTTATTTCTTAGGCCCTTGTATACCCAAGGTATACGGATGTACGCAAAAATGCACACTAAATTACCTTCTAATGTATGAAACCTAAAAAAATATTGTTCATCACCTTATAATGTGATATACAACATTTTATCGTGCAAAAAACGTAAAATTTAGAGTTTTTTTAAAAAAGCAAGAGCAATTATTAAAATATTATAATAATAAAAACCCAGCAGGTAGATTTTCATATTCTCTTTCGATTGAAGTAAATATCTACTACATAAGCCTTGAATTTTTTTAGTTGCAATAAAAAAAATAAAAAAGGGTTTTACTAAAACTAATTTTAAAAGAAAAGTATTTTTTTAACATTATTTTCGAGCAACTAACAGGTACTATGTCAAATATTAATTTAACACGCACCCAATAATAAGTTGCCACATTCTGGAGACTTACTTATATAAATCGTCTCACAGATCCAGACTGAAAGAACAGTTAAAAACTGTGCCTCCACCGGGAATCGATCCCGGGACCTTTGGCTCAGCAGTCAGATATCTAATCAACTGAGCCATGAAGGCCGACAAATTCAAAATTCAAAAATACTCATGCAATAGAATGAGGATGTACATACCAACTGTTCTTTATTTCAAAGACATAATATCTTTTGAGAGTATTAGAGAAATTATTTTCAAAAGATACTATTTAGCCTACTATAGCCTCTTAAAGAAAAATAATCAATTATATTTTAAGTAATCGAATATTTTTATTATTGCATATGCGCAAACATTGGATTTTTTTCCCTGTCGGGAGTCAAAGATATTTTTTAACAGAAAAAATTTTTAACAAAAAAAACCAATTCTCTCAATAGATGGCGTTACAACAAAAATAAATAAAAATAATAAGAATGTTGTTCATAATTTCACACATAGATGGCTGTAGTAAAAATTCCTTATTTTCAAGCGAAAAAAATTTCAGTATTACAATAATATATATAGAACTTTCAAAATTGAATTGATAGGGATCTCATTAAAAAGGCATAATTGGTGAACGTTGCGCAAACGCATAAAGTGATCACGTAAACCAGCCGATGACAGGTCGTAAGCCCTGTACGTGCCTTGATTTCCCGGTTCTTCTACAGTAAATATTCCAACTTCGTCTCTATTGAGATAATTAAAAATCTGTTAAAAAATATTTTAAGCACTTCATAAAATTCGAATTAACCACGAGTGCATCGAATAATTCTGATGGTATTCCCAAGATACCACCGCACCGCCATTAGACAACCAGGTGGACTGAGTCGTGTGTTGGCAGATGTTTATCTCTGGTTATGTTTACCTACCATTGCCACCACTGCACTGCCTCCACCACTCGCCCTCTATCTCTTTCTCAGAGGAGAGGATGCAAGACTGCTCTTTCTTTGCCAAGTCATTAAAAATGCACCGCGTTATTATGACGTACCAAAGAGACGGCACCGGTTGATGTTATGAAAAACAAAGATATAAAATAAAAAACATTCCAAATAATAAATGATGACTGCATCGTGGAAAAGTACTACACCGACATTATTTCGTGTGGCAACATAAGATGGTAAATTTTCCATTTTCGTGAGCATTAAACAACATGTGAATTTTATAAATTTACAATCTCACTAAGTTCTAAGGCAATGCTAAAAGTATTTGTTATTGTATCGCCAAACATCTTGAACGAGCTTCCGGTTTGTGTCTTTGCTTCTTTGCAAATCGCCCCCCTACTCGGCTTAAAGTTCAAGTTATTTGGCGACAACTATAATTATTTTTACTTTTTAAGCCACGCTTTTGTCATCGCGTGAAACAAAAAAAAAATGTGCTATGGATATTGCATAATATCAGGAGCAACCACATCAAACACTCGTTTCTAATTTATGTACCTACTCGTTATTGGCATTGTAAGAAAGAGACACTGCTTTATGCATATTATTGTGTAATCTCAGGCGTAACAAATGATTGAAAGTACATCAAAATACAAGATGATTTTTCACTACAAAAGTATATACAGATTTAGCTAAGTTTAGTTTGTCGATCGACAATAAATTCTTGATAGAACTCCATTGTATGTAGATAATAATATTACAAATATAAAATAAAATACTTGGTATTAGTTCTATTGAAATTTATTTGACTATCGACGCCTTTCGTGCACATTGTCAGAATATTACTCTACAAGACTGAGACTAGTGGTTATATACAAAATTTACATGACAGGTGACAGATGACCACATTTTTATACACATGTCATGTAAATTTTGTGTATAACCACTAGTCTCAGTCTTGTAGAGTATTATTCTGACGATGTGCCTTGCACGAAACGCGTCGATAGTCAAAAATGAATTTCAATAGAACTAATACCAATACCATACAATAATAATAAGTATTTTTTTTATATTTGTATTTTTTTTTTTTTATTTTTTTTTTCTATATACAGATTGAATATTACTAATATTGATTATTGTATCATGTAACTACTAAGTTATTTATAAACATAAAGACGTATATACCTCGCTACATGAAACATACACGTTTTATACACAAAAATATTTTTTTCAAATTTTGATAATATAAATAATGAAGAAATACAATTATAAAATAACAGATAAAAACACAAAGTAAAAAAATCATGTTGCCCTTTAATTTTTATTTATCTATTTATTTTTTGAATTAATTAATTACAGTTGCCAGTCTCAAATATGTTTCGTGATGTTTGAACCACACTCCCACATTGTTTGAGCAGTAATGTTGTGCAAAACTTGTATGTGTACGGAGTACACAATATATTTTGTCTCTTACTCTCTATACGTACAAAGGTATGATGTGAATTTCCTATGTCTTAATGTATTTGAAATAGCACATATTTAAATATTTTATACTTTACATAAGTAAATTGTCTTAATTTCCAACTATTTGATATAACTCGAATCTCGCCTTGGAAAACGACCGAAAAAATAATCTTCGATTAAATTTTTAATAATGTTAAAAAATATAATTCAATAAAGGGACCTCATCGGTGCGGCGGAGAGTAAAAAAGATCCCCCCTTGCCATCCCCTGATCCATGCCCCCTCACCTTTGACACTGATGCTATCTGACGTTTAAAAAAATCTCATTATTCGGGGCTCACTCTCTATACTTGACTCGGAGAGGATGGGTGAACTGAGAATATAATTTGAGGGAGGGCAGAGGAATCTTGGTAAATCTATGAGTGAGTGCCCCCCAGCGATGGGTGGGCATGTTAAACTAACTACTCTGAATAAATGTCCTTTATAATTCTCTTCTCTTCCTCTTTATCTCATACAGGTCAACCCCGGATCGTCGATTTCAATTTATCATATCCTACGCTATAATATCCATTCCTTTGCCTTTTTCGTTGATCAAATTTAAAAGAGCCTTCTCAACACGGATGAAGATTTAGCTGAAATAATATTAATATCTATAGTGGTGAGTGGTAGCATTAAACGCTAATGTCACCAAGATTCGTTTACTTAATATTAAGCTTTTAATCCACGTGATATTTCACAATCTTTGGATAAAGTTCAAGACAGCTATCTAGAAGATATATTAATGAGAATGAGTGGCAGGATATTCAATGGCCTTTATGATTACCTGATAATATCATCATCATCAATGGCTCCACAGCCCATTGCGGGCCTTGGCCTCCTCCAGCATTCCTCGCCATCTCCCTCTATCCCAACATGCTCCCCTCCAGTCCCTTACACCAACAGCCTCCACATCCCGCTGCACGCCATCCAGCCATCGGAGCTTAACCCGATAATATATTTTTGTCAAATTCGTTTTACCCGTTGAATCTGTGTTGAAAACACGTAAAATTTCATTTCACCAAGTTATCTTCCCTCTGCTTAGTGTAAGCGCATCAACTCTTTAATAAAGTCCATATGCAGTATATTTAACCAATCATTGACGTGTTAGACAAAACATTTGAGCACGACACCGCAGTGCATTTTATATTTCTTACACATTTGGTATTTTTTTTTGTTTTTAATTATATTCAAAACTTCATAAAAACCCAACTGTAATAAAAAACAATGGCGATTTTCGGGGCATGGTCGAGTGCGTTTCATTTAAAACTGCACTTTGTGGTTAATTTGGTATGATTGCATTTTGTGTTGTTATACGTCAAAAACAGGATTAGGGTATTTTTTCTTCTTTTGTAATATTTTTTAAAGTTTTTTCGGGTGAATTTACAAAAACTCTTAAAAAATAAGATTTTTGTTTAAAATATTATTATAATAGAAGACATGCATCATTCTATCATATTAAACTCTGATTGGGTTGTTTTAAAATTTCTTACAATTAAGTTTTTAGAGGAACTTACATAATTTGGAGATATAGCAAAAATATTCTGTTTATATGATTGACTGACAGTCATACCAATATTACTATGAAATATACTTTTGCATTTTACAAGTTTATTACAAAGACTTTTGCTCCGAACGGGTACTTGTTGATATTATTTAATTTGATGTAGGCACTTTAATGAATTATTGCTCAATGTCTTTCATACGTAGATCATACCATTTCCCAATTCGGGGTAGGCAGAGAGATCTGAATGCTTTAGTATTATATCTTGATATACGTGTGTTGTCTCATTTACATCCATGCATCGCGTCATACGCCTTTGAATGAAAAATATTACGCAAAATATATGAACCTATTAACGACGGTCAAGCATAGCGTAAAAGATATAACACCGACCTTTATGATCTTAACCAGGACATCAGTGTAATCAAGTTCATTAAGATTAACAGACTACGCTGGTTGGGACATACACACCGTATGGATGATCTGGAGCTCCCAAAAAGGGTGCTGTCTATTGACCCAACCGGTAGAAGAAGCGTAGGGAGACCTAAGCTACGATGGTTGGACGACGTTGTCGCAGATTGTCGGGTTATGGGGCTACAGAACTGGAAGGTGGCAGCCAGTGATAGAGCAGTATGGAGAAAATTCTTGGAGGCAGATCGATCAAGGGTTGTGACGCTGAGGATGATGATGATGATTGCGTCATACATACTCTCCTATTATTCTGAATTCGTATATAACCATCTTTCAAAATATCATTTACATATATGTATGATCAATTCTTCATTCTTTCTCGGTCGGCCCCTACTTCTCATTCCACTCTTTTCAGCCTTGTTACTTTCTTTGTCAGGCGTTCATTCTTTCTACATGTCCGAACATCTTCATTCGCAGAACATCTTCATTCTACTTACACTATCTCTTTCAATCTTGCATTCTCGTCTTATATCCACATTCCTTATCCGATCTTAGATTATTTTGTCACACATTCGTTTTAAGGAATGAGATCTCACTGTGTTTCATAAATCTTAAAAGATGACTTCATATCTTACCGAAAGATTTCAACCTCTGGCCTCTCATGGACTCCCGCTTCGATCTAGAGAAGAGAGAACCCTCGCCATCCCATCACATGCCACGGCTTTCTATTCATCATCATTTACTGTCCATGCTGCCCGGTTATGGAACAACTTGGCCCTTGACATTATAACTGCACCAACGTTAGGGACCTTCAAAACTAGATTAAAACGCGCGCTCATACTTTCCATTTCTTAACCTACATACTTCCCATTTATTTCCCTATTCTTGTAGTAAGTCATATCTCCTCTCCTTTTTTCCCTTCCCTCCCATAGTGTTGTAACAGGTCTTATCTATGATTTGTTTAATTTTCATTGATGTACATATTTATATTCTTCTTACTTTATTGTGTTTAAATGTAATATGTTTATGGTTTTATATATATTTTCTTTTTTGTACATGTACCATTTTGTCTCATAACTGTCACAGATGGTTGTCTGGAAGAAATTGCCATTAGGCAATAAGTCCGCCATTTGTACTAGCTATTAAGTAATGTACAATAAAGTGTTTAAATAAATAAATAAATAAATAAATTAGTTTTTAAATATGCAAAAGGGCGATACCTTTGTCACTTACAAATTAAGACATTTTTTACAAAGTAACCAAATAGAATTTATATTAAAATATTTTTAACTGATGTGTATAGATTGTTATATTGAAAATAATATTATTTTTCAACAAATTTTTAACATCTCAATAGAGACAAAGTTGGAAAATTATAGAAGAACCATGAACTCAAGGCACCTACAGGGCACCTACCTGTCATCGGATGGTTTACGTGAAGTATTTTATGTATAGATCTTCTAACTCAGATTCCCCCGACTCATAAATTTACTATAAATAAGTTACTTATTATTGTTTAATTCATATCATAATAATATAACCTCAAAAAGGTTGTCCATTGTTATATTATTATAAAATGACCCGCGAAAATAGGGTAAACGTTATTAATGTTGACACGGAAATAAAATGAATACATATAATACAGGATCTTCTCCCTATACGAGATAGCAGCTATTTTGAAAATAATATCACTACACATTGAATATGTCTTCCATTTAGGGGAGGGGGGGGGACAGTGAACTGCCATGCTTTGTCTTTAGGTGTGTGTGTGTGTGTGTTTTTTTTCTTCTCCTTTTTCTCCGTTATACTTTACATCGCGTCAGATCACATTTCGTTTGGGTAAAATTCCGAAAGTGTAGCGGCGGATAAATTGAATTCCCTGCCATGTTGCATTCCCTTGGCAACACGAAATGAGGGCTCGCCTGGCGTGACTTGGTAAGAACTATATCCAACGTACCCTCGTTCCGTTCTTCATCAAATATTAAATGTGCAAATTATAAAACGCTCGGTCTATTAGAAGATACAATTCTTATATTATTTTCATAATGGACCATCGAGAATTTAAAGCACCTACCTTCTTGATCTAGAACTATTCTCATCGCAAAAAAAAACAATAGAATTTTAATGTAACCAATAAGAGTTTAATTATTTTTTTATTAAATAGTAAATATTTCCTTTTTTTGCGAGATGACTCCTATTAAATGGGTCTTAAGGCCAACGGCCAGTTTCAAGTTATTAGATAATTATTATATATGGCCTAACAATAATTATATCTTCTCTTTGTTTGGTTAACAATGAAAAAAATACATTTTTTTTAATGAATATGTCCTTGTTAAACAAGTACATATACATCTTCCTACGTTCCCTAAAATAAGCAAATAAATGCTTGTGCTTAGGTGAACGAAAGATATATTAAATCAAATCTTGATGTCGTTTCTTTTGACGAATTTCAATATTAAATTGAAAATTATATCTTTATTACTGCTATGCAGCAGAGTCAGAATGTTCACGGGTAGTGGGATCTTATATATTTTGAGAGAGATTACTAAAGTGATGGGGAATAGGAGTTGAGAGGACAAGATACTTTAAACTTATGACATGATATTCTTACGTTATTATCTTGTCTTAATTTTAAAAATATTAATCTACATTCAATCATAAAAGTTAAGATCAATATTTGGTATGAAATTTTCATTTTTTTTTGTATAAATTAATATAGTTACCTAATTTGTCTTGCTAAGCATTGAGAAAATGCTTATAAAACGTTTTATAAATTCGGGACTTTATATTTTTAATATATTGTGAGTTCATTTATTTTGATCCGTTATACACTGTCTTTACTTTATGATATAAAATTTTCGACCTCAAGACAGGCCATCCTTAGTGAGGTGAATAATTAATATATATTATTTTGCACTGTTTGTGAAATACCTAAATAAATATATAAATCATTAAATTTTTCTAAAATATTCCTATTGATTGAGACGGCTAAACACAATCACTTAGGTAAATAGTTTAGCTATATTATTTTACAACTTCTTTCGTGAATAATATTATTTTAATATGCCTACATTCTATTGAAATAGTAATTACCTAAATATAATATTCATTGCGTATGAAATGTAGTCAAATTTGAGTCAATCATTTTAACCTGTGTGCTTATATTTTATGCAGAATCGTTTCTACCTCCATTTCCATGCAGCGAGTGCGAGAGAGATGGCACCACTAACTGACCACTTGTTGAATGTCCTCATTGAAATGTTAGCGCCCGTACATCCTTACATTTCTATTATAGGTACTGTACACAGTACATTATGGATTACATACACCGTGTTCATTACATATACATATTATAGCATCGAACTGCTAATAAATAACTCTGTTTTCTATAAAAAAAAATTATTACTCCATGCATTTAAAAATTGTGCTCTTATTTGATAACTTTTTTATCAGTAACTAAAGTAGAAATAATTTTTACTTTTTCATTTGTTTTATGTGTCAAACTATTATTCATAGTAAAATATCATAAAAAAATTGGTGATTATTAATATACCTTGTAGTTATACATTTTGTAAATATTTGATTTATGTGATATCTGTGTTTTCGTTACAACAAAAAGGACAAGTGGAATAAACGAATTTATATTGTTATTTTAATGTTTTTTGATGATTTTTTGTCTGTGTATTCATTGAGGATAGAACTATTTACACGACTCAACCATACACGAAGTCCTATCTTTTGTTTCCCGCGCAAAAAATAACCACAGAAAACGCAGATAAATCAAGTTATAAAAATATTTACCTTTATCATTTCTTTCAATAGCTATATATAAATGCACAAAAGAACATTCGAAAAAAAACATAACGATGTTTAAATTTCTCTGTTCTAGGTTTTGTACTTAAAATACAATTTTTTTCAATTCTAACTATTCTAAATATAACATGGAATAACCAATGTGGCATTTAAAAAGAGGTGTTCCTAATAAATTATTTTAATTAATTTGAAAACCTTTAGAATCGACCAAATATCAATAAGAATGACATGTTTTCAAGTCAGATGGTGTTTGTATATTTTCGCTTACAAAATAACACCAAACTCGTTAACTTCGAATGAAACAAAACCATATTCAGTTCCGTTGAGAATTGAGATCGTTAAAATTATAAATTTCAGTTTACACTCCGTTAGGAAATTTTAATTAACAATTACCTTTGCAACACAGAGCCCAAAGATTTATTGGCGAGAAAATAAAAATTCCAGCGATTTATTCGAATTTCAAAAGTCTTTTGAAACGCGAATAATTTGTAAATGTTTTCGAAACAAATTACTTAAATGTTTAGTAGGTAACCGTTCCTTTGAAGTGCTCAAGTATTCCTCCCGATGACTTTTGATTCATCAAATGAGATTTCAAAACGCGTATATATTTTTTTATTTCTCTCCCGAAACCCAAGGAGGCCCGCTACGAACGTTTAATTTATGCTAAAATAAAATTTTCGCTAAATATTTCATTCCAACTGAAACAATTTTTAACTCGATTTGTTGCCATCTCCCGCTCTCTTCCGAGATATTGCCTACTCTCAATGTCAATGGTACTTACCTGCCTCCTTTATCGCAATCTCGGTTACATCGCCCGGGGAACATTTGTAGGTATATTATTATGCTTAAAGTTTGCTCAGGTACATCTCTCTCGTCACTCAAGAATCGAGAACGAAACACTTCATATTACATAATGGTTTAATATGAAAATTTGTTACTAAACGAAATTATTCATCCAGGTAAAATATTACTTTTCATATGACTGCGTCGGATTCAAGTGGTTGGATTGGCAAATTGTAGAACAACAAACTAGAACAAAATTCAATGGACTGGTATTCTTAACTAATACAAGTTCAATTCTATCATCTGCACGATTGGTGAGAAACATCAACAGAAGTAATTGACATGACACGAACAACGTAGGGAACAAATTCTGTTTCGTGAATGGAAAACAAATCAAAGAAATCAAAGTTGTATCAGAAATCTTGGGATCCGATCTCTTTGCCTCCAGTACGTTATGCGAAGGACCCAAATCCGCGACCTTACTATACGTGGACAGAATGTTGTATGGCAATACTCGAATGGAATTTGAAAATCCTTAATAGTGGCCTTTACCCATCGCCCGTTCCATACGCACGTCATGTTTCCACAAACACCAGCAACACACCCTTTCGTCCGCACAGCCAACATTACACCCACACTCCTAAAACGGTCAGGCGCTTTTAAAATTATTGCTTCAGTTAGATCTCCATAATAAAATCCGAACAATGTGCAATTCGCATTTCATGAGGGAACTAGATAAAATATATGAGATTCGCTGCCATCATTAATACCATCCTTCCGCCATTTGGCCCATATCCTCTAACGCATCGAATACAATCAACATTTTCTACGTTCAATTTCAAGAAAAGCTTTTTGATTACATCTCAAGTTTATATCATCCATTAAATGGTTTCTCTTTGCATTAATCTCGTGTTAAGAAATGAAATTGCATAGGTAGGATACAATTTATAACAAAATGTACATACATACATACATACCATCACACCACGTCCCTTACGGGGTAAGCAGAGAGAACCGAGCGTCATACTCTTCTATTTTTGCACACATTCCTGACTTTATCCATGCATCGTCTCATACATGCTCATCGATTGTTCAAACTTCTTATGTTTCCTTCTTTTCAAAATATTATTCACATGGTCATGCCATTCATTTCTGGGGCGACCCCTGCTATTCGCTCCATTTCTTACACTCATGTATATTTTTTGGTCAGTCGTTCATCGTTACTTAAAATATCCTTCTTTATCGTGCATTCTCTCCTTATGTCCTCATTTTGTATTCTATCATACATCGTTCTATTACATACTATTCTAAGTGATCTCATTTCTACAGCATTTATTCTAATTTCATGAGTCTTTTTCCACGTCCATATTTTTCAGTCGTACGTCAAAGTAATAATAATAATAATAATGAATACTTCCTTGCACCCTGCGCAAGTGGCGAGTTTATTTCCGTATGGCAATTTCTTCCAACTAACCAGGGTTCCAGCCCAGAGAAACATTTTTGCGTGAGAAATGAATTTAAATAAATTTCTCCTCTGCTGGGAATCGAACCCAGGACGCCCGCACAGAAACCGAACGGCTTACCAACTGTGCCACGGCGGTCGGCACTACAATTGCATTATGTACGGCAATTTTGGCTTCGTTTGAGATGCTTGGATCGGCCATTACTGATCTGAGTGCTCCGTTTATTCTATTACCTGCCATAACTCTTCTTTCAATATCTTTATCAGGTCTTCCATTCCGTTCAAACATACTCCCCAAGTATAATTAATATTCCTCCAACTTGTTCTAGCCATTCGTTTTCTACCTTTATCATATTACGTGCAGTTACACTTTTAGTTTTTTTGAATACCAATATCTTAGATTTACTCACATTCATTCTCAGTCCGTTCTGTAGGCATCCTTCATACACTTTATTCACTAAATACTGTAACTCATCCACACATTCACCACTTTGTCATGTGCATACATCAAATCACGTTTGTTCACAGTAAATAATGTACTTCCGTGTATAGTATATCTGTACAACATGATAAAGTAAAGAATATATTATTTAAAAATATAAATCAATTTGGAATATATGTACATACGGATAATACACAAAAAATGGTTCGATACAATTTCGGAAAATATGGAATGAATATGAAATTCCATTTGAAATCGTATAAAAAATATGCAGGGAAAAATTCGCTTTACGTCGTCGTTCCCCTGTGCGAATTTTCGTGGCTGCCTTTACGTATCGTATACCTCAAGGTACATATGTATTAAATTTCCTCCGTATTTGAAATAAAAATATTTCACGTCGAAGGAAAAAAAATCTTCGATCTCCTAAACCAATATAATATAAAATTTGTTCCTTATTAAATTCTTTCATATTCATCCAACCAAAATGTTCAATCGCTGATTCGTCGTGAACAACCGAGTGAACATTTGACATAAACTTGTTTGAAATGTCAGCATTTGGTTAGAGCCTCAAAGCGAGCGAACGTTACTTAATCCGTTCTTATTGCTCCGGTCATCCGACCGTATAATTCTCAACTGCATTCATCTCCTGCGACCTCCTCCTGAACCAGGCGCAAAACCAACCTCTATTTTATTATTTAATATTCATGAGGCATCAACAACTAGTGTCGTACTTGATAATATGCAATCAATACCATAATTTGTTAAATCAACATTTGCACTTATTGTT
The DNA here is from genome assembly GCA_963576475.1 of Molanna angustata. Classification (NCBI taxonomy): domain Eukaryota; kingdom Metazoa; phylum Arthropoda; class Insecta; order Trichoptera; family Molannidae; genus Molanna; species Molanna angustata. The sequence continues at coordinate 10,707,186 of OY754971.1, read as the reverse complement.
TTGTGCGAAGACTTTTTTTTTCTTTATATGGCATTTCACCCTATTTAGAGTGCTATATGCCTTGGATGAAAATATAAATAAAAAAGGAGAGTTAGGAGAAGTTTAGGAGAATATTAAAAAGTTCAAGATTAAGTTACAGTTCGATGTTGTGAGTTTTTAGAAATTTTTGACAACAAGACATAATTTTTTGTATTATCGAGAGATAACAGGTGGGTGATATTAATTGGAGATGTATGAACAGTGTCGATAAAGGATTGATACAAACCACTGATATTAGACCGGTTATTGCAATTAAAAAACATATGGTCCAGAGTTTCCTCCTCTATACCACACTCACAGATAGGGCTTCTAAATACATGAATTTTAAACAGGTGAGTAGACACAATACAGTAACAGTATTAATTAAATAAAAAATGCTTCCACAAAGTAAAAAAACATATCTATTATTTTCAGAATTAAAATAGAATTCAAGCATAAGGCTTTATCAACTTTATTAGGTACTGATTTTATTGAAATTACAATATAACTTTTCAGCAATATGAACATTTGAACTTTGATCAAATATAAATTTAGAGTCAACATATTTTGGCTCTTATTATAATTTTAAAATAATATGCAGGTAGGTACATGTGAAAAAATGCTTTTGTTAGTATATATTTCTGTAAAATATATTTAGTATTAAGGTATTACATATTTATAATATACATATGTTTTCTACTCAGAGTTGTCATTGGTTGAATTCTGTAAACTCACTTTGTTGCACAAAAGATCACATCATACGTTATGAATATTTGATATTAAATCAGAAATGTGTTTATCTTCACCTTATATTCCGCGCAAACTGTATTAAGAGAAAAATAATATCTCCGTATAGCGAAGGAGAGATGGAAGACTCAAGACGTGACTGAGGGATAAACTTCAAACCCCATCGGCAGTAAAGTTTCCGAGTGAAATTGAAAAATCTCAAATTCATACGGCGAAAATTCCAGTCGCATCTGAATCATTAAAAAAAATCCCCGCCTAACTGATACAATCCTTCACTCCGGAGACTCATCAATTGCGGTGACATTATTCAACTTACAGGTGTTCAATTCTACTAACTTATCTTCTCACACTCAGCTTCATTTTATTTACATCTCTCGCCCGCAGAAATGTAGAATCAATTTGGCGTCCCGATTTCATGTGAGAAAAATCTTTCGACTGAATTCGAAATATTTTAATAAGATTTAAGATTCAGAAGAATCGAAAGAGATATTGTTGCAATCTAATATTTTCTCTCAACCCCGATTACTTTTAAATTATTCACGACAATACTCATTCGTATGAAACATTTTTTTCCAACTAACGAGTGTATCTCTGAAAAGTAGCAATTGCGTGAGAACTAATTTTAAATACATTTCTCCCCTACTGGGAATCAAACCTATAACGCCAGCCCAGCATAGAACTCAAACAACTTTGCCACAGTGGTCGACTAAGATTGCCATCACTATTATTGCAATTTGATTCAACTAGACCTTAGAAAATGCACTTTTCATTTTACCAATGTTGAAGAGCTGTCAAAATTGACATTAAACGCGAAAATTTTCAACACAAATAATAATAAGTAGTATTAAAAATAGTATCATACAATTACTTAAAAATATAATATGTTTAGAAAACTAATTATATTTAAAAATGTGATCAAATGCGAATACATAATCTTTTTCCTAACCTCAAATGGCAAAGGTATTGATAAAATTTTTCCTGCAACCAATTTCCATTCAATTTATAAATCAACTCGCTCACGCGAGTCGCTATTTTCATTAAAGACTAACTAAACATATGTAAGCAAAAAAATAATGGGATTGGAAATTTACGTACACATCATACTATTATTTCGTTGTCGTATTTTATTACATCCCGTCTTAGATTATATATGATAATTCTATTCATCCCGTATAATATTCGGTTAGGTTTAGTTAGTGTTTATTGATAATAGCGAGTTGCTTTATAAAATGAATAGAAATTGGTTGCAGGAAAAATTTTATCAACACCTTTGCCATTTGATCACATTTTTTTAAATATATTATATACATATGTCAAGATATTGTTATCTATGTACTTTTTATGATTTTGAACACTATTTACTATTTATTATGTTTAAATTATCACGATTAATGTCAACTTTGACAGCTCATCCGACATTGGTAAAATGATTAGTGCGTTTTCCAAGCTCTAGTTTTAATTCATCATTTTTCTATTCACAATCTTTATTCAAATAAAGTCAGTTTTTATTTATTTATTTTGTTCAATTAACATGATTAAATAGAAATTCAACTTACCTTACTATGTAGTCGATTTGATATGATGTGATACCCCATATTCAATTACTGAGGTAAATTGTGTTTATATGCGTCCTGGTTTCAATTGAGAATACTCAATAAGCCAACTGGTAATCACTTAAAAATATCCTGAGAATTCCGATTAATATCCCGGGAGTTACCACTCAACAGATATTCCGGGAACTCGTGGCATAAAACAATCGGGTGTCACGATGCCTGTCATCGGTCTTTTACCTGTCTTCCACTTCCAAGCGGAAGATAATGGAAGTATATTCCACCAACTGGTACTTACATATCAATTTTCTCTGTCTCTGGCTCTTGGATTTACTAATTCACTTTCAATGAAGTCGTACATGTTTTATAATACAGTTACCAACTTCATTTCACTTTAGTCAAGGAGATTTTTTTTATATTTTTTCATTCAGTTCCGACCATGATCTTCTAAAAATAATGTATCAAATTGTCTATCGAAAAATATAAGCATTTGAAAAATCGTGACATTTCAGTTATTCATAATCGATAAACATACTTACATACAACATGCATACCATTAACATAAATATATACAAACTTAGGATAAACATAAACATACTTCAGGAATACAGATAAACTCCCGTCCATCGCGACCACGGCGAGTACGGATTCGTTATAACGCGGTATTTTTTTGACAATCAGTGGATGCAGTTTTTAGAAGAAAATGACAAAGATAATTCACTCCTTCAGTTGAAGGCTCAGTTGGTTAAGACACTTTTTTATTAACTCATGAATGGGTTTTATGACACGATGGGGTTTCGAATCGACCACGATTGTCTCGGAAAAAAATTCTCAATCATCTATCGTTATTTGTCACAAATTAATAGTTTTTCAAAGAAAATCAAATATTATTATTTTGTTTTCAATAAAAAAAAAACGGAGAATTTGAGAAATTCTCATAGAACTATTATAATCAGTAGGTAATCTATTATAAATTCCTGACTGCAAATTATGAATGACACTTGACACTTGAATTATTCAAAAGTTTTTTTTTTTTTTTAACGACACTCAAATGGAATTCAGTTCATCCAATTGCAGATAAAAGTTATCCATTATCCGCATGAAAACAAAACGAAACCAATGATAGTTATTCTTCGTAGTTCTTATGATGTTCCGCTTTGTAACTTTGGACTGTATTATAAACACCTGCTACCCAATTATTTCACCAACTATCAGCCAGCGTTCTTGGTAAAACGTGCAAAATCACACTAGTTACAGTAAGAAGTTGACAGATGTCACGCTTTCTTTCGAAGTGTGAAAATACCGGAAGAGTTGAGAAATCCGAATAATTTGATTTATGTTTCATATAATTACTTTTCTACATATTTATTATTTTGACTTAAAAATTATTTAGTGAATCTTGAAGGATATCCCTCATGAAATAAAATAATAAAATTAATAACTTTTACACACGTAAAATGGCACATAAATAATGTTTTCGTAATATTTACCATAATAATATTTTGATATTCTAATACTTTCAATAATTGTAATACATTTTTTCTAACTTCTTTACAAATTATTATAAAACGATAAAAATTTCAAAATTATACTTTAGAATTTTAAATGATCATTAAACATTTTTTTTTATAATTTATTTGATAAAAAACTTTCCGAGTTAAGTTTAGGTTAAATGATATAAATACGATCTTCTTTAATAATAGGTATTTTAAATCAAACAGATGATTTGGTCTACATATATATTTTTTCCTGAATCCAGGACGACCGTTTCAGCTTATTATCAACTGATAAGGAAAAAAAGATCTTCTTTAACAATAATTTTATTTTCAGACACGGCTTTAATACAATACTACCCCTAGAATTGGTATACCTAGTTGGGCAACAGCAATCTAGTTTTAATAACGCACCTGTAAATGATATGATAAAAAAATGATTATTGTACGATTGAAACTTTATCAATAAGCAAATAATGAGTAGATATAACCTTGTATTAGGAAATCCAATTACCTACTATAAATTTAATGTTGTTGAAATCCAGTATCTTTAAACCTCTGACATATCATGGTACATATTATGTACCTATATATAACAAAAGTTTGTGTATTCCTGGTTCGTTCATAGTTGAATACACAACATTTATCTCAGAGGCATAAAATATTTTCAATATAAAAATCAAGAGCAGTGGGAAGTAGTAGGTATATTGCAATCCGAGATTCATCCTTTCATTGAGTAAATTCAATAAAGGAGCAAAGTCTGTGATAAACTATTGTACAATCATCCCAAGTCCGTCGGTGGATATATATCTAGTATCTACTTCTTTCCATCTGATCCGTTCTCTGACAAGGGGCTTTAGTCTTTCTTACCAGGCGCTCGCTAGATATCTATTAGAAATCGTTAAATCCAACCTCAATTGCATCGCATTCTCTTCCCTCTGTTGGAGCGCAAAGCAATCGATGTACCTAGTGCCTATACACCCGCACCACACCCTCCTATCCTTTCACCCCGTAGAGTGTATTTCACCCTATACCATCTGATCTACCTCCGCAGGGTTGTCTCGGTATAATCGATCCAAGGTCCTGTCACTCGATCAACGCCATCGTGTTAAATCGTGCACCCATGCAATTCATTGTTCTGTCGCATTAACATTATTAAAAATCAAGAAAATTCGTCGAGGAAATATTGTAATGTTCAAAATGCTTATTTTGGTCGCATTGACAAACTAAACGCGCAGCTTTCTTGTCAAAATGAGAATTTATATATTTTTATTCTAACAGATGATTCTTAATAGCTCACTATTTCGTATTTTGATAGGTCTGGAATTTTTTTCTAGCCTTATTTTTCCTCATCCTCAAATTATCCCATTTCTTGAACTTTCCTATGCACTCTTCATTTTTGCTTACAACGTAGCGGAAAAGTAAAAATAAAATCTTCCTGAAATTTCTATTTCATGAAAGATGAACACATTTTTTTGTATATTCTAGAGGTTTAAAGTGCTCGTTGTCAGCCCCATATCCAAAACATTCAGTATGTATGTTTGATTACGCCTGCTATGATATTAAAATTGATAGATTAAGCGTACTACGTAAAATCGAAAAATGCAGTTAATTACTGTAAATGTTAAAATTTAAATGAAACTAAAAGGTTTTGTAACCAAAATAGGTTTATTATTTGGAATACTTAATTTCTCCAAAGATGTATAAGTTTTACTGTGGTATTTTTTATTATCATCTGGAGTTTTTGTCGGATCAAAAAACATAAAAGCCACCAGTGCATTAGATCAATTTAATTTTGTCACATACTCTGAAGCTTTTTTCTCTTGTCCATCAGCAGCTATACTTCGTTCCTCGAGTGAAACCATCTGGAACTTCTCTGGAACCACTTCACTCTGTGGATGTCCCTAGAGATGCCAATGGCACGGACTGCATACAATGCTTTTACACTCAATTGGTAGGAGGCGTTTGATATCTCCTTGTATTCTGCTTGTATCTTAGGATTCACCTTTTCCTTTCTTTCTCTGTATCTCACACCAGTATGCTATTTTCTTAGTGTAAAGTTTCACGCAAATTTCGAATTTCACCACCTTTTACATTTTTTTGCAATAAGTTGATTGCACTTTACATTTTACCTACCACTGAGACTTAGTCATAAATCCTCCCGAGATATGTTATTTCCCTTTCCCAATTGTGATTCTTAATAAGCACTGATTACTTATAAAATAATTAAATCAATATATAATCCTCACTGCCCCAATCAAGTATTCATTGAAAATGTTGGAATTATTCAAATAGGGCAACAAATTTCATAATAAATACCTACAATTTTTAGACAAATCACAATATCAGCAGAGCCATTCATGAAGTTGATAAAGAATAGATCTAGATAAGATTCCGACTAAAGAAATCCTTCACATGAAAATGAATTAAATAATTGTTTTAATTATACAAAAATTGATCTTACCATTTTTTTATGATTGAATGTAGATTTAGATTAGATTATGATCGTGTTCTGATTTATATATTTTTAAGATTAAGACAAGATAAAAATGTATTAAGATCGTGTCATGAGTAGCACTGTAGATCTTTTTTCTCCTTTAAATTAACATTAATTGACATGAACAATGGTTCAAATGCGTTTCTTTCTACCACTAAATGAGAACACGCCTCTCATCACCAAATGAATAAATAAACGGCCTTGTTGGCTCAGTTGGTTAGGTATCTGACTGCTGATCCGAGGGTTCCGGATTCAATTCCCGGTGGAGACACAGTTTTTAATTGTGTTTTCAGTCTGGATCTGCGAGACGATTAATATCGTAAGTCTACAGAATGTGGAAACTTGTTATTGGGTGCGTGTTTAATTGATATTTAACATAGTACCTGTTAGTTACCCGAGAAGTAATGAATTTAAAAAATAATTATAAAAACTTAATAGTTACAATACACCTATGGATGGAAGGAGAACTCTCCCGAAATTATTATTGCATAAAATGACTAAAGATACTAGGCAATCGCAAAATTTATTCAATCTTTGAAAATCGAACAAAATTTAAAAATACTACAAATTCTCAATCACGCAACAATTATTTAATGTTATAATAGAGTATGGCACGAAAATATAAATATTGCATATTTATTTTTATTTTTTGATAATATTAGGACTTAATCAATTGCAAATAGACTAGACACCCCTGGCTTCAATATAAGAAATAATCGAAGAAAACATCCCTATGTAGGACCGAATTCCACGTGGATGAGAAGGATCTGATCTAGAGAGTGGATGTTCCTGGAATCCTTATTTGCTTTTTTTTTTCTTCGACATTCAGCCTCTATTTTCCTTCCCTTCTCTGCCCCCCCCCCTTCCCCCTCCCTTGTTCGCCGTTCTTGCGCGGGAGTAAAGTTAAAATTTATACGTGCAATGTTTCGAAAGCAAACATCCAAACTTAAATGGATGAATACGTACAATGCAGTCGATTAAATGTTAGATTGGCGAAACGTGTTATTGGCTGTGAAATTAAGGTATCCACATTGAGAACGGATGAAAAATGTTAACTACACTTGGTTTATCTTAATTACAAACTAAACTTTAGAATCAAAGGCGGATTTCATAGTGGAAATCCATTTTAAAACAAGTTAATCAATAAAAAAATAAAGTTTTCTTCGCGTTGCTATGGTGATTGATATACATTTTGCAGATATCAAGGCGTTTCAAATAAGTAAGTCGATTTATGTGAAATACAAAAAGTTTTACATTTTATCAATTGAATCGGGCGGGTTTAAACACACCGGGAACAGTTTAAACACACCGGGAATATACAAATTCTGAAAGTTTCAGAGCTCTAACTGGTCGGGGAAAATCAGAGACAAGTGAAGTTGAAAAAAATTGTGTATGAGCAAATAAAATAGAAACAGTATTTTTCCACAAATATACCTTTTTACTCCTCACTACCTCAAGAGGACATAGTGGGGAGATTATATGAGTTCGCAATTTTTAAAGTTATTTTTTATTGTAGATTACCAACTAGTATCATGCTATGATTATATTAGGAAAGTTCCATCACAATGTATCCGTGTGTGTGTGTGTGTGTGTGTGTGTGTGTGTGTGTGTGTGTGTGTGTGTGTGTGTGTGTGTGTGTGTGTGTGTGCTGTGTACTATATGCTATGAAGCATAAAATTTGATATTTTTATTTTGAAAGTGCTAATAAGGCACATCATTTTCATAACATGGAATTGAAGAATTATAAAGTTTTCTTGATAAAAGATTGAAATCAAAAATAATTTAAAAAACGCATTTCATGAAAATGCTGAAAAATTTCCATACAAAATTTGAATACATTGTTATTATATTTGTAAATTTGGATAAATTGATTAGAAATACAAAATCAAAAACTGCAAAGAATCAGAGAAGAAGAAAAAAATCAAAATTTGTAAAATAGCTTTTTATTTTAGTGCTAAGTCGTTCGTGGTTTAATTTGATGATAAAGCAAATTCAATGCTAAATTTATGTATTTTTCTATTTTTCTCAGGGAGCTTCCTCGAGTCTTGTGGTGAAATTCGCTGATACTGAAAAGGAAAGGCAACTACGTCGGATGCAGCAGATGGCTGGTAACATGAGTCTTCTCAACCCTTTTGTCTTCAACCAGTTTGGTGCCTATGGAGCATACGCTCAGGTTTATTTACTTTATTAATTTCAACATTGTTTCATATCATATCTCTCATACCATTACTTTATCACTAAATTCTAAATAGTTTTCTACGTATTTAATTTTCTTCGAATTGTCTTTGAATATTCGATCGATATACATTTATATTTCGAACACAAACGCATTCATTAGATTTTGAATTACAATTCTTAGTAATTCACACTTGGGGAGTGCTCATTATTTAAATTGAATCGTTTTTAATAATATCATTGGTTTATTTTCAAATTCGGAATTCGTTTCTTTCACATTTTCCATAGATTTTTATTATAATATACTAGATGTCGTAGTTAACAAATTTTGTATGAATCGAAGTGAGGCATTTTTCCGGTGGTTTTTTGACGTTTTGGTGGGCAGACCACATAGAACCAAAACGTCAAAAATTCCTCGGAAAAATGCCTCACTTCGATTCATACAAAAATTTCTAACTACGATATCTAGTACCGATATTATAATTAAAATCTATGGTAGTAACAGTCAAATGTTCAATAGATAATATTTAAAGCTTTCTATGGAAAGGACGATGCAACCCGAAAGTTAACACGAATAGTGAATAGTGACACGGGGCATAATGTTAATATGTCAATTAAATTCAGTGTCGGAATTTACCGGATTACTGTCGCTAGTTGTACATTAGAATAATTTTAGATAGATACCATAGCTATGGGCAAACACAATCAAAATATCTATCAAAGCTTGTGATTTTTAAACACTATTTATTCGTTATCTTGAAAACAACCGATTTTTTCGATGTATTTTTATCGATGTATACAACTATCGTAATCGAGTCAGACTTCCGGGTGCGCAGAGCGCAAATTAGCATATTTTTGCTTGGTTGGTATATGTGCAAATCTCACCCCTCCATAGCAAAATAGCTCAAAATGTTTGACTTGAATAACATATTTATTTCTTCACTGTGAAGATTGTTAAAATAGAATAAGAACCTACCTATACATTTATAACTTACAATTTTGCTTAGTACACAAGCTGTAAACTAGTTCATTAAAAATATTACTTCAATAAAATGACTCTGGGACATATAATGTTAGTTTATATTTACAGCCACTTCTTTTAATTCAATTATTATACATGTGTATCTTTTGATAAACTGCATTGTACTGCTTCTACAAGTTATTGTTGTAGCTCATGTAGCCTTGTGTTAAAATCGATATTGTGCTAGTATATTTACTCACTCATGATACAATTTTCTTCTCACACGTGCTTTAAAATATCTATACATCCTCCATTAATGAGCCAAAAACGAAGGCTTTACAATTTTTCTTTTCGGGATGCTTCAGTGACTAAATGATGTAAACACTATTAACGTTAAATGGAATTCAGGTTCTAAAAAATAATGGAAATTGAACTCAAGTAAGTACTTTAGGTTAGAGACACGTGTAATGTATCTAACGTGTATAATATTTAACCGCCATTATCTCCGTGAATGAATCCATTTTACTCGAAATGTTTTTTCTAAAAGAATACCTACTTAAATTATCGATCGAAAGTTCGGAGGGGAAATTCCATTGATGGAATAATTAAAGGGTAATTCAATAAGCGAATTAATAATTGACTACTTGTTCGAAATTTTCATCTCATAACACATGTCATGTTTAGTTATTTTCAAGTTTAAAAAAGTATTCATTGTTTAGCTCCATTTTATTTAGGTAGATACGTAATACTGACATATTTGGTGTAATGGCTAAAATAATCAATAAAATCATTGTTATTTAACTGTATTTGATATCAAATAAATAATTTTAAATCAAATTCAATAGAGCAAAAGCAAGCGACTGCCAGACTTACGTCTTAGTATAAACGCTGATTTTTTCTATATATAGATATTTATAACGCGTGATTTTTTATCTACATACATATCTACCGAAGTGTACTGAGGTCGAATGACAGTAATGAACTGTTATAATAATGACATCACGCCTGTGGATCGCAATGTGTATTGCACAATCCGAGAAGATATTAGCAGTAATTTATTAAACACTTCGAAGGCTGTTATTTCCGAAAGCCACCAGTACCTACTCAGGGTTCATATAATCCATTGGTTGATATAGTTGTCGCCAAATATCTTGAGCCATTCGGCCGAAATGGATGGCAATTTTAATATATAACCAAGCAAAAAGACACAAATTTGCGCTCTACTCACCCAGAAGTCTGGTTCAAGTTGTTGTACGATAATAATTATATCTGCTATGGTATACTTCCATAGAAAAATCAGCGTTTAACTATGATGTAAGTCGCTGGCTCTTGCTCCTTAAGTGTATTTCCATAAAATCATTTTCTTTATTGATATAACATTAAATAAAAAGTTTATATTCATTAATATTTAAGCTAATTATTTAATGAAAATCTAAACGAAAGTATTATTTCATTTATCGTATAATTATGAAATTTTTCTAATTAGTCATTACCTACTATTTCAAAGTAAACAAATTCAATATTATTTTGTGAAAAATCACACAAACGCAGTTGGTACCTACGCTTAAATTCCATTTGAATTTACGTAGACGTAAAGAATCTGGTTGTACGTTTGTTGAAAGTTATCCATTTGATAAAATTACGTAATACCTTAAACATTAGAGAGTTAGCTTGTTCATAAAAGGCTATCAAAGCGAACGCTCTCTTTTCCCAAGATAAAATTAAACATTCCAAGAAAACTCAATTTTGTATTTAAAATTTCATCGGTTTACGAATTGAAAATTTCCACCGTCATATATTAAATCGGCCCAGAGCTGGAATATAAATCATAACTGTGCAAATTTAATTAAATAATTTCAACCAGTAAACGCTTTTGAATGTTAACTTTGTCTGATATTCTGTAAAAGATAATTATAGTCGCTGCAAGTAATTTGGAATTCAGTAAATATCCACCGACAATGAAAAAGGGGAATCTAGTTTCATTTGTAATTACCCAAAATTTGAATATTCCTCCGAAATTTGGGACTTTCAAAATTGCGCCGAAATTAAATCATTTATTTTGTTTAAACGTTTAAATAATGCGACGATACCAAATACCTGTAAGCTGCAAATAAAAACGATGTAATATGTTTGTTGTAACATATTATCTTGAAATATTATGAAATCATATGTTGAATTATGAAATGTTGCAAAAACATTTTAACATTATTTAATAGGTATACTGTTTTTGTTTCAAAATTGCAATTTTATAATTTACATCTGATTTTTCGTCTATTAATTATATACCTACTATTTGGAATCTTTTGAAGACAATTTATTTTTCTAAACATCTATTTTTGTGAAAATCTCAACTAGATGCATAATGTAGGTATTATCCAATCATTTCTCTCCGGAGATTAATCTTTTGAATTTAGATTATACCTATATTCTATGCTTTTGAAATTGTCATTTATGGGTCGTATTATTAAGTGGTTAAATATTTAAATTTTCATTTTAAAATATTTTATACAGTAAACTGATTAAAGTAAAAGAAAAAACACATTATTTATATTTTCTGAGTTATTAGTTGTGTGGCTATTCTTTAATAATTCACATTATTGAATGAGCTATTTTAAACCGAATAAATCTAAATATGTCTGATTTTACGACACTTTTGACCTATACAATTAAAAACTTTCGTGTTTATAATGAGTATACTATTTCAGCATAACATAAAGATTATTTTTTTTTTGTGATTATAAAGATAATTGTCTGCGAAAGGATTCCACAGATAGGTGTCCAATTATAAGAGTGTTACATATGTAAGTAAGGTTGCAACAGGAAGTTTTCCATTTATAAAATATCAGATGGCGCCAAAGTTTAACGCTGAGATGTGTGATGATGCGTGGTTGCAGCAGCAGGCGGCCCTGATGGCGGCTGCCACTCAAGGATCATACATCAACCCAATGGCAGCGCTAGCGGCACAGCTACCACATGCCCTCAACGGCATGCCTAACTCAGTTGTTCCGCCCACTTCAGGTATGTTACATAATATATCTTACATAGGTATATCCGTAAATAAAACGAGTGGGTTGTGGCCAACACTATACTCCTTATTACCAAATCACTCCAAGTAGGTATATTAAATTACTTATAGAAAATGCTTATGCTGACGATCGCCTCATTGTAAAATTGTGCACTGCTGAAAACAAGTTTAGTCTTAGGAATGATACTGTGGGTTGCATTGAAAAAAGAGTGCGTTGTGGCCAACGCTAAACTCCTCACTAACAAGTAATTCTATAAGTATTCAAACTTAGTATGGAAAATTTTCAACGTTTTTATGAAATGAGTTTGTTCAATATTTTTTTATTTAAATATTTTTAACTTGATATTTCTTCGATCCATTTTTTTTAAAGTGATGTGCCTTATTACCAATTTGAAAATAAAACTATCAAATTTAAAGTTTCCTGAGCTTGGGGTCACTTTGAAATATTTGACAGTTGAAAAAAATTAGAAGCACTATTCAGATATCCTTCAATATCTAATGGGGTCTAAGTGAGTACCTATTTGATATACATATTTGCAAAATGTGAATATAATCGAATGACTACTTTAGTCTTTTATCTATAAGTAAAGTAAAATAAACACACCATACATAGCACACAGCACATAGCACATAGTACACAGCACACACACACAGATACATTGTGATTCAAACTTTCAGAATACAATCTCAGAATGATACTAGTTGATAATCTGCAATAAAAAAATAGCGTTAAAAATTGCGAAATCATACCTTCCCACTATATCCCCTTGGGTTAGTGAGGAGTAAAAATAACACTTCATGATATAACACTTTAAAATAGCAATTTTCCATACCACTGCTAGCTGTTATCTGCCAAAGCCACCACTACTCAGTTTGTAGCCAATTTTGTTACCTGTGTGGTATCCTTATACAGAAAACAATTCAGCATTCATACTATGACGTGAGTCTGGTGGTCACGGGCTCTTGGACTATTTGGAAAAGACCACCGGACGCAAGTGAGCAATTTAATCGAAAATAACGTCAAATATGTCTGCAACAATTTCTAAAAGAAATGTGTTATATACTTACTTACTATTATAACTAATTCAATTCGGAACTTAGTAAGTGTTCTTTGTACATTTCTGTTTAAAACCGATGTAAAATTGAATTTGGAACTGATCTATAACATTTAGATTTGGAACTTACAATGTTTCAAACTGTAACTGATATGTTGTGACATTTGAGTTTGGAACTGATCTATAATATTTAGATTTGGAACTTACAATGTTTCAAACTCTAACTGATATGTTGTGACATTTGAATTTGGAACTGATCTATAACATTTAGATTTGGAACTTACAATGTTTCAAACTGTAACTGATATGTTGTGACATTTGAGTTTGGAACTGATCTATAATATTTAGATTTGGAACTTACAATGTTTCAAACTCTAACTGATATGTTGTGACATTTGAATTTGGAACTGATCTATAACATTTAGATTTGGAACTTACAATGTTTCAAACTGTAACTGATATGTTGTGACATTTGAGTTTGGAACTGATCTATAATATTTAGATTTGGAACTCACAATGTTTCAAGTTGTAACTGATATGTGACATTTGAGTTTGGAACTAATTTATAACATTTACATTTGGAACTAATCTGTAATGTTTCAGTTTGTTATTGAAGTGTGACATTTTAGTTTGAAACTGATATATTATTGCAACTTGGTTCCAAATTGATTTATGACAGTTCCAAACTTGAAAAAAAGAATACTAGTCTCAACAAACAATAGAGTCGTGTTATTTTCCAGGTCTGGCGATAGGCACAGGCGGTGGACAGCCACTGAATGGTACACTACCTTCACTTCCCTCCCCCACTATGCCTACCTTCAATATGGCAGCGCAGACCACCAACGGCCAACCGCCTCCTCAAGAAGCAGTGTACACCAACGGTATCCACCAGACTTTCACTGGACGTAAGTGTTTAAAATATTTCATTTTCACCATATTATTCTAAGTCAATTAAGAATGTCATCTATGATTTATAGAAATTGATGGGATCTTTTCAAAATTTTAAAAAATATGCAAAACAATAGTTGGAATTAGAGCTCAACAAAAAAAAGGTTTAACCAACAATCAAATTCAATTCAAATCAAATGTTGGCCTTCGTGGCTCAGTTGGCTAGATATCTGATTCCTGAGAGATAGTTCCCGGGATTTATTCCTGGTGGATACACAATTTTCAATTGTCTTCTCAGTCTGGATCTGTGTGACGATAGATATCATAAGTGTCAAGAATGTGGGAACTTGTTACTGTGTACGTGTTAAATTAATATTCAAAATAGTACCTAAGAAACAATATAAATTGTCGGATTCGTGGCTCACTTGGTTAGAGATATCTGACTCCTGAGACAAAGGTCTCAGATTCGATTCCCTCATGAGTATTCAGAATATGGCTATGTGTGATTTGGTGCAAGTTTAATTTGAAACAGTACCTATAAGTTGATCAAGGAGCAAAAAATTCATAGGTGAAAAATAACTAATTTATGACTAAACGATAAATCTAGTGGTTCTTGAACTAATTTCATTTACCAAAAGCACAAGTGTTTTTCCAAGGAATGTTTTAGGTTATAGGAAGGTATACAATTTTTAATCGTACCTTTGACTCAAGTTGGATTAGCAATACAGTCTCCAAACTGTAGTAAAGTAGGTGAATAAATATTTGATATTGTAATTCCTGAGAAATAATAAACAAAATAATATTGAAACTGAATATTTGATCTGATTTGATCAAACAATATTTGTTTCCAGATCACCCAGAGCTGATTTCAGCGGTGCCTGTGACTGCTCAAGGGCTACCGAACGGTGAAGCTGCCTTACAGCACGCTGCCTACCCTGGCATGCAGCCTTATCCTGGAGTCGGTGAGTTCCGCCCATCTTATCACTGCTCAATACTTTCCTTCATACACTGCTTAATTCAATCACGTCCATGACCTTATTAAAGAAACCTTTCACTATGAGTACAGTTACAATTTTTACTAAATTTTAAAATTGTGTAATGCTCATTCAATAAAGACATCTTTAAAATATTTATGGTATTTTTTATTGGAACACCATGAATCTGCTGAAAGATTGAACTGCAAAAATAAATATTTTCATCACAAATACAAATATGTACAACAGATAGAAAATCTTTAAATGTAATTTAGTACATTGCTGATGGAGGATTATGAAAATTTAATAAATAGGTCCTTTATTACTTTGGCATAAATAGTGAAATTTTCAATTATCTTTTTATTTATATTTTAATCAGATCATGGACGAGGCCTCTCTCAAACAATTCAGCACTTATAATATTAACCTAGACCAAAATCATTTTCTGAATTCTGAAATTGAAAATTACATTTATAGTGCTGAAATGTGTTCATTTAAACATCATTGTGTCTATTTTTATATTTAAAAATTTAGGTATCTGTGGTATAATTGTCGTGTGATTCGTCATAAATGTTGAACATTAAAATATATCTATATATAAATTATATTTAAGTGTTTTGCGCTTGTATCTTTCATATTTGTGTCCTTGACCAAATTCTTATTTTTATTCTTCTTTTTCGATTTTGGAAATACAACCAAAGGAGATACTTTATTTTACCTATACAAATAAGTTCTTCAATATAC
This sequence comes from Molanna angustata, assembly GCA_963576475.1. Taxonomy (NCBI): domain Eukaryota; kingdom Metazoa; phylum Arthropoda; class Insecta; order Trichoptera; family Molannidae; genus Molanna; species Molanna angustata. The sequence goes on along the minus strand of OY754971.1, from coordinate 10,691,059 downwards.
TATTACATATTTATATATTTTAAAACTCATAACATTTTCTTTTTATCACATTGGATATTACTTTGTCGAATTGGGAATCAATATGTGCTTTCAATGTTTTATTCAGAAATATCATACAATTTCATTGAAGCAAAAAATACATACAAACGCATTAGATATTATTATATTTTGTTCACGCTAAATGTTGCATGGTACCATAGTGAAGAAATGTAAATTTATTACTTATGGTCACAATGCAATTTTTAGATTTCGGCACTATAAATGTCTATATAAAGAAAGTTTATAGTACTAATATATTCAAATCCATTACTTAATATTTGCATGGTAAATGTTTAAATATTTAAAAAAAAAAATGACAAATCAATGAATGAAAGGAGGTCTTAATGTATATATATATTTCAAAACTTAATCAAATTACCATATGAAAATATTTTAATTTTCATTTCATGTATGTACTATTCAGGAATTGAATATACTATTCAGATTTATTCTATAAATTAAGTATGTAGAAGTAATTATACATAAGAAAAATTTCATTTAACCAAACCTAATAAATAAATTGTAAGTAATCTGCTGACACACTTCCATAATATATCAAATTTAAGATGCTCCTTTTTCTTGATATAGAAATTATAAATTCAATTACAAATACATACATGTAAATTACAACATTAAATGGCTTTACAAAATAATACCTACGTTGAAATTAAGTCATGTAATGTTCTTACAACTTATATAATTACAAATCTGTCACTGTTTTTTAGACAAGACTCAGATTGGATTAGATACAAAAGCTGAATAATTGTAATCTGCCAACATTAAACACTTTAATTTTTTATAAATTGCCTCGTTATCCCTGAACCTTAAAGGTAGAGCTTTGTTTCTTTGAGCAACATGCACAATTAAGCTATCTTTGCTCCCAGAACGATTCTTAATCAATAATAAATAAATACCTTATTATTTTTTTTTTGAAATTTAAATCAAGGTGCTGCCCCGTACATGTAGAATGAAAAAATGTTACTCATCACAATTAAATCTTGATACAAATTCAATGACAGTCTCAAAAGCAGTGATGAATATGGTCTATAATTGTTATTTATTGTATGTATGATGCACGATGAGTTTGTATTGTGTCATGATTAGTATAATATTCGGCAGCATATCCCGCAGTTTACGGACAGTTCCCGCAGCCGATACCTCAGCCATTATCGACCCTCGCACCTGGACAAAGAGAAGGTAAGTTGAAGCCCGTGTTATGTGTTGCCTTTTGTGTTTCAATATCATTCATACAAAACATCACACGATTCTGTTCCTCAACACAAACTTAACGCAATCTCCTTTTATTTTCAATCTTCTTTAAAATCATGCACCAGTTTTTTTCAAGAACTTTCCTAATATTTATGTTTTATTCTTAATAACTGGTCATTTCATTATATAAAATTATTACCACCGTCCCACTTTGTAAAACACACTTACAAAATACTTAATAGAAGTATATTTATATAAAGGGCGTGAGTCAAATTGTAAACGCTATTTCCTTTCGCAAAGCCCTATTTTTTTTGTATACGATATACCATTTGTTGTACGTTGTTGTAGAAGTACTTTCTACAACAAACGTTAAGTCCCATTAGCGCTTTGTAAATTTGTACAGTGTTTACAATTTGACTCAGGGGGAAGTACCTATTCAGAAAAATCTCTCAAACCAATACCATTTTTTATGATTGCCATTAATTAAAAATTATATGATTACTATGAAATTACTAAAGAAAAAAATACAAGGTAATAAAACTAGTACATACCATAAGGCATATCAATAAAATAATAATATTAATAATAACTTAGCATTTAACAAGATTCGAAAAAAAAAAGATGTCTAAGTTCTAATACCGACTTATTTATTAAAATGTTTCTTTAAACCTTTCTTTACTCATTTTCCATCCATATACTTACAATAGAATTCTATAATACCTACATATATAATACCTATAGTACATCAGATCTATAAACTGTAGAAGATTTCAGTAGAATATCAGTAAATTGTTTAATTTATTAAATGTATGAATGTTGATATTTCATAATAGATGTTTCCATTATTTTTAATGTGTTTGATGTCACTATGTGTATCTAAGCACATGTATTGTATTGATGTTTTATATTATAAATACTATGTAATTATTGTATATAAAAAAATTTAAATAACATTATTTCGAACATTACATTTTGTGTTGGCATTGAAAAAGTTCAAACATTTTTCGTCGTTACTTAATTTACTATTTATATATTTTTTAATTCCAATATAAAAACAAAGAATGTAGGTAGCAAAAACAAGAATACTTACTCTTATTCAAATATTATAACTCCCTGTCCAGAGAAAAATACTATTGGTTATAAAATTAAATTTTGTAATTATTTCCTTATTTTATTAAGATATGTACCACATTTGAATTATATAAGAAAGTACGTATAGATTCCCTGAACTATGTGCAAATAAATTGACTTATGATTGAATGAATTGTCACCATCCTTTTAGGTTGGTTTTCAAGAATTCAATATAGTAAATTGTATTTTTTTATTATATCATAAATTCAATAGAAATTTTTTCTTAATTTAGGTACCTCTTTTGATTTTGCGAGTCCCTCCCATAATTCTAATTATAATATTTCATGTTGGTGTACTAGACGGATCTTGTGAGTTCTTTAAAGATTTTCTTATGTTCCCAGGCTGTTCTATCTCAGGGCCTGAGGGCTGCAACCTCTTCATATACCATTTGCCTCAAGAGTTTGGCGATGCAGAACTTATGCAAATGTTCCTTCCATTTGGAAATGTCATTAGCAGCAAAGTTTTCATCGACAGAGCTACAAATCAGAGTAAATGCTTCGGTAAGTAAGGGATATCACTATTAAGGTATAAAGCATACATACGTTAGCAAGAATTCTGACTCACATTTTCATCATATTTCACTACAACACTGATTCATCTCACCGAATCATATAATATTATATTATGTAGTTTTTCAACACCAAAACTATTTATAAATTTCAATTATAGGTATAGTGTTAATGTAATAATTTTAAAGAAGCTTTTATTACCACAAATAATGTGCTAAATGACTGGATGTAGATTATAACCAAAAATTAAAGTATGTTTTTTACTTTTTTTAACTTTTCTACGGACAATTCTTGGTAGAACTCCATTTCAAATAATAAATAAATTTGGAATGGTAAAATAAAACCAAAGTTTTCAGTTCTACTAATTTAAGTATGTTTTTTAGTTTTATAATCCATATAACCACATAAAATTTTTATTTGAACAGATAAGTTTGAAAGATATTATTTAAGCGCTAAATGTTCTGAAGATCTTGCTTAATCAACTTCAATCCCCATTTCTAAAATTGTATATACCTAGGTATGTATTAAAAATCCTATATTATGTGTTTATCATTCCAGGTTTTGTGTCATTTGACAATCCAACATCAGCTCAAGCAGCCATCCAAGCCATGAACGGATTCCAAATTGGTATGAAGAGACTTAAAGTCCAGCTGAAGAGGCCCAAGGATGCCAACAGGCCCTACTAACCCCTTCCCCTCCCCATGCCAACATTTAGATTGGCTGCCCCTCGGAATCAAAATGGAAATATAGGTAATGCACATCAAATATAAAATACTAGCAAGTACCCAAAATGTGTTTCGATGTCATTCAAAGAATGACAATGTTTGTGTGCTTGTATTTCTATCTTTTCCTTTCGACCCTTCAGGCCAATCTGTCATACACTTCTGTCCCATTTTTATAAAATGATCTGTTGAATTACATGTTTAATACACCAGTCAACCAGTGAGAAATTAAATGAAATAAAATCCACTGAGATATTTAATAAATCAATTAAAACTCAAAAAAATTTCATCGCAATCAACAATTATACCAACATCCATTTTTATATAAATACATATTGACAATTATTATCAGATACTAATTTTATTCTTCATTTATTACTAACTTCCATCTAGTAACGTACTCTATCAAAAATTAGCAATCATATTAAGGGATTTCATTGGGATATCTTATATATTTACTGCTTAGTTCTATTACACTTACCCCATTTTCTCAGATTGCATGTACCTTTGAATTCTTATTTTTCCTGAAGAATGAATTGAACAAGTTATTATTTTAATCCTTTCATAATTTTATATCTTAGATATTTTACATTTTTTTTATTGTTTCGAATCACGTGTAGAAGAGTACAACTCATTATTTTCTTTTGTTTATAATTTCAGAAAATCGTCGACCATCAAAGGATAAATCGAGGTCAATATTTTAACAAAAACATTTATGATAAAAATGTAAAACTCGCACACATATCGTGTATAATGTAATGTGTGCCAGTTACTGATTGCTGCCGAATTAAATTCTTTTTTAGTAAATTTGTCGGCAGATGTAATTATTATATCACTGACCTTAAAAAATTATAATTGATAATTAAATTTTTAAAATATATATCAAATCTAAAAAAAACACAAGCCATTTTGGTAAGTATACTAGTTAGATATATATAAAACCAAAAAGCAGCTTGTAGGAAAGCTTCATACTTATCATTATTATAAATTATTAAACTATTATATACATTTTATTACCATTAAATTGATTATTATTATGATATAATATTATTATAATCTCATAATTAATAAACATACTATTATTATTATTATATCTTAGTCATATTTATTGGTTACATACAATACTACATAAAAAGTACATATATATATATAGTCAGTGGAGATGGTATTATCTCATAGTTAAGCCAAATCGCTAAAAATGATGAGAAATTATATTAGAGATAAGATAAATAAAGGGTTCTAGTCAACTGATGTTAACAGTTAATTGGTGTCCCAGAATAGTGTAAAGTTTGGTTCATTAAAGTGTGAATTGCACTATCTTTATGTCCATTAACGTTAAGTTCTCATAGAGTTGACTTTGTAAATGTTTGTCGAATATATATCACATTAATGAACTGAGCTATTTTTAAAATTTTGGGATAGAAGCAAAACCGACATTCAAAGAGCCTCTATTTTGTTAAGAAATATATAATATTGTCACAGAGTAGTAGAATCAGATGGCTGAGATAAATAAATTAAACCATTTTGTACATGTATATTTTAGTACAAATTTTGAAAGTTTTTCGCTTTAATAAGATGTTTCGTCCTAGAAGTTCTCATTTTAGTAAAAAATGAATGAACTTGATGACACCGTTTATGATACGTCTCATTGTGCAGCCGTGTCTTGTTAGGTGTCAGTGAGCGCCTGAAGATATAGCGCCTGACTACAGGAACATCCCCCACAGTCAGTTCCTGTTGTCCAGTTGTTATTACATAACATAATATATTATCCTGGCCATAACTCCAGCTCCAGTTTCAGCTCCACATGATGATGATGATATTCCAAATGTGCTGTGATAAACAAAATCAATGTATGACTTGTACAGGCCGTTTCTTTCCTCTGTGTGTTAATGTCACGTGACGCAGTCAATTGTGTCGCCTTGTCAATATGGCGACACGCCTAATGTTATTTCTCTTACAGTGTACCTTGTAAGTATCTAAATAAATATATATTATATATATATATATCGTAAGTAATTCTGTATTGTGTTGTGTATCATTCATACTACCACTCTTTGCTGAGGTATAAAAAAGGTTTAACACATTCTGAGAAAACCCGTCGTATTATATATTATCATTACGGGATGAACATTGAGTTTGAGATACTGAGTGGGGTGAGGAAGGAGATATTAAATTGTTACTATCACTCATACATAATATATATATATATATATATATATACATTTCTACTACAACTTTAGTGGTAATCAACCAAAGTACCAATAAAATATATATATATATAACAAGTTAATATTATGATTACAAGTAATGTAACAAAAATACTAGTATTTAGTGGAAAAGAAGTAGACCTTCAAATTTAATTAGCACTAACCAAAATTTTTAACAAAAATAATCATCAAAACGTGGTACCTATGTATAATCACGATAATTTTAAAAACATTTTAAAACAATTTAGGTAATATAATTGGACAGTTGCTGTCGGAGTGTAGGTGTATGTAAGATTTGTATGAAAGAAGGAAAAGAAAGGTTTTAAAGATAGCAAGTATGTGTGAATGAAATGCAAGACTGGAATGAATAAGAGAATTTATACGTCAACGGAATAGAGTGGAAAAGAAATATAGTGAATATATTATTAAAGAATTTATTATAAGTAAAATATGTAATAGTATTTGGGATATATTGGATGATATAACAGGAAACCATGATAGAGTATATTAACACCCGACAGCTAGCAGCGAGCTGACACCTCTAGTCAAATATTTCATCCCAAAGAAGTTTAGAGGATAAATTGAAGTAAAGAAATATATTAAAGTATTCTAGTTTTATTATATTATAGGTATAAGATGAATTACTTATTGTAAGACCATTGAAAATTTGATGAGACAAAAACATTATCAGGTAAACTTGTTTTGCGTCATTCAAGAATGATTATATATTATATAGTGTAGTGCAATATTTTACTTTTTACTATATTTCTTTTATTTATTTCATCCATGAAAATGGAATTAACTGTTTTCTCACATGTGTACTACAAAATAAATTATTTTTATATAAAATTTTCATTGTTGTGCAATCCTAATTTAAATAATTACCTACTTACTTGTGTTGTAGAAATTTATAATTACATATTTTGTAGTGATTAAATTAAAATAAATATTTATATTATTATATGATGTAATTGGCTGGTATTAACATTAGATATTTAGCATTCCATGCTTACTAACATTCCTTCATACTTACCATCGATTTCACGTTTTTATACTGATTAGCTAATTTACAAAGTATATTTAGAATACAGTATAAATACGTGTAATTTATTAATTATATATTAATTATCTATTTTAAATGTAGACTTTTCTCATTATCTACAGTAAAAGGACTAGATAAACCTAGTAATTAATGTTGAAAAATACAAAATAATCTAATATGCTAGGCTAGGTCACTAATATTTTCGAGGCCAAAATGATATAGTAACTATTATTTGAAAAAGATTTGATTGCGTGTGCGCAAATAAAGTTATAAAGAATGTAAGGCGCATCGCCGCTTGCCTGCTAAGGAAGTAAATGCTGGATAAGGTTGATTTAAATAAAATACATTGAAAATACCCCGAGTAAATACAAAATCGCACAGTGGAAGTGATTCTAGGATACAGGGTATGCTTTGCAATTATTTATGTGTAAATGTGTTTTCATTCAATGGGCGTCATTAGTGCGTACCCATATTTCTATATGCTCCAGTTCTAGATATAAAATTCATTAATTACGCAATTTCATATTTTGGCTATAAGGTGAGAGGTACCCCAAATCATTATAGAAACATTTTCAACGAGCTTTGCCGCATGTAAACCAACATAACATCCATTCACAAATAAGGGCACAATCGTCTCTTCACTATGTGTAATTTGTCATAAAATAAAATACAACATTATCCTCATTGTAATATGACATACACTTTTGTACAGATTACTTACTAACTTACTCACTTATTAAGTACCTATAAAACATAACATAGCACTAAGATTTAAAAGTGGAACAAACATTTGGGTATTCCATTTTGATGACAAAATTGTTTTCTCTGAATCATTTTAAAAGGGTAAGCTGGGGACGGTGTTAATATTAACTTGGCTCTTTTCTTATCTCATTCTGTCATAATCTCATTTGTACCTCTAGTACTTTAGTACCTACTACACTCGTCAATAGGGTCATCACCTATGACTGTGTCAAATCTTTTTATCTAAATATAGACGTATGTAACTCGAAAATGATTGCGGGAGATGATGTAGACATAAATTAATGCATAAATTAATAGAACAATTAAAGCTTTTTAAAATAAATTGAATTTAATATTATGACAAATATCATTGAAGCTAATTTTGTATGAAATATAAGATGACATCTCACTAAGAGATGTGTATATTATAATAAAGACACGCTTAAGTTTTATAAAACATGTTAAAGGAATTATTTAATCACAAAACACAAAGAATTAAACAGTTTTTTCACAAAACTTTAGTAAGAAAATATAAATAAAAAGTAAAACCAGATAAAATAACGCCCATTTATAAGTTAATCACAATGCAAACTATTAGCAAAATAATATTATTATCATCACTAACATTGATATCCTGGAACCATTAAATTAGAGCTTCTTATATATCTTTAGACAGATTTAATGTATCGATGATAAGCCAAAATTTATATCTAGTCATATTTATTTTCATATTAAATTACATTTAAATGTAAGAAATTTCTTTTTGCACAAAAAATGATTTAATGAAGCACACAAGTTTATTGATTGAAAATTTAAATATATTTTTATTTAATGCTTCTTTATACATCTTTTGCTTGATATTAAGGTTTATTTAAGTAAGAATGCTAGGTATAATTATTAGTAAAGGAGAATCACAGGTAAAATATGTACTTAATTCTTTATTTTATGTTGATACTTAAACAAATATTTGTAAAATATTATTATTTAATAATTTATTATTTGTTATTTATTTTGCAATAGAATTTTGATTAAATAAAGATATCAAAATAATGTATATCAAAGCTATTTTGTTAAATACTTGATATTATTATCTAGTCATCTATCAACTTATTTTATTTATATTTAAATACAAAGAACTATTCATTATTAATTTCATCATATTTAAAAAAAATATTTATATTCAATATATTTATATATAATTAATGTAGTAGAAAACAAAAAAAAAGTCTTAAATTAATTGGATTCTCATGTAATACTTTTGCTCTTTTTAAAAGTAATATTTTATTATAATCTAAATAAAACGTATTCTATGCATATTGTATTCAATATGATTTTATAAAAGTATTAAATAACTCTGATTATTATTGTCGATTTTCATATAATACATATTCTAAGCTCATTATAAATACACTTTTTTCAATTATTACTATTTTTTATTTGTTTTAACATTGTAGTTGCCGTTTAAATTATTAAATATTGAATTTAATGATAGTTTGTTGAAATGATATATTATGCATTTATTAATAAAAAATCTAAATTATCACACAAGATTTGATATGTTGCATGGCCAATATTGTTGAATGGCCGTTTTATTTCATTACATTATGTATATTTAATTAAAAAGATTTCATATTTGATTATTTATATTAAACAAACACTAATTTACTTTTAGCAAGCTAGAATTGTAATGAATGATAATAAATAATTTTAATTATATTATAACAATCGTGTTCTTTTTTAACCTAT